>CM056576.1:79330165-79802665 GCA_029721435.1 Gymnothorax reevesii | reverse complement strand
AGAGTTGAGGAATGCTCATCAAACACTTATTTGGAACATCCCACAGGTGAACGGGCTAATTGGGAACAGGTGGGTGCCATGATTGGGTATAAAAGCACCTGAAATGCTCACTCATTCACAAACGAGGATGGGGCGAGGGTCACCACTTGGTGAACAAATGCGTGAGCTGATTGTCGAACAGTTTAAAAACAACATTCCTCAACAAGCTATTGCAAGAAATTTAGGGATTTCATCATCTACGGTCCGTAATATCGTCAAAAGGTTCAGAGAATCTGGAGAAATCATTGCACGTAAGCGACAAGGCCGAAAGCCAACATTGAATGCCCGTGACCTTCGATCCCTCAGGCAGTACTGCATTAAAAACCGACATCAGTGTGTAAAGGACATCACCACATGGGCTCAGGAACACTTCAGAAAACCACTGTCAGTAACGACAGTTCGTCGCTACATCTGCAAGTGCAAGTTAAAACTCTACAATGCAAAGCGAAAGCCATTTATCAACAGCACCCGGAAACGCCGCCGGCTTCGCTGGGCCCAAGCTCATCTAAAATGGACTGATGCAAAGTGGAAAAGTGTTCTGTGGTCTGATGAGTCCACATTTCAAATTATTTTTGGAAACTGTGGACGTCGTGTCCTCCGGACCAAAGAGGAAAAGAACCATCCGGACTGTTATAGGCGCAAAGTTCAAAAGCCAGCATCTGTGATTGTATGGGGGTGTATTAGTGCCCAAGGCATGGGCAACTTACACATATGTGAAGGCACCATTAATGCTGAAAGGTACATACAGGTTTTGGAGCAACATATGTTGCCATGCAAGTAACATCTTTTTAATGGACACCCCAGCTTATTTCAGCAAGACAATGCCAAGCCACATTGTGCACTTGTTACAACAGCATGGCTCCGTAGTAAAAGAGTGCGGGTACTAGACTGGCCTGCCTGTAGTCCAGACCTGTCTCCCATTGAAAATGTGTGGCGCATCATGAAGCGTAAAATATGACAATGGAGACCCCGGACTGTTGAACAACTTAAGCTGTACATCAAGCAAGAATGGGAAAGAGTTCCACCGGAAAAACTTCAAAAATTGGTCTCCTCAGTTCCCAAACATTTGCTGAGTGTTGTTAAAAGGAAAGGTGATGTAACACAGTGGTAAAAAGGCCCCTGTGCCAACTTTTTTGCAATGCGTTGCTGCCTTTAAATTCAAAGTTAATGATTATTTGCAAAAAAAAAATAAAGTTTCTCAGTTTGAACATAAAACATCTTGTCTTTGCTGTGTATTCAATTGAATATAAGTTGAAAAGGATTTGCAAATCATTGTATTCTGTTTTTATCTACGATTTACTTAACGTGCCAAATTCACTGGTTTTGGGTTTTGTATTAGCACCTCTGATGTTAATACTTTGTACAACCCCCTTTTACCAACGAAACAGCACCTTATCTTCTCCTATAATGTTTCAAAAGATGGAAGAATACAGAGAGAGGGATCTTTGACCATTCCTCTTCGCTTAATCTCTCTTAATCATCCAGCGACCTGGGTCCTCTCCTCTGCACTCTCCTCTTCAGCTCACTTCACAGGTTTTCACTGTGGTTGAGGTCTGGGGACTGAGATGGCCATGGGAGGAGCTTGATTCTGTGTCTGGTGAACCATTTCTGTTTAGATTTGGCCACATGTTTAGGGTCATTATCTTGCTGAAAGACCCAGTGACGACCCATCTTCAGCTTTTGGGCAGAGGCCACCAGATTTTGATTCAAAATGTCCTGGCATTTCAAAGTGTCTATGATGCCATGCACCCTAACAAGGTTCCCAGGCCCTCTAGAAGAGAAACAGACCCACAGCATCACCCATTCTCCCCCATACTTCACAGTGGGCATGAGGTGCTTTTCTGCATACTCATCTTTTGTGTTCTGCCAGGCCCACTTAGAGTGTTTGTTGCCAAAAAGCTCTATCTTGGTCTCATCTGACCAAAGCACATGGTCCCAGATGAAGTCCCAGTACCGCTTGGCGAACTCCAGATGTTTGCGTTTATGATTGAGAGTGAGAAAAGGTTTTTTCCGTGCATGCCTCCCAAACAACTTGTTGGCATGTAGATGGCGCCTAATGGTTGTTTTGGAGACTTTGTGACCCCAAAATGCTACCATTTGTTGCAATTCTTTAACAGTGAGCTTTGGAGAACTTTTTATTTCTCTTACCATCCTCCTCACTGTGCGTGGTGGCAAAATAACCTTGCGTCCTCGTCCAGGCTGGTTTACCACTGTTCCAGTTGTTTTAAACTTCTTAATGATTCCTCTGACAGTAGATATGGGCAGGTGCAGGCGAGTGGCTATTTTCTTGTAGCCATTGCCTGACTTGTGAAGGTTGTCAGACATCTGCCTTACTTGAATGGTGTGTTCCATTGTCTTTCCCATGTTGAAGAGTGGATAAGAGAAATGGCCTCTGTGTCACGTCATATATATACCCCAGGGAAACTGGGAGTTATCAGTTGCTAATTAGATGTCCCAAGATACTCTGATAAACTTTGTAAACTACTGTAGAAATGACAGAAATACTTCAATTACATTTATTTCCTGGGAATTGTTAGGGGTGCTAATAATTGTGGAACAGGTGATTTTATGAATAAATAATAATTTCTTAGTCTGGGATTTTTTTCCCCCCTTAAAATTCACTTGAGTTGAAGGTTGCTTAATCAGAGGCGCCAATAATTAACGAGGGCGCTGTATATTAATATTAAATGGGAGATTTTGATAGTTAACAAAAAACTCTGGAATTTATTGTGTTATTTTTTTCCATTTTTTAATTTATTTATTCCCTCAGCAGCATTTCACTGCTGTAGTGATGTTCATTTGAGTATGCATGGCTTTACATTACAATTATCTTGTGGTTGTGCTACATAAATGAGCCCTTGATGAACAACAGTGTTCCTCACGCTTTGTGCGCTATTCTTGTGTTACTATGGCACTGTCCGCACAACACAGGTATTTTTGAAAAGATTTATTTTTCCCTGAAATTTGGCCCCTTTTCAACATGCAAACAATGTTTTAGGCCACTGAGACAGATTTACATAAAATCTTCTAAACCGTCTAAAGTTAATTAATTTTTTTTTTAAGCTCTGGCATCTGTGTATCCGTGTAGATATGCCAAATGGAGCATTTGGGAAACGATTGACCGTACAACTCAATTCACACTTGCCAATTATTGCTTTGGGTAATATACAAATTATGGAAACATTTATCGCCACCTACTGACCAGGCATATTTGATTTGAGCATTTGTACTCGTTTTTGCATTCTTGTGCGTGCAAAGATATTTTGTAAAATGAGGTTTTTTTTTTTATTTTATCCATTTAGAAAAATAACTGTATTTGTGTGGACAAGGCCTTTTTTGGACACCTTGTGAATTCAATCCCCTGCAAGCCAGGTTTATTCACTGTCATATGATTAGAAAATAGCACTCTCTTTGCTGTCTTTGCCTATAATTGTTGTCTGGACAAGACAGCCTGTAGTTAGTTGTGTAGATGTAACCTTTTGCAGCTGTGCTTGTGTTTAGGCATGCATACAGATGCATATAAATGTTCATGCTTGATAGACTGCACATATATCTGCAAATGGACACTGCACCTCATGACTGCCCAGAAAACTTTTTTCTCATCATCCTCTCCCTCTCTCCATTTATCCCCGCTCCCTTCTTCCCACCTCCTTGTGCCTGTTGTACGGTCTCTCCACTCTCTCTCTACCAGGCTCTCTCCTGCTCTTCCCCGACACCTCCACCCCAGTCCCCACACCCAGCATCTGAAATCTCCAGCCGATGTCTGATGGATTCATTTGCTATTATATCCACACCGATTCACATATAAAGCAGTGTGCTCACACTTGCATACATATGCAAACATATGCTCATGCATTCTGATTCAAGCACATATGAACCCATGGTGAAAAGATCGTGAACAGCCACTCCCCCCCCCCCCCCACCCCCCACCCCCACCCCCACCATTTTTCCCCAATGTAAGCACATTTGCATACACACACACACACACACACTACCTTCACAGCTTACAAATCCCTTATTTTCCCTCTCAAAACCCTTTAAAATCGGTTTAAGAAACCAGCACCATATTCCATGTCATTGTATCAGCTGTGTGCCAGCAAGCACTCTGATGAACAACAAGCAGCTCAGAGCTGTTGTACTATCCTTCCGTCCATTTGATTTGGCCGCTTCCAGCCATTGTCTTTTATGTTGCCCTAAGTTGCTTGATCCAAGTTGCTACCTAATTCCCTGGTAACATCATGGAAATGGACAGTAGCATTAGCTGATGATTGTGACAGAAGTATTGCTACGCAGATCCCTTAAACCAGAGATACCTCTGCTAAAACCAAGCTGGTGCATGGGTTCACTGGAATGTCCTGCTGTCAGAACAAACTGCGCAGAAATTTCAATTACTATAACTCCCTAATGACTAACGACTTCTTGCTGTCATCTATATCTGGCTGCCAGACATTGTTATTCAGGAGACCAAAAAAGTCCTTCATCCCCCCCCCCCCCCATGATGCTAGCTGGTTCTCGGTCATGGCTAAGATTGGAAATGATACTCAGTGATTTCAGTGGCTCTGCTTCTCTAGCTAAATATTAAACCAACAGTCAAAAGAAAAGTTAATTGCTTTATACTCAAAATGATTTGCACAATCTGAAATAGTCTGGTCATTCTTTGCTGCATTTTGAAACTTTATTAACCTTTGATTTCTAAACTGTATTTGTTGCATGCGTGTTTTCTCATGTTCGTCTTCCTACATGTGTGTTTTGACAGGGAGCCAAAGAAGCCTTGGATCTCGGTATTAGTGGGCCAGAGGGTATTGAAATAAGCAGACCTGAGGAGGTGAGACGACCTCTGAATCTACATGTATCATGGAACCAATGTGTGATATGAAGCGAAAGCACTGAGAAAATTTTCATGTAATCTGTTGGGCATCTTTGGTCCGTCCGTGTGCACGTGTGTGTTTGTCTGTGCTATTCAGTGCTGTGAAAAAGAATCTATTCAGCTTATTATTATTTTTAAATTTTTGCATATTTGTCACACTTCATTCAAATATTCTAACTAAATTTTACGAAGACAAAGATGACCTGAGTAAACATAAAATACAGATGTAAGTTATCCCTCCATATACTGAAAGAAAAAGTTTGTCCAAGACAACTGGTCATGTGTGAAAATGTAACTACCCTGTTAGTAACTCAATACTCTGAGTTGTTAAATGTAATACATTTATGGAACTGGTCAACTGATGTATTCAGTTGCACTCATCAAATAATATCGGGTAGATGCAAAATATATGTTGAATATTCACGAGGAAGTGGTGCCCATAAACATTTTAGAATATTGACACAATACGCCCCTCCACTGTTGCCCAGGAAGTGTATGAATAAAGGTCTTCAATCAAGTCTGCTCTGCAAACAACCAAATATGTATGCCAACAGCGTCCATCCAGCTGTTGATTAAAATTATATCTCTCTAAAAAAGAAAAATTGGTTTCTATCGTAGGTAGCAAGCTACAAAATCCACTCTTGCCCAAAGGCACGGCAATTTAGTGGTGAAATAATCAGCTTTCTGAAACAAAAATTCAACATGGTATTTATACCACCTCATTCTATTTTCTATTATAGAGAACAGAAATTAAAAGCACATATTTGTAAGTCCCAAGTTGGAAGAATTCAAATGCTGGTCCATAATGACCTCAAGTCAACATTATTTGCTGTATCCATGACTGGTTTTAATGTTTTGGCTCCTCAGCGTGAGTAAAAAAAAAAAATAAATGCATATAAACTTGTACTATATGAATCTATTTGTATGAATATATATACGCATACAGTGGTTAAATTGGGATTTGCTTTGTCGGTAATAATAGGCAAGGTAATAAAAAAAAAAAAATCTAAAGAGAATACCAGTGCATCACTGCACATTATTCCTAAGCTGTTTGTGCCTCGTTAACTTCCGCCTCTTTGCTTCACTCATTTCATTCAATTTACCCTACCACTGAAACTTTGAAATAAAAAGGACAACAGTGGGGGGAAAAAGTATTGAACACGTCAACAATTTAAGTAAATACACTGACCAAAACTTCCAACGCAAAACTTCCCAATATTTGGTGTACATAAAATGGGATATTGGTTTTGAGCCATGATACATCAACTACAGCTTAAAAGCTCAGAAAATAGTTTTGATTTTTGTTCTGTGGGCAGCTTTTTCAGCTTGATTGCACATTGTTTAGAATTTTACCTATCCTGTCAGGTTGAGTAGAACTCATTGACCCATCCTTCGAGAATTTGGTCAATAAATAGCCGAAGCAATGGGCAACTTAAATATTCCTTTGCGTTATCCTGGGTCAACGTGTGACCATGCCGTGCCTAGGTCAAAATCAGCGAGAGCAAGCCGTTGGTATGCTCACTGGTGGAATTTCGCAAAGATGGGTTGCAAGGAAGCTGGGCATCCACGTGTCAACCATATCACGTCTCTGGAGCCGGTTTAATGAAACAGGAAGCACCGGTGATCGACCACGTGCCCCCAGAGCACGTGTCCCCACCCCACGGCAGGATCGCCTAATTCACCTCCAGCACCTGCACAATCGCTTCTTGCCAGCTACAGTCACTGCTGCTCAGACCAGAGGTCGTCACAAGAACGTTATTAGTGACCAAACCCTACGTAACCCCCTGCGTGAAGCCGACTTGCACAACCGACGTCCCCCCCCGTGGTTTGGTGTTGACTCCTGCACGTCGCCGCGTTAGTCTGCGATGATCAAGGGCACATTTGGGCTGGAATGCTCTCAGGTTGAACAGGGTGCTCTTTTCTGATGAATCGAGGTTCAAGTTGAGTGTGTCTGACAGAAGACTGCGTGTATGGCGTAGGCGACGGGAACGTTATACTGATGCTACCATCCTGCAGCGTGACCGCTGGGGTGAACCCAGTGTGATGGTTTGGGCTGAAGTAAGCAGTAGACACAAGACAGACCTCATTTTCATCGATGGAAACCTCAGTGCGGCCCGTTACCGTGACAACATCCTTACCCCTGTCGCAGTTCCACTCGTCCATCGCTATCGCCTAACGCTGCAACAGGATAACGCGAGACCACATGTCGCCAGAGACAGGACTACCTGAGGCAGAATAATGTTCAGTGTCTTGATTGGCCTGCGTATTCCCCAGATTTAAACCCTATAGAACATCTATGGGATATTCTGGATCGCCAGGTGAGAAGGCGTGATCCAGAACCAGCCATAGTCCAACAGTTGCATCAAGCACTTCAGGAAGAATGGGACCGCATCACACAGGCTGAAATTCGGCATTTGATTGACTCCATGCATCGCAGAATCCAGGCTGTGTGCGACGCCAGAGGAGGCCATACAAGATGCTGACTTCGGTGATTCAGAATTGCACCTTAAACTGATGCAATGAATTGGAAACCAGGAAAAATCTGTTCTTCATTCCTGACTCTAAAACGGTGTTTTTGATTTGAATTTTAATATTTGTTATGTTTTGTTCAATTTATCGTGAGAAAATGACATGAGTTGCAATAAACCCGAGTGTTGCATTGGAAGTTTTGGTCAGTATATATTTCTAATATATTTGACATGGCTATTGACATGAAATATTCACCAGATGTCGCTAACAACCCAAGTAATCCACACATACAAAGAAATAAAACAAATAAGTCCATAATTAAGCTATGTGTAATATATGGGAACAACACAGGGAAAAACTATTGTACTCACATACTGAATTTTATTCAACCCCTGCGCGCTGATAGACACCGGCGTCCGCAAATTCCAAAATTTTATTCCTAAACAGTTCTGTAATTGAATTTCTAAATGTCTTGCTTCACTGGAATAATTTTCCCTAGTCTCTGTGACACAAATATTAAGTTATAAAGCCTAAATAGGCTCATCTACAACAGGAAAAATTGGTATAATTTTGTATTTGTGCAAAGGGGTTAATCCTTAGTTGAAAAGCCTTTATTGGCAAGGTTGACGACACCTCCTGAATGGAGAAACTAATCGCATGTATTGCTCTGATGTGATTTTGGCCCATTCTTCCACACAAACTGTCTTCAAATCGGGTGATTTACTAGGCCATTCTAGCAACTTTATTTTCTTTCTGTGAAACCAATTGAGATTTTTCTTGGCTGTGTTTTTTGGGATCATTGTCTTGCTGAAATGTCCACCCTGGTGGACATTTTTCCCTCGCCTCGAGCAAGTCAAGGCGTGTAACCTGTACTTGACAAGTACTTTGCCCATACTCTTTCCCAAATTTGCCCCCGTGTTCACCGCAACCCTGCGGCTCGGCTGTGAGCTACCTAATTCTGTGACCGATTTGTGTCCAAAACGCTTACGGTGGGTTGTGACTGAAGCATAAAAGCAGCAGGCTTTTGCAAGTTTTTCAATCACTTTGGCGCATTTGTTGAAACGGTCTTAACATTGTCAAAACTATAGTTGCAATAGGATGCATTCATGGATGCCACCGATCTTTTTGTACTTTCCCATTTGTGCAGTTTTTGTTCCCCATACCACTGTAATTACAAACACTGCATTGTATATGCAACAGCAAACATACACAACAGATTATTTGTTTGCATTTGTCCTTTGGCTTTTGACGGTATTTTAGCACTGTGCAGTCTCAAACGGGCCACCTAACTTTGATTTTCTCAGCACCACACAATAAAGTGGTCCCACAATATGCAACTGATGTAGCCAGTTCTTTCATGGAGCCATGATTACTTGCATAGTTTCTAGCTTCATCTCTCTCCCTCTAGAACTAGGGTGCAAACTCCTGACAGAAGAAGGTGGGCTGCTTGACTGTTTGTTGAAGGCTATAGATAAATTCTATCAAACTGTTGTCACGTCCTTCCAGCTCTAGCAGGGGACATGAGGGAGACCACACGCAGAGATCAAAGTTTAAAACGATAATTTTTTAATCATAATTAGATCGGTGTGGTGCAAGTCAGTATAATGGAAGCATGTGGTGCTAGTCAGTCTTGTGCAAACGCAAATGTCCAAATCGCGGGAGGAAGGGAGCACCCAGCAACAGGGATCAGGCTTCTTTTAACAGGTTCCTAATTGGTGACTCAATCAGCCGACACCCGGTGCACCTGCAGGAGACAAGCACAACCAGGCAAAACACTTGGTTGGGTCGTAACACTGTCTATGTAGGTAATGTTTTGTCCTGAAAGGCTATGCAATGATATAGCTTATATCTGTTAGCCAATAGGCCGTAACGGAAAAGGAAGAATCACAATGTCATCAGGCTCTTTTAGAGGTGTTTTTATTTTGGAATTCTCACTTTAGCAAAGTGAGACATGCCTCTCAGAATCGATGAGTAGAGGAAGCCTGTTCCGAGCCCAGTGGCCCATCAAGCCAGTGCTAAACCCCGGTTTCTGTGGCATGAAGCGACTAGGAGTATTGCTACCCCCCCGGATGGGATGCCAATCCATTGCAGGTACTTCCCCAGCTCTTATTCAGGTTACTCTGACAATTTGCCATTACCCATTTATACACCTGGGTGGAGTGAGGCAGTATGAGAGCGACGTGTTTTGCCCAAGAACACAGCATGCAGGCCGTGGCAAGGACTTGTACTTTTTTGATCCCAAGTCAAGCCTACTTAACCACTGCGTTTCCGTGTCTCCAACTCCGAATCGATACTGTCCTGATTTTGTCAGGACATCTGGTCACCCTATATGGTACTGTATTGCCCTGGTGACACTTCATGTTAATTATTATTTAATACCTATCTGTATATTTAAGCTTATTAGCAAAGGCCTGACACTTGTATGAAAATTTAAAAATAATTACTTTGCTGTTGAAAAAATGGTTTGAAGTCATAATAATGCAATTCCACTTCAGAGACAATGTCTCTCCCATTACTGTGTGTTTCCACAACCACCCTCTTTCTTCGTGTAGCTGATTAGTTTTGTTGACCTGGTTAGAAAAATAATTTAAAAAAATAAATAATCCTAGAGGATTTTCAGTGACTCAGGCCTTTGATTACCCCTGTCACCGTGAAAACCGTGTATTGTCTCGAAGAAAGAAACAATGGCTAGGGGAGGAAAAATGGCTAAATACTTTCTATGGTTTGGCCAGTGATGTAACAAGAATACAACCCATTTTGGAACTGTTTTATGGGATATCAATTATCCAAACTATTGCATGTCTGGAAAAGTTAGGAACTCGCACAAGATAATTCATTAATGCTTCTAAACCTAGTTATTAGGTTAGTAAAATGGCCAGTATCACCAAATTGAAAAGTTGTTTTGTCACATGTGAGCGGGACTGGTCAAAGTGTTTTGCTGTTTTTGGCGGTCAACCCTGAAAATGTTTCTTATATAAAAATCTGTTTTGTTTCACATATTTACAGTGACCGACAGGGACAAACGCTCTGCAACGGCCAAAAACACCTCCAGTTGAAGAAACCTGCCGCAAAACCGAAATGATGCAAACTCAATAACACGCAAACCACGAAAGCAAATACAAGAGAGAAAAATGCAACACTGAAGTGCTCCCAGTCGCTATGGGGAGTGCCAACTGAAACAGCTTTTACTTGTGACTTGAGCAAGACAAGCTAGATAAGTCGGCAGAAAGGCTTTCTGGTGAGCTAGCCAGCTACCTAGCTAACTTTGGTTCACTTGCTCACCTAGCATATTTGCGAGTCTAGCGAGCCAACAATTTGTTGCACAGAAGTCAAAACAAAACAAATGAATAAAAAATATCCATTATTTCGCTATCTCACTTAGCTAGAGTTGAGCTGCGAGCATTTATGATGTACCAAATATAACTGCTCGCTAGCTAGCTATCCCTCCTCTTATCAGCGTTCAGTTCAAAAGCCAGCATCTGATGGTATGGGAATGCATTAGTGCATATGGGGTGGGACACTTGCATGTTTTAAAAAGCACCATGAATGTTGAAAGGTATATAAAGTTTTAGAGCAACATATGCTCCCCTGCAGACGACATCTATTCCAGGGGGAAGGCCTTTTGTATTTCAGCAGGACAATGCAAAACCAGATACTGCAGCTATTACAACAGCATGGCTTCGTAGTAGAAGAGTTCGTGTGCTGAAATGGCCGGCCTGCTGTCCTGATCTTTCACCGATTGAGAACATTTGGCGCATAATTAAACAAAAAGTCTATCAAAGGAGACCCAAAACTCTCCAGCAGCTGGAAGCGTGTATTAAACAAGAGTGGGATCAAATTCCAATTGCTGAAGTCAATCTTGTCTCCTCAATGCCCAGACACCTCCACTCTGCATTAGAAATCAGAGGGGATGCTACATCATGGTAAACAGGCTCCTGGCCCAACTTTTTTGAGACCTGTAGCAGCCATCAAATTTGAAATGGGCTCATTTTGTAGATAAAATTGTAAAATTTCTCACTTTCAACATTTGCCATGTTATCTCTGTTCCATTGTGAATAAAATAGTGGCTGGTGTGATTTGAAAGTTATTGCGTTTTTATCCACAATTTACCATTTGTCCCAACTACTTTGAAATTAGAGTTGTATGTCAAGGCGTACAAGTGTAGCTCTGATTTCTGTTTGCTGTTCCAGTTTGATAGATTCAACAGGGCCACTGTGAGAAGAACAGTACATCTACTACTGAAGGTCTGGCCAGGAATATGTTCCCCATTCTTTATTTTACCATGCTGGATACCATTTTGAATTATCCTGAGCCCTATTTCATGCTATGAAGCCAGTTTTGCAGCGAACGTAATTTCTGTCCAATGTGTGGTCCTAATGTTCGCTCTACATTCCGCATTGAAGTCCCTATTTTATAACAACCGGTAGTCTGAAAGCGGGGTAAAGTGCATGCGCGAGCAGATGTTTACTTCCTGGCCTTCTAGAATTTTCACCAACTCGTATTTGTGTCCCTCACCAAAAAGGTAAAAATTTCTGTCCACAGTAATAACGTTTGCAACAACCTGTAATCTTAGTTCAGCACTGCTGTGAATGAGATTTGGTGGCTGCTGGCAGGGTATTTAAATCCTTTTGTGCAGATGTGTCCGCCAGTGGACACGGAGCTGCAGATTTGTGCACGTAGTTACAATATTCTATCACTAGATGGCACATACGGATCAGTTATTGAATTTTCTCAAGCAAGCCAAGTTCGAACGCTGTTTATATTAAATGGACGAGTTCACTCCAATCCCTGGATGGATCTAGCCAACCTTGGTTTGACTTAAAGGGGTTGGCACATCCATACTCCAGGGTGGCCCAAAAAAAGTGTCCCTCCTTCCTCTCAGAACTCCAGGGTGGATGAGAACTTGGAAATGAGTGGGCAGGATTGACTCATTATCCAGTGTATGAATTTTATTGCCTCAAAATAATCCCGGGTACAAACTGCATTTCAAGTCACTGTTCAACAGTTGATAAAACAGGCTTTAACAAAGCCCTGCTTATTGTGGATTAGCGGGTTGGTCACTGGTGTGCCTTCCCTTTTCTCTGCTCATCGTGCCATTATTGGCATTGGCTCAGACGATCTTGTCACCGTTTGAGTTCCGTCCTGTGATCACCAATTTTCCATCCATGTAACATTAGCAACAAGACCAAATTTTTCAATCCCCCCCCTTTTTTTTTACCAAAATTTCAGTGATCCAGGTCTAAAACTTCCTGTAAACATTTGTTTTTATGTCATCAATGAAATAAACCGCATATATACCATTAATTTATAATTTCATCCTGTTAAGTACAGTGGGACCAGTTGGTCACACTTTCTGTGAAACCTTTCATTTATGTAAATAAATATGTCATTTACCACAGCTGTAAGGTGCTGGAAAAGCATGAAATTGCACTTGAAAATCCTTGAAAAGTGCTTGAATTTCACTTTGTAAAAGGTGTATGAAGCCTGTAGACAGCATTACAGTGGTGTGTTTGTAAATTTGTGTTTTGTTTTTTTTTTTTTTTTTTCTGCTTAACTATGTTCCATTTATTGTTTGCGTCTTTACAAAATCAAAATCCCAGTTAGTTGGTGGATTATCTGTAACATGACCGCTTTTACAATTAATCAGTAAGTAACATTAGGACAGATACAGTGATCTGTAAGTAACATATGGACAGACACAGTGATCTGTAGGTAACGTAAGGACAGATACAGTGATCTGTAAGTAATGTTAGGACAGAAACAGTGATCTGTAAGTAATGTTAGGACAGATACAGTGATCTGTAAGTTATGGAAGGACTGATACAGTGATCTGTAAGTTATGTAAGGACTGATACAGTGTTCTGTAAGTAATGTAAGGACTGATACAGTGATCTGTGAGTAATGTAAGGACAGATACAGTGATCTGTAAGTAATGTAAGGACTGATACAGTGATCTGTCAGTAATGTAAGGACTGATACAGTGATCTGTCAGTAATGTAAGGACTGATACAGTGATCTGTGAGTAATGTCAGGACTGATACAGTGATCTGTTAGTAATGTAAGGACTGATACAGTGATCTGTAAGTAATGTAAGGACTGATACAGTGATCTGTAAGTAATGTAAGGACTGATACAGTGATCTGTAAGTAATGTAAGGACTGATACAGTGATCTGTGAGTAATGTAAGGACTGATACAGTGATCTGTTAGTAATGTAAGGACAGGTACAGTGATCTGTAAGTAATGTAAGGACAGGTACAGTGATCTTTAAGTAATGTAAGGACTGTTACAGTGATCTGTGAGTAATGTAAGGACAGGTACAGTGATCTATAAGTAATGTAAGGACTGATGCAGTGATCTGTAAGTAATGTAAGGACTGATACAGTGATCTGTAAGTAATGAAAGGACAGGTACAGTGATCTGTAAGTAATGTAAGGACTGATACAGTGATCTGTAAGTAATGTAAGGACTGAAACAGTGATCTGTAAGTAATGTAAGGACAGGTACAGTGATCTGTAAGTAATGTACGGACTGATACAGTGATCTGTAAGTAATGGAAGGACAGGTACAGTGATCTGTAAGTAATGTAAGGACAGGTACAGTGATCTGTAAGTAATGTAAGGACTGATACAGTGATCTGTAAGTAATGTAAGGACTGATACAGTGATCTGTAAGTAATGTAAGGACAGGTACAGTGATCTGTAAGTAATGTAAGGACTGATACAGTGATCTGTTAGTAATGTAAGGACTGAAACAGTGATCTGTAAGTAATGTAAGGACATGTACAGTGATCTGTTAGTAATTTAAGGACTGATACAGTGATACAGTTAGGGGGTTAGGGGGTTAGGGAACCCTAACCCTTTATGGGGTTCCCTGGTGGCTCATCGGTCTAAGCGCGCGCACCGTAAAGGCTGTGTCCTCCCCGCAGCAACCTGGGTTTGATTCCAGCTCAGGTCATTTGCTGCATGTCTTCCCCCAGTCTTCTCCCCAACCTTCCTGTCTCTCTACACTCCATAACTGTCAAATAAAGGAAAAATATCCCAAAAAAATAATCTTTTAAAATATATATATATATATATTGCTTTTGGAAAAAAAGCTAATCGCGATCATCCCTTCAATCGCCGATATGTGATCTGATGGAAAATCGCACCATCCCTACTTCCAAACTTGACAGTAATTGGTTGATTGCGATTCCTAGCTCATGACTGTCATCAGGCAGGTAATTTGCCATTTAAACAGATTTCAAAAACATTTTATGTCATAGAATATGCATGTATAGCTTTCAGGTTTTGAAAATTGAATGGTTCATTGTGCCTATTATGGCCCAAACTATGAAAGAATGTTTAGAGATTTGAAGAGTTTGACATTTTCACTGACAGTCAGCTCATCAGTTTTTAATCAACAAGCTCTGTGTGTTTTCCCAGGCAAGGGACCAGATGCAGATTCAGGGAAAATCCACTAGGCAGTATTTATTAACAGGAGTGCACCAACAGAAGAGAGAAAGGCCATTGCCCAAAACTGTTGAGGGGTAGTTCAGCCAAGTTGATAATAACTGGAGAGTTTAAGGGCCTGTCCACGCCCATGCCAGTGGTTGTCCTTGTGCAGAAGCCAGAGAATCCCCCTCCCAGAAGCAGGACTGCTTGACAGTAGAACCAAAGGGTTTAGCAGGAACACAGTCCCAATCCTGTAGACCTAAGGCTTGGGAGCTTGTTCCTATTAATAAGACAATGAAGAGAAATTACGTTTCTCTCGCTCTCTCTCATTCATTTTCTCAAACACACAAAGGCAGAGCTCAGTACTATGAGACACAAACTGACTGGAAGGCCTTGTAGGATATGAGCCATGACAATCTAACAATTGCACTAACACCACAGTGACCTTATTTAGATGGGGCATTCACAGAAGGGTTGATGCATACAAATGATAACACCTGGACACAAAGGAGAAGATGGGATAATATATCAATGAAAGAAGACTAACCGCAAAAACACACTCATCCTGCTGGAACAGAAAAGGAACCAAGTAATGACAAACAAGGGTTGTGATGATGTGCAAGTGGTTTTAATGTCTAAATTAGGGACAACTTTACATAGACTTTAGCACAAGTGTGTCAAAACATGCAATTTACTTGAATGAGAAATTCAAGTCTGTTTTGAAGAAAAAACTCATTTCGAGTTCTGGGCCTGTATTCACGAAGCATCTTGGCGCTAAAAGTAGATCCTAACTGCCGGATTTAGGAAAAACTCCTTAAAAAAAAAAAAAAAAAAAAATGGGCGTATCAGTCGTAAATTTAGGACTCCCAATTATTTTTACCAAGTGTTATTCACAAAGCATTTTAGGCCTAAAACTAGCTCCTAAGTCTGGGAGAGCTTAAAAGTAGTCAAGAGGACTCCTAACTCGCGAAAACCTATTCACAAAGAATCACAAAATGGCTGCTGCTGTTGAAAGATGGAATGACTTGGAAATTCTGAATAATGCACAGTTGTTGAAAAGATATCGGAATGACCATGAAGGGATTTTATTTGTTGTTGACTTGGTGAGGGAGAGAATAGCGTCTCCAGCCATGAGAAACGACCAATAAGCCCCGAAATAAAATGTTTAACAACACTTTGTTACTTGGCTACTGGAAAAATGCAACTTTGCAACACGGACAATTCAGGGATCATCTGTCACTCGCTCAATTCAACAAACAATCAATGCGCTCTGTGAGCCTCATAATCATCCGACAGTTTATCCGGTTTCAAATGGACATTCACCAACAACACAGAATCAAACTTGAATTCATGCACATCTCAGGTATGCCTGGTATCGTCTGTGCTGTTGACGAGACCCATATTCAAATTATTTCTCCGACCCAAGATGAAGGGTTATTTGTAAAAAGAAAAAAAGTTAATTTAATCAACACCTAGATAGTATTTGATGTCGAATACAATATTTTGGACATTGTTGCGAAATGACCAGGATCCACGCATGATTCACATTTTAATGGAAAGCAGTTTATGCCAATTATTTGACATGCGTTATATGCCTGTGGGATGCCACTTGCTTGGGGACAGCGGCTTTGGTGCTGTACCTCCTCCTGCTATGCATGAATTATTTTATTTTATTAGGCTATTGAGCGAGGGTTACATTTAATAGATCATCATAATAATACCAGCCTATGTCATATTTTTGTATTCAAATTTAAATTGCAGGGTATATTTTACAAACCCAGCTTAGTATGCTTTCCTGTTTGAACAATAGCCCATTTATAGACTACAATCTTCGACCTCCCCTGCGATTGCAGCCCATACCACCGCTTCTCGCAGTCGTCTGACGTCTGAGACACCTAGGAGAATGCAGCATAGATCCGTAGCATCCCACTTGGATTTGCTGTTCACCCCCGAGCCAAATTTCCCTTTGATTATATGCTTTCGCTCCAGCATCAACTGGGCCAGCAGCCGTAACTGGTCGTGGCTCCAGTTGGGCTTTCGCGTCCTTTTTGAACTTTCAACTATGACAGTTTAGGGCAAACAAACTTGAACAGCCCGACATTTAAATGATCGCAACATATTCTCTTTGGGTAATAAGTTACTAATTATTGGGGCAAATGACATGTTTTATTATTGACCCGTTTTATGCAATTGGCATTTTTACAACAATCTCTCTCCTATGTATGTTTATTTGCCTAGAGCATGATATGTGGGGACTGCGCATAGTGCATTTTCAGGAGTGCTCAATGTTATTACTCTATGGGACAAACCAGCCGCTTGAACCATTTCCTCATTTTTTCCTCCATTGGTTGTATGTGGGATATTTTTTTTAATGGGCTGCCCGGTCATCAAACCACAAATGACTGTGCTCATTGTCTCAAGACTCCTGCATGAGAATTGACATCATGCATAGCAAAAGAGATTTACTCCCATCTATCTCAGAGCAACTCCTTGTCTAGTTACCAGTTTCTTAAAGGAGAATTCCAGTGTGAAGTTGAAACACGATAATGAGTACTAACTTTTGTCGAATACCTGTCAGTTATAAGAAACGTCGGTGAATGTTTGTATACGTTAACAAATTTCTTTCTGGTTTCCTCACGTCATTTTACCTGGGTTGAATGTTTTCCGCCAAATGAATTGTTAATATTGAATCATATGGCTAATGCCAATGTTGTTAAATGGAGGCCCTAGTCAAGTCTAGCTAGTCATTTTACAAGTTTCACCTTTCAATATGCTGCTCGTCAAAATGATCACGACACCGCTCTGATCGAGGGGATGGTGATGAGTTCTTTCTCCTGACTGATAACAGCCAAGCCTTTCTCTCCTGCTTGTCTTTTTGAAATCAATACAGACAGAGATGAGGCAACTTATCCACTGTTTTAAATATTTAGCAGGTAAGAAGTATTGGCGTTTAATGTCAGTTACAAGTTGCAAACTTATTTGCCACCATGTTAATTTTATTAACTGCCAAGTCAACGTAATCTCCACGACAGTAACGTAACCAAGGTAGTTAAGCTGGTGACCGTAAACAATCGCTAGCGTTTGCTTTTTGTTAGCGGTCTAGTCAAGTCTATGGGATGGCTAATTGGCTAGCTTTCATGCAAACGTGATTTTCTCCATTAAATAAATAAATTATAGAATAAATAAATTTTTTATTGACAAGATTTCTACTATCAGGTCCTTTCTTTTGCCATCTACATCAGATCTTGCTATTTCCTCCATTTGCAGAGTTGTTTTTGAGGGTTTTGAGCAAGTGTCTCTCTCCGCTTTAACTGATATAGTCCAACACCTTAGGCCTTCTTACTGTCCCCTTGACAGCATTCCCCCTTGTTTTTTTCAGGAGGTTTTCCATAGCATTGGGGCCTGTGTTATGGATCTGATAAATTCATCTTTGATGTCTGGTTGTGTTCCAGCTGCCTTGAAACATGCTGTGGTCCAGCCCCTCATCAAAAAACATAACCTTGACCCTACTGTTTTGTCTAATTTTAGGCCCATCTCCAAGCTTCCTATTTTATTTAAGGTCTGTGAGAAGTCAGTATATGAACAGCTGCAGTCTTATATTGATCTGAATGGCATTTCTTAGAAATTTCAGCCTTGTTTCAAATCACGCCATAGCACAGAAACAGCACTTTTAAGAATTTTAAACTACCTTCTTTTTACTGCTGACTGGTAAAATCTGCTGTCCTGGTCCTCCTGGACCTGACAGCTGCCTTTGACACAATGGATTATAATACTCTCATGTAGCGCTCAAATAGGTTTCTGGGCATTAGGGGCACTGTCCTCAAGTGGTTTCAGTTTTACCTCTCAGACAGGAGCTTCTCCATCCAGCTGGGCCAGTATTCTTCTGCCACATCCCCCTTAGCTGTGGAGTGCCTCAGGGTTCCATTTTGGGCCCCCTCCTTTTTTCAATATATGTGTTGCCCCTGGGGGCCATTTTTAGAAAGCACAATGTCTCGTTTCATTGTTTTGTAGATGATGTACAAATATATTTGCCCATAAAAACAAATGACTGAGCCTCAGTTCAGGTTTTACAAGACTACCTCCCAGATATTCGGTCTTGGATGGAAGTGAACTTTCTCTCTATGAACAAAAATAAAACTGAGATCATCTTTTATGGCCAATATCTTAGATGGCTATGACAGTGCCATTGGCACCCTTGAGTCCTACTGTCACTTCTTGCAAGGAACCTTGGTCTAATTTTTGATGGGGACTTTGGGTTCGATAAGCACATCAGGTCTGTAGTCAAAACGATTTTCCTACAGTTACAGAATCCTTGCAAAAGTTAAGGCTTATCTCCCAAGAAATGATTTTGAGAGAGTTATACATGCCTTTGTTATATCAAGCTTAAACGACTGTAATTCCTTCTTTGTTTGTCTTGATCAGCAGGTCTCTCCATTGCATCACTGCTATTTCACCGTATTTCAGCAGAGAGGATATCCCCGTACTCTTTAACTGCATATTTTTGTGCATGAGTGAATTTGCATGTGCGTGAAGTATCGCTCCAAAAACTGAATATTTATTTCTTGGACCAGTTTCAGCTGCAACCCCTACTGGATTAATTGCAGTCTCTTCTCCTCGTGGGTATGTCATCATTTTGTGACTCTAGGTATTCTGAACCATTAAGCCATATGAAGTTTAATTTTAAGTTCTGAACAGCTCTATCTATTTAATTTGATTTTGACTGAATATAACGTTACACTTGAAGCCCACAAGCTTCAACATGTAGGCTCTCCAGCTAAATACATTCACGCCTACCGATTGGGAGAAAAAGTGACTCAATCGAAACTAACGTTAGCATTATTTACTTAGCCGAAGAAACGCTAGAAATTAGCGAGTGCATTTACTGATGATTTTGGGCTAACTCAGGGTTAACTGCTGAAGATTAATATGTTGAGCAAAATCAAATAAACTGATAAACTGATAGCCGAAGTTTTGGTAAATGTTTTTCACTGTATAGTTTTGTGGGTTTAGAATTCGTTTTGAGGACGGGCGCTTCCCGGACATTATATAGGTCACCTTATTCCAAATAAGGCAGGCCATGCCCCCTTTTTTGGATAAACCCTCAACTAACGTAGAAAAGAAATTACGCTGCCGGTGGCCTGACACCGTGGAAGACCACAAACTGGCAAAAACCACAATAAAACTAGTTCTACATATGTTGTGGAGCAAGAAAAAAAAATGAAGGCAAGAGCCAGATGCCAGCTCTTGAGATTGTTTTTTTTTTTTTTTTTTTTCTCTCTCCAAGTAAAAGTAACCGAAGTACAATGAAATTTTCTGACCTTTTGCCAGCATATCTGCATACATTATCACTGTTATGCTAATTTAATCAACAGCTCATCCGTAGTCATGCGTACAAATCTGGTCGAATTGTCGGAGTTATGGCTGATTATACGAGACCTAGAATTTAAAATACTGCATCCTGTCGAATGTTATTGCTAGCCGAGAGAAAAAATTATCTTTATTAAGTGTTCAAATGTAGTCTGTAGGGCCACAACAACGTAATTCGTCATCAGTGAGGTGGGTGTGTTTGCGTGCCGTAGGAATCATGTGATGTTGTTTATAAACAAGAGTATACCATGTCCATGTTCTCACCAGGATTTTTTTGCAGCGTAGGGGTAATGACTGGCAGGGGGTCCGGGGCCCACCTAGGCCACCTGCGGGGTACTGCCCCTGTGGGGGACCCGGCTCCCCGGAAGCTCTGGCATTTTAGCACTTTTAGAGGTGTTATATTTCAATTTTGAGTGTCCCGATCTTGGCAGTTAATAACCTTTTGCACCGGGCTTTAACGCAATATTCAAGTTCATAGAAACTCACAGTGAGAGAACTTTTCACGAACTCCTTCTGTATGACTGTTCAATACCAAGGATGATCTGGCAATCAGTTTTCCCTACCCTTCCCACATCCTCTGTTCTTCTTTCTGTTTCTAGAGTCAGGCAAGTCCATTCTGAGATATTGTTCTCCCATCTTTTTCTTTCTTTCCTACAAAGCTATTTTTTGGAAACAAGGAACCTATTCTAAGTGTGATCCGGTCTGAAGGCCTGCAAGTGCAACTAATAAAATTGAATGCAAGACAGAATTGCAGAAAGCCCATTGAACTTCATTCTTTTGAAGAATACAAACTCACAAAAAAGTTCTCACCATTACACTGTACATACGAAGCATAAGGAAATTATGTCTGACTGACTATTCCCCAAATCAAATGGTGAACCTAAGTATTACGATTACATATTGTGACAAATGTCACAAACTGCACTAATGCCTTTTATCTTTACTTTACATCATAATCTATTGTAACATTTTGCTGAAGTCTCACATTCAGGCGACAGGGCAAAATACGCTGCAATATTCCCATGCTTGGATGCTGACCATAGACTGTATAAAAAGATGGACGAAGCAATGGTGACGTCACCCATTGGTTTCAGCATACCATTTAGGAAGCCTCGATTTTGGCAATTTGAACTGCACCATTCCGTTATTTTGAAACCGGATGTGATTCCTATTGGACGAGAGCATGAATTGAAGATCCGGGGAGGACCGTGGCTCTGGATCTGACCGTATCGGATGAGGACCAGAGGATAACCACGCACCAAAAGCATATTCTGGCTTTATCCTTTATTCTAGTCTACTTGGGACCATAATTTACAAAAATGAACATCACAATATATCGAAGGAGACTTTAAACTTGCGATAGATACCATAAAATGATGTGGAAAATCATTATTGAAATAATAAATCAGGTGGCAAAGTAGGGTCATTTTCTCATAGACTTCAATAGCATTGAACTTCTATCAGCAACCACCAACCTCGCCATCTGCCAGCCATGAAATATAATGCAAATTTTTGAGATTTCCGCTACGGGCACACTTCTCAGACCCCGGTGCTGCATCCATCTTTTTATACAGTCTATGATGCTGACATGTTTCCAAAAAATAATAAATCATGGCACCCACCTGTTACTATTAGCCCGTTCACCTGTGGGATGTTCCAAATAAGTTTTTAATGAGCATTCCTCAACTCTCTGAGTCTTTTTTGCCACTTGTGCCAGCTTTTTTGAAACATGTTGCAGGCATCAAATTCCAAATGAGCTAATATTTGCAAAAAATTACGAAGTTTACCTGTTCGAACATTAAACATCTTGTCTTTGCAGGGTATTCAATTGAATATAAGTTGAAAAGGATTTGCAAATCATTGTATTCTGTTTTTATCTACGATTTACATAACGTGCCAACTTCACTGGTTTTGGGTTTGTAGTTCAAAGTGCAGCTGTCCGCCTGTTGACGGGAAAGAAAGGGCGTGATCATATTACTCCTGTCCTTGCATCTCTGCACTGGCTTCCTGTTAATATTAGGATCCAGTTTAAAATTTTATTATTGGTATTAAATTTTTAAATGGCTTGGCGCCATCTTATTTATCATAGCTTTTACAGCCTCACACTCCTGGCAGGGCACACAGGTCATCAAACCAGCTGCTTCTGACAGTACCTCGATCTAGGCTCCATACTCGAGGAGGTAGAGCCTTCTCAGTGGTGGCCCCTAAGCAGTGGAACAGCCTACCTTATCAGGTTAGAGCTGCACAGTCTCTGGAGCACTTTAAAACACTGCTCAAAACTCATCTCTTCTCATTGGCGTTCAGTTCCAGCAAGACAAGTAACCTAGGTTTCTTTGTTTTATTCTTTTACTTTTAACTTTATTTTATTCTTTTACCATAATCTTATTGTGCCTGTTTTTGTTTTTATGCATTTATTTTATATGTGTATGTCATTATTTTGTATCTTAATTGCTGTACAGCACTTTGGTCAACTTAGGTTATTTTAAGTGTGCTGTATTTTGACTAATTGATTGAAATTGGCGTATCTACGATAACTTGCTCATGAAACGTCTTATTAAAGCCCTTCAAATCAATGTTGGTGCAAAATGCAGCCGCACATCAATTTTAATGATTATATTATTTAAAATTGGCGTCATAGGAATCCATTGATTTTAATGAAGAAGGGCCTTGTATCAACTTGGCGGCCAGGTGCTTCACTTTGGGTAATGTACAATTCCAAAATAGTTGGGACGAAGTGTAATTTGTGAATAAAATCAAAATGCAATGACTTTCAGATCACATGAGCCAATATGTTATTTAAGACAGAACATGGATAACATTTCAAATGTTGAAACGGAAACATTTTACATTTTCATCCACAAAATGAGCTTATTTCAAATTCTATGGCTGCAACTGGTCTCAAAGTTGGGACACACACAAAAAAGGGCTGAAAAAGCAATTGATATATAATAGAATCAGCTGAAAGAACGTTTAGCAAGTAATTAAGTTAACTGGCATCAGGTGTGTAACATGATTAGCTATAAAAGGGATGTCTTAGAGATGCTGAGTCTCTCCGAAGTAAAGATGGCAGAGGCTCTCCAACCTGCGAAGGTTTGCGTAAAAAAAAAAAAAAAACTGTGGAACACTTTAAAAACAATGTTCCTCAACGTCCAATTGCCTGGGCTTTGAAGGTCTCATCTACAGTGCATAACAACATCAAAAGATTCGGAGAAACTGGAAAAATCTCTGTCCATAACTGACAAGGCCGAAGACCTTTACTGCATGCCCGTGATCTTCGGGCCCTCAGATGCCACTGCATCACTCACCGGCATGATTCTGTCATTGACATTACTAAATGGGCCCAGAAATACTTCAAGAAACAACAGTCTGTAAACACAGTCCGACGTGCCATTCACAAATGCCACCTTAAAGTCTATCATGCAAAAAGGAAGCCAATGTTGAGCATGATCCACAAGCACCGCTGTGTTCTGTGGGCCAAGTGGCCTCTCAAATCCTGGCCTCTTAGCTTTGAAAAATTTTATTGGTGGAAATCAAAAATTCAGTTTTCAAGGGCCCCTTCATGAGGCCAGGATCCCTTACAGAGGCTAAATTGTGCAGGATTCCTTATATTTGAGGACAGGTCTGTCTGTACAAGGAAGATTGACTGCATCCAAGGCATCATGGTGCGTCTTCGACTTCCCCTGAAGCGCCACAAGGCCAAACTTCATGTGTGTTCAAATGTGATAACTTGGTATCCTGTTTTATTAGGAATCCTGTCAAACCTGCTGTCAACATTCTTGGTGCATAAAGGAGAAACAATATAGATTTTTAGGCTCGATTACGGTCGATGTAGTGCCACGATTAGGTGAACCTACATCTCAAAATGCTATAAATCAAACTGTTCCCATGGTAATCAGATTAACTTTGCTATGAACATATTGATGCATAAAAGGGCAGTCCTGTTGTTCAGGTGACATGACTGTTCCTGTAGCACCACCATCAGGCCAAACTTCATTTTCTGAAATATGCAATGAGTCAAACCGTTCTCGTGAGAATGGTGCAGAATTTGCTGTGAACATTCCTGGTGCCAAGAGTCATTTCACAGTTAATTTTCTAGCCTTGATACTCTTTCCTATACTGCCACCACTTTGCAATTTACATATGGGCAGAATGCAGTCACTCTGGGGATATACCCAACTATAGTTCACTGGCAGCATACGTCTTTTAACCCCTTTCTGCAGATGTAGACGCTTGCGTCTATAGATATGCAAATGTAAGCACTTAAGTTACAGTACTCGACCACAAGATGGCACCCCCGGATCAGCTATTGGAAATTCACAAGCAGGCAGAGCTGAAACGCGATTTATAGTATGGAGAAGTTCCCTCCAATCCCTGTTTTTCAGGAGTAGCATGGATTAACTCCTCAGCTAAGCCTGATGTGCAAACTGGTCAATATCCTTGCCCATAGTATCGATCCAGTAGTTTTAAAAAATTATCACTTGCGACAGAAAAAAAACGTACTACTCTGTAGCAACCATTTTAGCTACAGTGAGCCAACAGTATTCCAATTAGTGGTTAAAAAAATACGTTTTGTGAAGAAAAAAATCCGACATAGTATTGCTTCTCTCACATTCTACTGTCAGTTACAATCATCACACACAAAATATGCGTAGTTCCCTCCCATGGATTAACGCTTAGATTCCTCCATCGACAAATTCAGCGCTCCCTTCTATCCACCGAAGTACTGGTGTCGATAGCCAGTCACTCAATTATATACTCAGATTCATCTGCGTAACTCTACAGTTATAGTTCACGTCCTCGTGAAGCTTGCTCGGTAACGATGTATTGACAGACTCGTTTCTTATCCCATTCCCCAGTGTCTTAACTTTCCTCTATAACTGAAACGCATTGATCGGACAATGAGAATGGGATACAAAGCTAAGCGTAAAAGTAAGGTCGGTTGTATTCTTCGAATGTTGGCCGCGGTTGCGCAGCTGAAAATGATGCGATATCAAAGAAATAAAGACACTCGAGACCGTTCTGAAGTGTTCAGTTTCATTTACGAGATTTAAATGTTGTATGGACGCGGTCAACGGGAATTATTCCGAATGAAACAGAACTGGAACGTTCCTTCTACCCGATACATCTGTCTCTGGAGGAGGGCATCAATAAAGAAAACAGGTTATACTTCTACTCTGTTTGCATTTTGCTTAATTTGGCTTTTTGCTGTAGAATCTATACCGCGTTTAAAGACATCGAATGCCGAGGTTTTCGTTTCTCCAAATGCATACATCCCACGCAGATCGGTAGATCCCTCGGTACGTTCATTAAGCCACTCTGATGAATATGGAGGCATATGTCGTTGTATTTTTTTCCTGAAAGTGAAATTTCTGTTCTGTTAAAATAAGGTGTATTTCAGAATTCGGATATTACTGAGTTAGTGAGTTTTCACCCTTATAAGGTGTAAGGTTATGAGCTCGGATGTGAGAGCGGTTAGCTTTTTATTCATATCATGTTTGGTCTTGCGTGAATGTTATAGCTGTTAAATCTGCACTTCATTTAATGCTTGGGGTACTTCGAAGAGAAATGGACAATATTGTTAACTTTATTATGGAGAAAAGGCATGTTTTGAGAGGTTACTGGTGACCAATGATGTTCCACTGCACTGATATTGATTAATTCATGCAAAACTCAACCAGAAAATCATTTGTTCATATTAAATTTCATGCCTTAAAACTTTATTTGTGTTATATACATGATTTTTTTATGATTTGACTGGACTTCATTTTGAGACTTCGGGGAGACACTTGGATAGCTGTATAATTTGGCTAAAAGCATGTAGGTAATCTAGAATGTAATGTTGAAGATGAATTGTACTTGTGGTCAAGGAGTTTATGATCCCAGAAATGTATAGTTTTAAGCCCCAGCAGTTTTTAAATCCTCAGAATAATTTTTTTTGCAATTTCAATGGTGAATTCTCATGAAGATTTTTTATGTTTGCAGCTCATTTTCTCTACCATAATCATGAAAATTAACTGAAATACTATGTAATTCTAAATGCTGTAAGTGTCTTTTCAGAATTGAGCCACATTTTTCCTCTTTATGAAGCTTTAATTTTGAATTATACAGCATTAAAGTGGGTAACCCAAAAATAGCCAAATTTGGCGTCTGCACAAAGGGGTTAAGGTTGGTGGGGAATTTTTTTTTTAATGTAGAGGGTGCTAGAAAACCTTTTTCCTTCAATTAATGAAATGATTTAAAAACTGTATTTTGTGTGTCCACAGTCTCATATTACATTTTGAATGAAGATCTGAAGCAATTTGGCATGACAAATATGCAAAAAGGAAGGAAATGAAGAGTGGGCGGATTTCTTTTTACTGCACTGCATGACTGCAGAGAAGACAGGGCCTTGGAGAACAAGGGAATTTGGAATTCTCCCAAAAGTAGAGAGAGGGGTGTAATGATCACTCACTGCTGTCTTGTTTATACCACCCTATCCCCCAATGCTTTCCCCTCCGATATTCCCAACAGCTGGAGGCAGAGGCCACCCACCGCGCCATCACCATAGCCAGCAGGGTATGTATACGGACCAGTGTTTTTCTGGGGTGGCGGGTGACAGAGTATACCTGCACAGCAGGGACAGCTTGAACAGTGGGAAACCACTTAAATTGGTTGAATTAGACTTTACTGGGTAAATGACACCTATTCTCAATGCACAGCTTATATCTACACACAATCTATCAGAATGTCTGCAAGTATAGCACGAAACCATAGTTTATCCATCAGCAGTCAAAGGTCTGCATTGGCAAGGCGACTATTGTTCTGACCTGGGACCATTGGGACACAAAGGCTGGGTCAGTTTAGCTTACACGTATCTGTAGATGAAATACCAGAAAATGCCAACTCATGAGCACCTCAGTGTTTTGGGTAGCAGCTCCATCACCCAGTTCCTTTATAGCTGATGGTTACATTATCTGATTGTTGATTTTTTATTTATTCTTATTTATTTATGATCAGTGATTGTTTGTCCCCCTTGATCCAGGCCCACTGTCCAATTTACCTGGTCAATGTGTCCAGCATGTCTGCAGGGGATGTTATAGCCTCGGCTAAGATGCAGGGTGAGGGTTTATTTCCATTCTCTCTTCCTATCTTCATGTCGCCATCTCTCTCTCCTTTCTTGGCTCTCTTTCTGTCGGGTTCCCCTGCTCTGTGTTTTCCTGTTGTGTTGTGCTCTCTCTCTTACAACACCAAATTAGGTCTTTATTGGCATCATGAGCAGGGCCATCGCAGGAGGGTGCGAGGCCCTGCTCATTGACGTGTACGCGTTTGAATCAAGATCACACAAACATAACTATTCTAATTCTACTGCACGCAGCAAGTCTGTCCTGCGACATGGAGATGTGCAAATTTTTTAATCTAAAAGTATGAACAAGTTAAAGCTGCTGTAACTGATTTGGTCTTTTTCGTATCTTCTTGTCGGAAGCCTATGTAAGCAGTCCCCGCCCCCCATCCCCAAGCCAGGAACAGGAACACGCATCGGTTTCCGATAGATGCAGTGGAGATTAGCGACTCGGTTACAATATAAGTGCAATATAGACAGACACTCTGTGATTGTCGTGTGAAAGCCACACTGAAAACATGGATCAACAACACATCCGTGCAGGATCTTCGGTATGAACGACTTTTTGAAGGTATTGGCCAAATCTAGCTGGTGTCCTATAGCCATACATGCTGCCGTTACACTGCTAAGCAAGCTGTAGTCGGCCACAAAAGATGACTGTTCATTTATAAACCGACATTAACTCGATTAAAAACCACCAACACGACTATCCGAGACAGATTAAACTTCATAACTACAACAGTAAAGCGCAGCTTAGCTGTTCAGTAGCAGCAAGGCTAGCTGTGCATCACTGTTTAAACCCTTTGATCCCTTCAGTTTTCCCCATTGAAAGCGGCGCCGATATAAATACAGCTCTTGGCCGTCTTGTGTTTTTCCCCCTTAATTCTATTTGTTCCTTTACAATGGTAAACTTTGGCGCTTTAGCTGCTTAATTGTGTTTGCCGCCTCCCCTAGTGTTGGAATCGGAGGCTTCATCTGTTTTGCTTTTGCCAACAATGCAGATTTTTCTTCTTTTTTCGGACAGATGGCACACTGACAATGCAGATTCAGCTCTGCGCATTCACAAGCAGAGAAAAACCCGTCTGTATGGCGTTCTCTCACCTGATTGGATAGAGGCAGTCAGTGACTCCAGAATTTTATATGCTGCTTTATTGCAGAAGACAGTAACTGAGAGACCTGAGTTATCGACCAGATACACTAAATAAATGATTTCTGTCAGAATGTGGAGCAATTTAACACTTAAAAAAAAAAAAACAAAAAAAAAGCAAAAAAAATCACAGCAGCTTTAAAACCAATAAAACGCAAGTGAGCTTGGACGTTATTAGAATTACATGGCTTTTCTTAAGGTGCTAAATTATCAGATATTATGTCATATAACAAGTAAGATTTGCTAATAAAATCCTTCCCATCATATTGACTCAAAAACTGAATCGGCCCAATATTAAACATTGGTTAATGTCAGGCTGCATTCTGGATGTGCAGAGTCCTATAACAAATGTACCTAAAACTACTGAGGACGCAGAAGAGATTTCAGGATAAGGATGCACAAAGCAAACAGAAGTTTCTGTCTGTGTCAAAAAACAACAGAGTAGCATGGGAGGTTTCTAAAGACACAGTCCAAATGGGTATTATAGAATGTGACTCTTTTTTTAATGTGACCATAACTATGCTTAATGGAATTGGCACATAGGAATTTAATTTGAGGTGCATCTTCGGTCAAGAACAGGGGTGCCCGATTCATTTCAGAAGCGGGGCAGCCAACGCGAACATCAAAATTCAAATTCATGATACACATAGAAAAACTTCAGGATCGCTAATCCTTTGCAATAGATCGCTCGGACCACGTGGTCTAACTTCAAAAAATTTAACAGCTAGCTTGTGCAACTGGGAAAGGAGTCTTTGTTCAGTTCGCCTACACCAACATTATGGGTCTAGCTAGAGAAGATTAGCCAGAGAATGCGTAGCTGCAGTAGGCAATGACACGCAAATGTAGCAAAGTTAGCAAACTTATGCGGGCAGTCTACCACACCCATCGTCCATTCGAAAGCCATGGCCTGTATCCAACAAACTAACAGAAAAGCTGTAGCCTTCCTCATCATCATTGAACTAGTCACCAAATGGGCTAATGTAGAAAATGCAACTGGAAGACTAGTTATGAAGTCATACCCAAAGTAACTGGAGAGCAATTCATATGGATTGCATTTAGCGAGCTAGGTTGAGTCAGCATATGTAAAGAACTAGCCAGATAACTTGGTCACCCACAACCGCATGTTTATGCCCGACCTGGGATGAAATTCCTCCTTTGCATCAACTAATCCTAAACAAAATTGATGCGTAGTGTGACCTTGCCACCACTAATAATCCCACCAAATATGAGAACAGTCTAATTTAATTTGTAGGCTATAGAGTGATTACGAGAATCAAATACGGACGTGGAAGGGAGTGTGATCCACAGTAATCCCCAATACTTCCATACGCTTGATATAATTAAGAGGCTTCGTGGTGCAGATGAGAAGTTATAGATCAACCTAAACTTCTATTGAAAGGATGGCCTGCCGATTTACGATGAGTGTCATGCAGCCTACTGTGTAATAACCACTGATGGGGTTTTTTTAAGTTAATTTCACTTTGCTATTTTTTTAATGTTCTAGTCAGCCATTGCATTAAAAAGCTACTCTTTTAGCATTCTTCAGTCTGTACTGATTCAGTGGTTGAAGGGTCAGGATCCTACGGAGTAATGGACTTCAGGGGGAAGCTACATTATTTTAAAGGACACCTACAATATTCTTTTTGTGTTTTTTACCTTTTTGAGTGTTAAATGCAAATGCACTTAATTTGGACTTATGCAGGCTAAAGAAGTGAGGGATGATTAAAACTTGTTTTTAAGGGGGATGAATTATGCTTTTCAGAGGATACAAAGAAGTGGTGGGCTGGATTTATTTTCAAAGAGAATCTGCAGCAATTTCTGTTATTAAAGCTGAATTTGAAGTGTTACTAGCCAGCTACTAAATTGACTGTGAATTTCGAAACCATCAACAGTTGAGCCAGAGGCATTATAGACGAGCTGAGAGGAAAAGATAGATCTGGTGACTGGTTTTAAATGTATTCTATCCATTTTTTTGAGTTTTTAAAAAATAAATTTGGCATCTCCATTCTCACACAAAATTCGGAATGCCCAATTAGCGAACTATGTACACAAGCTTGCTCGTATGCAACCCCATGTCACCATCTTTCTTCCAAAGCACGCGCCCCTCAGCTGCTGCTTCTTTTTACACTCATAGCTTGAAACTTCACAAGCTCAGAATGAGGGAGGAGGTTACTTGAACATGAGCAAAATTTGAATTTTACTGACGAGCGCCTGGCTGGCCAACAAGAGGCGCTTGTAAATGAACAATGCTAATTCAATACAAACAATGCTAATTCAATACAAACAATGTAATTCAATAATCCCAAACCGGCAGTCCCTCCCAATTTATTTCCCCGCAACGCAAAGCAAATTGTATGATGCTCTGAAAACGCTACCAGCCACTGCCGGCACTGGTAATACCGGGGATCAAACCCGGGTCATGGTAGTCACTAATGCTCCGCAATGCGGTGCCTTAGCCAAGTGAGTTAATGGGTAGCCTCAAATTCCACCAGTTTTTAATGGAGCAGCACTTCTTTGGCCAACTGACAGGTTTGCCCATGCCAAGGAAAAGGCGACCCCAGAGCCGCCCCCCCCCCTCGCCTTGCCTCTCCTTGCCCCAACTCTCACACACTCACACACCCTGTTCACCAGTTAAAGACACAAAAGACGCTCTCTTTCATTAATTACTGAAAATATTTTACCTTTGTTTTTTCAAGTCAATCTTTTAAAAGTAAGATACTGGTTGCGTTACATATGCCATGCACAAGGTATACGTACAGTAGTACAAAATAGGCATGTTGAAATAGGCATTGTGATTAACAAATGTAGCCCTGCATAACATCATTACATTCATGAAATTTCAGTGTTATAAGAAGCCGTCAGAACTCTTCCCAGTTGTTCCAGTGTCTTTTGCATTGTTGTGACCAATATAATTATAAATTACTTTCCAGGGACATACAAACAATATTACAATGGTTTTACATAATTTGTCTCTCAGGCATTTGTCCAAGGACATGGTGGAAATAGTGGAGACAGACATTCGTACAAAAGTTCCTACAGATGTATCCTTACTTTAGGTCAGGTTGATCCTGAATAGATTCCCTCCTAGATTCGGACAGATCAATTAATCTCCAGTTAACCTGACTATGTCCACGACAGACAGTGCACCTTCTCCATGGAATAAGCATCCCATATACATGACGTGATCAGGGCTATTGGCAATCAGAACTACGAGAATATGCACTTTTATAATAAGTGTCGTAATAATAAGCATTTTACCCCCCTAATCAATTCTACAAAAATGAGCAGTATCAATGTGTACACAGTCTTACCTTTCTGTAACAGGCCATCATTGGGGCAAGTTACCAGAGGCAGATTAATAACTACCATGTGTTCTGCTAAATGGAGTAGTTTCCAGTCTAATGATTTTTATTTTTGGAACGACACTCACACACCCTGGTCTCCAGTCTCAAACAGCCCATGTCCTGAGAAGCACGAACAAAGACTCTCAAAGCAGGAGAAAAGATTGCAGTCTTACAGTCTAATATTAGCTTTACAAACATACTAATCATATTCTAATACATAAAAATGATACGACAATAATAACTCATAATAAAAAAGCATGCATATCTCTAGGGTTATATAGAGTATAAATGCTGCATACATGAAATGGTTAATGATACTGTGTATAACTGAATAATAATAATAATAATAATCATAATGATGTATTATCCCCCGGCATATAATGCGGGGGGATATAGCGATCAGTGTGTCTGTCCGTCCGTCTGTAATAAAATCGTACCGGACCAGAACTCAAGAACTATACCACTTACAAACACCAAATTTGGTATGGAGCTTCTCCTTATGGTCTAGTTGTGCCTTTTGGGGGTTTTGGTCCGTCCGTTTGTCCACACAACCTTTAGGTTACACAACCTACAGCCGGGGGGGATCCGCCATTCCCAGATGGCCCTTGTTAACTAATTGCTATTGATAACTGATTAATTGATTGATGCCATCCCTAATTGATTGATTGCTTGGTGATGTAATTTCCTCTTCAGTATTTGTTGGTGCTTACATGTTTAGATTTGAAGTCTAAATGCATGCCATGCATCAAGCTTAACCCGTAAATGTCCAACTATAGTAAAAGTTTTAAGAAAAATCTATGTATTCTGTTAATGTCGTGGGGAGGGGCTAATAACCCAATAGCAATTTTTAATGACCTTTAACCGCATTTTAGTTTTTTGACATATGACACACTAAGTTTCTAGGATATAAAGAGAACTTTTGTCCATCATTGTTTTGGTAGTTGACATATAGCTGAAGTATTAGGCATAGCTTATTTATCTATGGTGTGGATTCCACAATGGGGGCGGCCATATTGTAAAGGTTAGCTGGTGTAGCCATTATAGTGTCAGTTCCACTTTTGTGCATCAGATGGCAGCACTGATGGTCTAAATATGTCACTGAACATTAGGTTGCAAAATTTATGTGGGGTCAATGGTTTTGAAGGCCTCCAAAATCGTGTGACAGATTTGTCACAGGGGACATTTAAGGGTTAAATGTCAGCACTATCACTGAAGAGATCATTTAGGTCCGGTTTTTGGGAGGGTTGTAGAAAGGCTACAAAATGAGTGTATGGACAGCAGTGATCTGATTAATTACAAACAAAATCTAAACTTTATCAAAATACCATCTTCAGCATTTACTACATAACATTCTACTTCAAGATTGAATGTCAAAAATTCCAATTACTTGGCATCGATACAATCTTATATTGTAGCCTTCCTCTTTGAAGCAAGGATAAATGTCATAATCATTATTGGCAACGCAGCTAATTGTTAGCTCATTTGCTCAGTAAAGTAATTCAATTAATTGTCCGATTCTTAATCGGAAACGGGTTGAGTTAACCTGCATTATAATAATGTCACTACTGGTTGTATACAGAGTGAACTTTACACGTAGACCTGAGTCGGTAAAACCGAATTTTTAAAAGCGTTTCTCAGGCACATCAAAGCCGATCAGACATTGATGTGGGACAAATAATTTGTACCATTTTGTGAGCTTTAGGAATTTAGAGGCTTCCAAAGACACAAACATTTTATGTTGTCATTAATTTGCATTGGAAATTGCTGGATAATTATTGAGATAAACAAAAATGTCAGCTCAGGGGAAGTGACCAGTAATTCTATGGATTGATCCTCGCAAATGAACAAATTAACATTTAGTTGCTAATTAGGAAACTGAAATAGGAACGGGCTTGAAGAAGCAATGCACTTTCAGGCAAAGTGAAGTGGAGGGCTTATAATAACTCCAATGGCAAGTAGGGCTGGGCGATATATCGATATTATATCGATATCGTGATTTAAAGTAAAGCACCAACATTTGTCCCGATGATATCGGCAAAATATCGATATCGAGGTATTCGGTCACCGATATCGAGATATTAGATTTTGTCCATATCGCCCAGCCCTAATGGCAAGTCCTGGGTGGAAATGGTTAAGTGAGGTTGATATTTGGTCGTCAGTGGCTGCACGGTGTGTTTTGCTGTCTTACCTTTCAGTTGATAATCCTCGTTAGTCACTTGGTAATCATCTTGTCCAGTTAACATCTTTTTCAAAATGTGGTCAAAAAATCTTTTGCATCTCTCTTTATTTTCTCTTTTTGTTCTCTCTGGTCTTTTCTGAATTCCTGATTTTTGGTGGCTGGCCATTTTGACAGTTACACTCACAAGAGGAGGGCTAGGGTTAGTCAATACAACTTCAGAATTTACGCACTAATAGGCAAATCCATTTTTCTTGGAGTGGAAGTAAAAATGTTTTTGACCACCATGTCAAGGAAAATTTGGGAAATAAAAAAGCACAGACATTAGATGTGACACAAATTCTAAATAAAATCATGACAAATTATTCCAGCAGATGTTTTAAAGGTCAGAGGGCCCAGTTCTGGGACGCCCATGACTCGGGGCCTGGTGCAACTGACCCAGTTGTTCTCTTGTTGTTCTCCTACAGTAACGGTTGCTACTGCACAGATGCTAACCGTGGATCATTCTTACCCAGTTTAGTTAAACTTAATTGCGACTGCATGTTGTATTTCTATGTGAATATAGCAACTATCCTTGCCCTGCCTGCACACATTTCCTTTCCACTCATTGTGTAGCTAGTTGATTGGCCTAGAAGGTAATTAGCTACTTGTTCAGTCATCTGTATGTACAGACTTACTAGCAGCCAACTGTGGCCACTCAGAACTGAGCTCATGTCATAGAGGGATACCTACTCAGAACAGCCTATTTTTCAGAAAGTTAAGAATGGTGGGAATCAAATTGCCAAGGATCATAGAGTTTTTAGGTTTGTTTTTATTTTTTTTAATTTTGCTTAAAAGCTCATAAATTTCCTCTGAAAAACTTGGAAAAAAACAACTTAGTTCTTTTGTCGCCTGCGAAGCATAACGGCACATAGGGATCACTTTGTCCGGCGTCTGTCTGTCCGTCCGTCTGACCGGTAGTCACACCTTCAGTTGGTAGTCACACTTTCACATAAGCTTCGCAGGTGACACGTGTTCACCTGAACACTCTAGTTTTTTTTTTTTTTTTTTTAACCCATTTTACTTTTTCAAGTACCGGCTCTTTCCATGTTTGCAGAAACATGCAATCTTTTGCAGTAATTAATAGCTAAAGTTAGTTCGGCCACCAAGGTTAATGGCTCAGGGTTCAGAAGGTCAGTTGTAAACTTGGAATTGCTGAAGCCTTAGTGAGTTAGTTATTCTCTGGCTAATTAGAAAAATGACGGGCACAGGTGTGCGTAAATAGAATTTTATAATCTGTCCGCAAAAAGTCTACTATCCTGGTTTTGAGGCCTTTCTTGGTTTTCCCTTGGTGTGGGGTAAAGTTTATCACTGGCTGATTTCTCACTGGAACTGCATGCATTGCTCTGTTCATCTGTGTACTCACGCAGGGAAAGTAGTTTATGCCGAGACGACCACAGCTCACGCGGTGCTAAACGGCCTCCACTATTACCACCAAGACTGGGCCCATGCTGCCGCTTACGTCACTGTGCCGCCGCTACGGCTAGATCCCAACACCCCCAACTACCTGATGAGCCTACTTGGAAAGTAAGCCCTGTCATGTCATATCTCTATGCCCATCTTTACTTTAAACCATAGGTTCCTTGTATTTTTTTGCACGTGAATTTTCAGCACTGTATATCTGCATTGCTCTCATTTACAAATAATGATTGTTATTACTGCATTAGAATGTTCTGGTTAGGATGTTCCAATCAAATACTGTGGTTTGTACCTCTGTTTAAGATACAAATGCCTCATACATTGTGGTTCTTTAGGAAGTGAAATTCATTGTTACAGCGGGGGAAAGAAGTATTGAAAGCGTCAACATTTTTATCAGTAAATATTTCTAATGGGGCTATTGAATTAAATTGAAATTTTCACTAGATGTTGGTAACAACCGTCATCTGTCATCTGACAGTTTGCCGGAAGTCCACAGACTCCCCTACTTTCTCCCAAGCCCGAGTTTTTGCTTCTGTGGACACTGCGGCTTCAGTTCTTCTAGCTTGTTCATACTGGTCTGCTTGGCAAGAAGTCCCCCGGGCCAACCAGGCCAGAAAGGCCAACTTTATCAGTTTGATGGCCTCTCTCACTGCTGGTGTCTACTAAATGGTCCGTGGGTTGCTGCCGTGACTGGCACCAACAACCTTCAGACCACAGCTCACAGCTGCCGCTTCTACAATGGAGATTTTGAACAGGGTCGACTCAGACTCCATGTTCCCAGTCTCCCCCAGGATGTGGAAAATCTCTTACGGAGGTTTGAGCTACAAATCGTCCAAACAGGGTCCTCCACCAAAGGTTCCTAGTCAACCCTCACAATGCGTTTAGGTTTACCAGGTCTTTCCAGCAGTCTAGGTGGTAATCAGTTGACAGCTCTGCCTGTCGTCACTGGACTCTCCAAAACTTACCGCAGCAGATCTGATGACATGATCACAAAATCAATCAACCTTTTGACTACGGGTGTTCCAGTATTAAGTACACTTATGTACACCCTTATGCTCGAACGTGGTGTTTGTTTTGGATAATCCATGACTTGCACAAAAATCCAATAACAAAATGCTGCGTGGGTTCAGATCAGGGAGATATAAATATTGTTATATTAAACTTCAATACGATCTAGTTTATTTTAAGATGCATGGCATTTATTCTTGCAATCCTGCAATGGTGAAGAATCCATTAAAATTCCTGCATCCGGATGGTGATCTGGATCACGGCCAGAAGCTAATGGATTCCTTAGACAATTCCATATCTCTCTAAAAATTTCATAAATGACTATTTTTAGCTTTATGAGTAAAGTAGCAGATGGACAGGCAGACCGATAAACGGACAAGACAACTCCGTTAGAGACCGATGCCCTGCAGAAATTTCTTCTTTCCAGGTTACTCATGGTCAGCAGGAGTATGGAAAGTCACTGGCATGTCATTAATGAGCGAGTTTACCCCATGTTGTCAAGAAGGTTGTGAACCTCTTGACATCGAGTTACAAATGAGAGTACCCAGAATAAAATCCTCTCATTAGCTCACCGGGACGAATGTCCGGAGAGCTATTGTCGTACCCTCGGCGTCCGCGTCCGTCCGCGTGCAGAATAACTTTAACCTTGCTCCCCGGCGAGCTTTGTTGTCTTTCTGTCTGAGTTTGGTTTGAGATCAATCAGACAATTGAAGCACCTATTACTAAAACCCCATAAGTCACACTTTTGGTGAAATTGAGTTAAGACCGTTGCCTTATCACATTTGACTAGGGCCATCTTTGGGGTACTAAAAAACCACAAGTCATGTTCCAAGTTCTGTGTAATTGGCAGTTAAAGGTATCGCATATCAAAAATTAGATCTGCTTATGTACTAATTAAAGTGTTAATAATAAACAAGTTTTTGTCAGTGCAGGGTTTTTATTTATTTTATTGTAAATGGTAACATTTTCTTTCAGGGTTGTCACGTAATGTAAGGCCAATAACCCTGAATACGGGGTTAAAACTCACAAGTCCAACCATATGTGCTTAGAACCCCAGAAGTCCAATTTTTTTTTTTTTTTGTCCATTATTCCTTTTAAGAAATAGAATATATAATCAAGTAGGGTTCTCTGAATCCAGTGGTAGATCACCTTAACACTGCATATCATCTGAAGCCCTGTCTACACTGTTTCATGAATTAAAATGTTTTCCTTGATTTTCTCAAAACTATCAAATCGTGACTTGTGGGGTTTTAGTAATCAGTGCTTCAATTTTGAAGAAAACTACTGCAAAAAATGAGTTTTGAACCTTGGCTTATTTCTCCCTTGAACTTTGACCTAGATTCATCAAGAAAAATAGACGTCAAAAGGGTATGATGACCAAGCTTCTTTTGAAGTTTGACAATGTTTGGTCTCCAATTTTGAGTGTTTGGCTGTTCACAAAAAGAGACAGACAAATAAGTCAAACTGACCAACCAGCCAGCCGAAATTGGAACGAGAAAACTCAGTTGAAGGCCGATAGCTAGCTAAAATTTCACCTTCCCAAGTCACTCACTTTGGCCCATTAACCTCTGGAACTTTGACATTACATTACATTACAAGTTCTTAGGTGACGCTCTTATCCAGAGCGACGTACAAAAGTGCACAAGAAGAGTACAAAAGTGCAGACCTCCTAGGAGACAAGTACAAGTGCTAACAGTCAGTGACAGAACACGATCCATTGTTACAGTGCAACAAAGGGGCAGAGTCAAATGTAAGAAAAGGGCAATAAAATAAAATAAGTGCAATAAAAGGGCAACAGGTCAAGTGTAACAAAGGGGCAGGAAAATCAAGTAAACTGACAAAATAGGGTGCAGAAAAAATGAAGGGAAACCAAATCAAGCTGTAACAATCGAGAAGTAAGGTAAACAGAATTAAGTGCAACAAATCAAGGGATGTAGGGACAGGAATCAGGGCAGTGGAGCAGGGGAAAGGTGGAGCCTGAAGAGGTGGGTTTTCAGGCAGCGCTTGTAGATGCTCAAGGATTCATCGAAAAACAGTACGTTTCAACCGCTTATGACATCCGACCCTCTTGTGAAGTTTGGTGAGGTTTGGTCTCAAATTGTGAGTTGTAGGCTGTCCACAGTCAGACAGACAAACAGACAGACAAACAAAAAAACCCATCTACCAAGCTAGCCAGTTGAAATTTTGACTGGCAACAAACTAATCCGACCGACCAACTAGCTAATCGAAATTTCCACTAGCACCATACACAGGCAAAAACATAGCCTCCTTGGCTGAGGTAATAACGTTCAGGCTACTAGATTAGTTAGTAATTTTTTGACTGGTATGTTTAGTGGGGAAAGTAACATTAGCATTCTCTGATTGGCTATTAAGAGGGGCACGTCAAAAATTTATAGGAGCATTTTTGCCAATAATTATTGTCACCTTTTCAAAAAGTGTTCCACGGTATGGGAGAATTAAAGTTTTGCTATTGCATGAAGAGAAAGCCAGAGTGAAGACAAGCTAATTAGTAGATGAAGGCTAAGATTTATATTTTAATTTCTGAATGACCAGCTTAGGTGCAACTCAAAACTATAAATCCACAAGCCAAATAGCCTTGTCATATATGTTTAATCAGAAAAGCATTTCAATTTAATGACCCTTATTTCCTCACTATTATGATTGGAACAAAACTGTGCTTTAAAATACTTTATCAGATACTTCCTCATAAATACGGGGAATCTGCCCATGAGATACAAGCATGAGGCTGTTTCAGCCTGCTGGTAAAAAATCCTATATCACCCGTATCTGCCCGCCAGGCAAAATCCCGTATCATTGGCAGCAACCATTGCCGTAGCAGCAGTCAGGAGCGTTTTTGGCAATGCATGACTTCAGACACTGATTAGAAGTCGTCATGGTGGAGAGACTCATGAATTCCTCAGCGGCTGAAATTTCTGAACTGGACTATGTTGTAGAAAAGGAACTTTGTAAATAGCAGGCATAGTGCCGCGTTTTGCAGCAATAGTCATGCAAAGGGCTTTAGTAAAATGTTTCATGCGTAAGGTATCGTAGAAATGCAAATTTATTACCTGAATGGAGAAAATTGCATTTCCATGCTAGCTAGATAAGTAGTCATTTAATTGACTTGAAAACATCGCTGACTAAAAGCAAATGCTAGCGCTACTGGCCTGTAATGATGGAAATAATAACCTGAAATAAATGATTTTAATAAAATGCATCATTAATTATGGTCAAAATTTGTATTTGCGGGGATGTGATTTTTCTGCTAATTCGCGGAATTCCGCTTTTTTATCTTCAAAATTTAAAAAAATAAATCAAACTCCAATTTCATATCTACAGAATTCCGACTTTTAGTATTTCCGTAACCGAATTGATCTTATGCATGCTGCATTCTACAGAACTTCCGTTTTCAAATTAGCCAGCTAAGGCACTTCCGGTCAAATGTCATGCTGTGTGGGCAGGGGCCGCGGCGGCAAGTTTAAACACTGCGGAAAAGAAAAGATTTGGATATTGCGGATATTCGAGATGAGATATAGCTTGTAGTCTAGTAATGATAATTAATAGTCCGTATACCTGTATTATGTGTAGCCCATTCGGCTAGTGGAGCGAGGATGAAGCAGTCTTGCAGCCTAAGTTTCAGCGGCGTGAGTGCTTGACGGCTGAACACTGCTGCGTCCCTTTATGTAACTCGTCAAGACAAATGCTGTACACTGCTGGTAAGTTGTGTGGTTGGTTCAGTGTGTAGCACTATCCCTCTGGAGTGCGAGTGGGTGCTCGTCTTAGCTCTATGACGCACCTTCACCAGCTGCCATTAATGGTAGTATGGCCAGTCAAACCATAATATTGCATTACGTAAGCCCACCAACAGACCGGATGGACCTTTATTTTCCTACCTCACTTTCTCACACTTTAATATGAAGCATTATCACCCTACATTTTGACTTCGGTGAATGCGGAATTAATTGGTTACTGTGGCCAGCATACGCATGGGTTATCAGTGCTAACGCAGCTGGGCGTCTAGCTCCAAAGCTAAATCATGGTTATTTCATCAGCTGTCCAGCTAATCCATGACCTTTAGTAATATTAGTGAACAATACCACTACAACACGCTACTTTTCTATCGCGTCGTATAATTAAAAGGTGCTTCAGGACCTCGACGAGGAGCCCTTCCTCGTAGTCTCACTTTTGTTTTTTCATGTAAATGGAGCGTCACTGGACACCGAATATAGCCGAATGTGGCTAGTCAGTGACACTGTTTTCCGATGTCGTTTGGCTTATTCACTAGGTTAATATGAAATGCATAATATGTAATGCATATTTCCAGGAGTTCCTTCAGGATTGTGTTTTTAGTCAATAATTGGAAGATGAAAATACTCACAGAACTCATAGATGGTTTCTACAGATGATTGGATAAAGAAAAAAGATTTATTAGTGGTGTGTATCTACAGTGATTATGTTCTTATTTCATTTTTGCTATTACACCGTGCATTCATGGAAGTCTAAATTCATAAAATCCCATGAGCATGTGACTTTGTGATATGATTTTCGAGTTTACTAAGAAGTCAATGATTTTATTGATATATTGGCTATATTCACTGGATGTTTCTTGACTTTTATCTGAGTGCAATACTTTGAGCTTGTGACTAATTTTGACTTGACTTCGAAATCAAAGATTGCATGTGTTTGTTGGCTTGAACATACACTGGATAATGATTCTGTTTTTTATTATTTTATTGAATTCTTTGTACACTTGGGGCACTAAAAATCACTAAAACCTAGGAGCTAGGTATCCCCCCCACCAGGGTGCTGCCCTGCACCCAGCTGGGGGCCCCGCCTAAATTTTCAGACAATTTCACTTCACCCAAATCACATCCCTGTATATGATAAATATAACATCATATGCACTTTTTGATATCACGCTGTGTATCAACCCTCGACCAGCTAAAGCTCTTGGGCTGATCCTGAGGTCTCAGGTTGATACTGTGTGCGATATGAAAATGCCCATATGATATTCTCTATTTATTTAATGGGATAATATCATTGTTATTGTTTTTGACCAGTATGAACTACATGATGTAATGATCTTGGTCATATATGATGGAGCCCTGTAGTCTGGATTACACGCACATATAATCAGACAAAGCACAGGCTACAGACTTAAATGGATAAGTAAACCCATTCAGTATCCCAACAAGGTGTGGATAGCCCACATGATGATCTGTACCGCAACCCAGTGCCCCCCATGACAAAGTATGGATCATGACACGTGCACAGTGCATTGAGTTTGATTAATTATAATTATTACGGCCCTGTTCTACCTAATTCTGTGATAAGACCCACCTGTAGTGAGTGATGGTTAATGAATTCTCTTCTCCTGTTTTAAGGGGTTGAATTTATTGTAATGTCGAAATTTTTTTATTTGTTTGTTTGTTTTTCGACTTTAAGCTTTGTTTTCAGTTGTCGTAGCTGCTTAGTTCCATAAATTACTGTCTTTTGATTTATTTTTCCCTGTGCGATCTCCCTTTTCGGTCATGCTGTTTAAGTTGGGCCGTAACAACAATACACTGGAGAAGCTGGTAATAACAAGCTCACGCATGCAGGTAATGTAAGGGGTTGCATAATTGCCAGAAAGTTTTACTGTCTGTTTTCTGCTGTTCATTTTACTGCATTGTCATGTCACTGTGAAATGCATTTCAGTGTGGGACCTCCTCTTTGGAAGTTGGTGTTCTCTATGTGCTGCAATGGACAGGGGCAGAGCCAGTCAAGGAGGTTGCAGGGTTGTGCTCTGCACCTGTGTCTGTGCTTACCCTGTGTGTAGTATTCAACTGGAATGCATGATTTTCATTCAAAAAAGTAAATGCTAAACTAAATGAGGAAGTAATGATTCGGCTTTTTGATCTTAAACTTTGTGGCCGTGGTTTACATTCTCTGAGGAAAATACACGGGGATACATTCTCATTGAGTACCTCACCAGCACCACCCCTACACCCTTATGTCCACAAAGTGTACAGAACGCAGTGATTAGATGTCGCTGTTGTCGGATCCATGAATGTTTTTGGTTTTGTGTTGATTTTCAACCTGGTTCTTTGTAGTGACTCTCTGAACGTGGTGGCCTCAGATCACCGGCCCTTCACGACCAAGCAGAAGGCCATGGGAAAGGAGGACTTCACTAAAATCCCCCATGGAGTGCCAGGAATCCAGGACCGAATGAGTGTCATCTGGGAGCGTGGTGTGGTGTGTGACAAATGTGACGCTGAGCCCTCCTTTCCTCCCCTTTCTTTCTCTCCATTCTTCTCAGGATGTCCCCTTCCTTTTGTGTCTTTCTTGGGTTTTGAAGATCATAACTGCAGTTTTGGACAGCAAATCCGACCCCCTTGTTATACAGAGCGTCAGCCCTGTTGCAGAGTTCATAAAATATTTTAAGACAGAACCTACCATATGTGCAGCAGATCTCCTGGAATGTGTTACTCCAGTGAGGGATTTGCTGATTCTGTTTGTCCCCTCTTGCAAACCCCCTCACCTTCCCTCACTCATAGGTTGGAGGCAAGATGGATGAGAATCACTTTGTGGCAGTCACAAGCTCCAATGCTGCCAAGATCTACAACCTATACCCCCGTAAAGGGAGAATCATTCCAGGTGCGGATGCTGATGTGGTAGTGTGGGATCCTGATGCAACCAGGTACACAAGCTACACCTGCCCCCATCCTTCACTCAGCCCTTCTGCAAAATAGAACAGTGACTTCAAGCCACCGCAGGCCCTGCTCAGTTGAACTCATGCTTTTTTATGAGTGATTCCAATTTTGTAAAAAAATGTTGAACGAAGAAACAAATGTAGTACATGTTGCTGACAGATTTCTGAATTTCTATTTTTTTTTTTTTTTTAAGGATTTTTTCAGGGCAAAAATGTAGGCCAAGCCCAAAATAGTGATATTTGAAGCTTTTAATTCTTCTAACAATTCATTGGTCAGGAAATAAACAAGAAACAAACAAATAGATAGAGTAGCTTAGTAGCTCTGAGGGAAAACTTACAGACAGCTTTTTCCAGAAAGAAGAGTTTAAAAAATACAACCCCAATTCCTAAATAGTTTGAACAAAATGTAAATTGTGAATAAAATCAAAATGCAATGACTTTCAGATCACGAGTCAATGTTCTTTACAATAGAGCATAGATAACATAGATAACATTTCAAATATTGAAACTAAGACATTTTACATTCTTATCCACAAAATGAGCTTATTTCAAATTTTCTGGCTGCAGCAGGTCTCAAAAAAGTTGGGACACAGGCTGGAAAAGCAATTAATATATAAGATAATCAGCTGAAATAACATTTAGCAGGTTAATTAAGTTAACTGGCATCAGGTCTGTCTCATGATTGGCTATAAAAGGGATGTGTTGGAGAGGCTGAGTCTCTCAGAAGTAAAGATGGCCAGAGAGTCTCCAACCTCTGAAGGCTTGGGTAAAAAAATTGTGGAATACTTTAAAAACAATGTTCCTCAACATCAAATTGCAAAGGTTTTGAAGGTCTCATCATCGACAGTGCATAACATCTTCAAAAGATTGAGAAAAGAGAAGCTGGAAAAATCTCTGTGCGTAAGGGACAAGGCCAAAGACCTTTACTGGATGCCCGTGATCTTCGGGCCCTCAGACGCCTCTGCATCACTCACCGGCATGATTCTGTCATTGACATTACTAAATGGGCCCAGGAATACTTCAAGAAACCACTGTCAGTAAGCACAGTCTGCCGCGCCTTCCACAAATGCCACCTAAAACTTTATCATGCAAAAAGGAAGCCATTGTTGAGCATGATCCAGAAGCGTGGCCATGTTCTGTGGGCCAAGACTTTTAAAATGGACTGTAGCAAAGTGTCCTGTAGTCAGACAAGTCCAAATTTGACATTCTTGTTCAAATTCATGGGCGTTGTGTCCTCCGGGCAAAAGAGAAAGATCATCCCTCCTGTCATCAGCGTTCAGTTCAAAAGCTTCTGATGGTATGGGGATGCATTAGTGCATATGGTGTGGGACACTTGCATGTTTTAAAAAGCACCATGAATGCTGAAAGCTATATGAAGATTTTAGAGCAACATACGCTCCCCTCCAGATGACATTTATTGCAGGGAAGGCATTGTGCATTTCAGTAGGACAATGCAAAACCACACACTGCAGCTGTTACAACAGCATGGCTTCGTTTTGGAAGAGTCCGTGTGCTGAAATGGCCCGCCTGTAGTCCTGATCTTTCACCGATTGAGAACATTTGGTGCATAATGAAATGAAAAGTCCTTCAAAGGAGACCCAAAACTCTCCAGCAGCTGATAACTTGTATTACACAAGAGTGGGATCAAATTCCAATGGCTAAACTCAAGGAACTTGCCTCCTCAATGCCCAGATCACTCCACTCTGTTAAAAAGAAGAGGGGATGCTACACCATGGTCAACAGTCCCCAGTCCCAACTTTTTTGAGACCTGTAGCAGCCATCAAATTTGAAATGAGCTCATTTTGTGGATAAAATTGTAAAATTTCTCAGTTTCAACATTTGCTGTGTTATCTCTGTTCTATTGTGAATAAAATACTGGCTGGTGTTTTTTGAAAGTCATTGCGTTTTGATTTTATTCACAATTTAACCCTCGTCCCAACTATTTCGGAATTGGGGTTGTAGCATCTGATTGTTTTTCTTTAGGAAACTTCTTTTTAGTTTGTGGGTAGCACGCCTTTCAGAAATATTTTCCTTCACCCCAAAGCATTACTTGACTATTTATAGTGAAGCAGCTCTGGTTTACACTGAAAGAGTTTCTGGCTTTTTCCAAATGAGTTAACTGCAGCAATAACAAAAGGTCACTCAGAATGGGTCTCATTCATTAAACATTAGTAAATTTTATTGAACATTGGTAGATTTATGGATAAATTTACACATAAAATTCCTTGGTACTGAAAACCTACACCTGATTCATGAAAGCTGCGGAAAACTCTGATTTAATCTTAACTGTGTGTGTAGTTGATGAATGCCAAATAAGCGTAAATTAAACAGCACGCACCTGCTATTCAAAAAATGGCATACACCCCCGCCCCTAAGCCAATAGCCAATAACTACCATATACAGAGATGATTTAACTATGCATAGGTGCATTACACGGTCTGCGAGCATGGTGCAAACAAAGAAAGAGAGAGAAAGAAGAACTTTACCAAGGCTGAGAAAAAAGTAATTTTATTTGAAGTAGAGACTAGTAATATCTGCTTTCATAGCAGATTTCATTCAAATTGAGTACACCTGGGCATTCTTTTTTGCAACATAGGGCCATTAATATATATATTGTAATGTGAAAAAATGCCACTGGATGGCAGTATTGACCTTTATTTTTGTTAAGCCCAGTCTGGAGCTAGGTTTGGGCATGTCCTGGGCATGTCTGAGAGGGGAAGTCCCAGATAATTGAAAAAAGTCTCTAAGGTGGGAGGGGGCTGCAAAAGAGTATACAGGTCCTTCTCAAAAAATTAGCATATTGTGATAAAGTTCATTATTTTCTGTACTGTACTGATAAACATTGGACTTTCATATATTTTAGATTCTTTACACACAACTGAAGTAGTTCAAGCCTTTTATTGTTTTAATATTGATGATTTTGGCTTACAGCTCATGAAAACCCAAAACTCCTGTCTCAAAAAATTAGCATATCATGAAAAGGTACTCTAAACGAGCTATTAACCTAATCATCTGAATCAACGAATTAACTCTAAACACCTGCAAAAGATTCCTGAGGATTTTAAAAACTCCCAGCCTGGTTCATTACTCAAAACAGCAATCATGGGTAAGACTGCCGACCTGACTGCTGTCCAGAAGGCCATCATTGACACCCTCAAGCAAGAGGGTAAGACACAGAAAGAAATCTCTGAGCAAATAGGCTGTTCCCAGAGTGCTGCATCAAGGCACCTCAGTGGGACGTCTGTGGGAAGGAAAAAGTGCGGCAGAAAACGCTGCACAACTAGAAGAGGTGACCGGACCCTGAGGAAGATTGTAGAGAAGGGCTGATTCCAGACCTTGGGGGACCTGGGGAAGCAGTGGACTGAGTCTGTAGTAGATACATCCAGAGCCACCGTACACAGGCGTGTGCAGGAAATGGGCTACAGGTGCCGCATTCCCCAGGTCAAGCCACGTTTGAACCAGAAACAACAGCATAAGCACCTGACCTGGGCTACAGAGAAGCAGCACTGGACTGTTGCTCAGTGGTCCAAAGTACTTTTTTCGGATGAAAGCAAATTTTGCATGTCATTTGGAAATCAAGGTGCCAGAGTCTGGAGGAAGACTGGGGTGAAGGAAATGCCAAAATGCCTGAAGTCCAGTGTCAAGTACCCACAGTCAGTGATGGTCTGAGGTGCCATGTCAGCTGCTGGTGTTGGTCCACTGTGTTTTATCAAGGGTAGGGTCAATGCAGCTAGCTATCAGGAGATTTTGGAGCACTTCATGCTTCCATCTGCTGAAAAGCTTTATGGAGATGAAGATTTCATTTTTCAGCACGACCTGGCACCTGCTCACAGTGCCAAAACCACTGGTAAATGGTTTACTGACTATGGTATTACTGTGCTCAATTGGCCTGCCAACTCTCCTGACCTGAACCCCACAGAGAATCTGTGGGATACTGTGAAGAGGAAGTTGAGAGACACCAGACCCAACACTGTGGATGAGCTTAAGGCCGCTATCGAAGCATCCTGGGCCTCCATAACACCTCAGCAGTGCCACAGGCTGATCGCCTCCATGCCACGCCGCATTGAAGCAGGCATTTCTGCAAAAGGATTCCCGACCAAGTATTGAGTGTATAACTGAACATAATTATTTGAAGGTTGACTTTTTTTGTATTAAAACACTTTTTTTTTATTGGTCGGATGAAATATGCTAATTTTCTGAGATAGGGATTTTTGGTTTTTCTTTACTTTTTTGCCAAAATCATCAATATTAAAACAATAAAAGGCTTGAACTACTTCAGTTGTGTGTAATGAATCTAAAATTTATGAAAGTCTAATGTTTATCAATACATTACAGAAAATAATGAACTTTATCACAATATGCTAATTTTTTGAGAAGGACCTGTATTAGGAGAAAAATTGAAAGAGTAAAGTAGTAGGAGAAATTGCAAGGAGAAGGACACATGTGACCAGACCTGTCACTCTTTTCAAGACCTGTGAAGTTTTTTTTTTTGTGGATTTTTGCCTGTGTTGGAGCATTTCCCTGTCCCAGGACATCACCAAGCAACCCCACCAAAGGGACTGTAAATATTTTTTTTTTCTTGTGTGTCAATCTTGGTCAGTAGTATAAATAGCAGGTTAGTTGTCAGTCTTTGTTTAATTAAATCTGTTTAAGTTTTAAAATTTTGTCTGTCATCCCTTGCTGTCTTATATGTCATAACAAATTGGGGCCATTACAATATAAATATTGTTACTTCTCTTTTGAAAGATAATTATTCAACATCTGGAAAATCTTTTGTATGAAACTGACTTAAATAACTTATTCAGCAAGGTTAACCACTTGCTTCCCGTATGATTACATTTCCTCAACTCACGCCTGCCCGATCATTTCAGTTGGCTTATTGAACTTGCCGGGAAAGGTGAGTACTTATCACATTGCTCGCTTTGCATCTAAACACCCAAAACTGTTATCTTGAATGCTTTTCGCTTTGCATCTAAACCCAGACAATGATTTGAGTTCATGTGACATTATGATTGTTCTTGGGTGATACAAGAAGTAACGTGCATTACTTTCAGTTTGTAAATTTTGTTTTGTTCATTTTCACTGTGATCACATGGTGACAGCCAAACGAACTGATACTGGTCCTGCTGTAGCAGGACAAAAAGCTTGTGAAGATGATGTCAACTCGCAAGCTCGTCAGGGTGAGCGAATGGTGAAACCACGTTGTATTGTTCATAACAACTACGATATGAGCAGTGTTGATCAGTAATCAGCTGGCTAGTTCGCACACGCCGATTGTCAAAAAGTTGAGACTGTGCAAATATTGTATAGTTTGCGCCAGGAGCAGTGTAAGGAAAGAGTCACGCTACACCTGCATGAGTTAGATTCCATTACGCGTCAAACTGTGCTTCCAAACTTGCATAAAAATTCTTGACATTATAGTTAGTTTTTTTTTTTCCCCCATGTCGCCGTCATTCTGTCACCTCGCAATCTGTTTTTTTGTAAGCAAAAGATGTACATAGCGTAATTGATTGCATCCTAACCGTATGTTGCATGAACTTAAGTCAGTGTTTGGATGGTTTAGGTTGCTAAACAGCACAGTTCTTATCACTCATTACGCTAACGACCATCAGTGAAAATAATCACTGCTGCCCTGTGAAACATGACTCGCTTGAGCTATCATTCAGACGTATCCGGGACTCAAGCCCGGCGATTGTTTGCGAGTAATCATGGCTCTGATCACTAAGTGGTTTAATAAACGTAGTCTTTAGCTAAAATATGCTATCTAATTGCCAACTAATGTAACAAAATATGTCATGTTTCTAATTTACTCTCTTATTTAAATTCTGTCTTTCAAAGGCATCTGTGTATTGTGACCATAACGGCATAAAAAATGCACTTTATAATAATGGCTTCAAGTATTTATGTGCACTGGTTATTTATGCTTGGACAATTCTTAGTCGGTAGCAGGTGCAGATTTTGTTAGTAGCCACATAAAGATCAGAGCTACGAGAAAATTGATGAATGCTGAAATCCAGGTAATTTCCTTCTGTGAACAGTTTATGTGCAAATTTGTTCTGCTCACGTTTCATGAATGAGACCCAATATTTCTGTAGTGCATTGTTTTATCCTTATTGACCAATTATTTGTTGTTGAAACCACTAAAATCTTAATATTTTGCCAATTTAACCATGGCGTGAAACCAATTTTCCTCCAGGGGATTGGCTCCTGATTAGTTTAATGAACTCTACCTCGCTTAGACCATCAGCAAAAAAATTTAAAATGCCACATGTTCATCCGCAAGCCCTTATTTCTTTACTCATGTATTTTTGTGCTCGCATGTGCCTTTTCTCCAGGACCATCTCTGTCACGACACAGGTACAGGGTGGCGACATCAACCTTTATGAGAACCTGCGTTGCCATGGTGTTCCCCTGGTAACCATTAGCCGTGGCCGGGTAGTGTGTGAGAATGGAGTGTTCATGTGTGCAGAGGGTTCTGGAAAGTTCTACCCACTGCGGACTTTCCCTGACTTCCTGTACAAGAAGATGGTCCAAAGGGAAAAGGTTAGCCTTGTCTTTGCTTCCAAAAAAATGGCATGTTTGAATGAAGATTAGTCGCTCAGTGGACGACCGAAATTCATGGTGCTAGCCAGTGTGGATGGATGCATTCATCTCCATTTTTTTTTGGCCATGCTTGGGTTGTATATGTATGTGTGTGTATGTTTGTGTGTTTCTGTACTTGCTACAAAGTGAAAACCAGAAAAAAATATTTCCTACAGAGTGGGGACATTATTGGGAAATTAGGACATTTTCTACTGTCCTCACAACTACAAAGGGAAATTGTGACTTATTAGTTGAGGTTAGGGGTAAGGATAGGGTTAGGGATACATCAAGGTGAGGGTAAAGGTTTTGGTTTGGCAGCCGTTGTTTATTGTTAAAATTAGGGAAAAGCTGCAGAGACAAACAAAGAATGAATGGATGTTAACGTAATATCCTCACCTGGATAGAAGTACAAGGATGTGTGCGCGCATGTATGTGTGTGGTTTGTGTATGCGTAGCTTGTATGTACATGAATATATGTGTGTATACTGTATGTGCATGACCTTACAGTGCCAGGCTTTGAAGGCTGTGGAGAGAGCCCCCTACGCTGGGGATGTTGCCGTAGTGCACAACTCGGGCAAGAAGGAGACAGGGCCTCCTGATGGTGACACACCCACCCGACCCTGCACTCGACACGGGGGAATGAGGGACCTCCACGAATCCAGCTTCAGTCTGTCTGGTACCTACACTGTTTGTGTGTGTGTGTTTGTGTGTGTGTGTGTGTGTGTGTGTGTGTGTGTGTGTCTGCTCATTCAGGACGCAGTCTGTAAATACTTGGACAGTAGAAGTGAAGAAAAAGGGCTGTGATTCTGACATGGTTCACACAAGAGCCATGTATAGAGAGTCTGGCCAACTCGGGGTTCGAACGTCTGAGCTTTCCCGCTACGCTGATTGGTTCTGAGCTGGTCACGCTTTGTTTGCTACCATTAATCAATATTCATCCACTGATCCCCATAGCGAAGTGACAAATACGAGATAATTAAATTCCATAAAGTTATTCAATTATACAATTATTTGTACATATATTTAATTATGACAGAAAAGCATTATTTAATAGAAGACAAATGTCATTTCTGTCAGCGCCTTGATGGGAACGTTTGTTAATTCATTGGCATTGTAGCTTTGCGCTAACTCCATTACACTTTGTATTCAGTTTAGCAATATATTAATAGCGTGACGAAACGCAGAGAAACTTTGCTCGTAGTATCACCAGGCTCTCCACACATGAACCCGAGCATTGTGAACATTGTTTGTGTACAAGGAGTTTACTTAAATACCACTTTTAACACTGGACTCACCTAAGGCAACAACCCGCAAGACAACATGAGGTAGGTCCAAGGGGGTAGGAATACACCCAGAAGTTGAAGCTCAATTGAACGCTCAAAGTAGACAGCAGATGATCAATTAGCGGTAGCTTCTCTATTCACCCCCATTCATTTTGCCTGACTGTTGACATCAAATAACTTAACACTAAAAACACTATGAGCCGCCTTGTCAGCGACAATATTTTCTACAGGGAAACTACATGTTGTAGCAGACGTCTTTACTTTGTATGTAACATTATGGTCTAATAGTAAGCATTTTTAGCCGATGGCACCAGGCTAGGCTAAAACTGACGTGAAATGCTGGCGACTTTCTGTCGCACAGGACGTAAATAGCTGTACTGTTTACACCAGAAGCCCATAAGAACTCATAAACGGAAGACGATTGAGCCACATCGCTAACAAAGTGAAGTACCTATGAAGTAATAATTCGCAAAGCATCATAACATCGAACGGAATCCGACTATACTGACAAACGCAATCGCTTGCTCGCTGGGAATTATGTGTAAGATACATCTACCAGACGAGTTACCGCTTCTCGGGACGTTGGTTTACGGCAGCGAGCTGACTTCGAGCCTACGCTGTAGGCACGGTGCCAACTGAAAACTCGTTCAATTGTACTTCACACTCTCCCGTTGAAAATGGCGCCATCCCGCAGTCCACTTCTTTTCCTGTCTATTGGTAGGTCCCGTGCTAACAAAGACGTCTTTTAAGAAAACTCTTTCTATACGAACAATGTTCGAGTTCATGTGAAGGGACCTTGATAATACTACAAGCAAAGTGTCATGTTGTGTCTTCTTAGCAGGGGCGTGTTTAGGGCCTGGCTACTGGGCTATAGCCAATGAGTGTATATAGAACTGGAGAGGCTTCCGCCACTTTCTTCTATGAGCGCAGATGAAGAAACCAAGATGGCGTCAAGTGCACTGCACTTCTCAATTTCCCATAGATTATAATGGAGAAATCAGAGCAATGAAGGGGTCTAGCGCCGTATTTTCAACACATATATAACTCGAATGCATGTGCGAATGAGAATCAATAGGTTATTATACGTGACACTACTCGAGGATAAAGTTATTGGGGGTGTTGTTTTACTCCTCGCACTCAACGATTGAGCAGCCGATTGGTTGTATTTAGTAATAACGACGAATGGCTAAGCTCATTTGCGACATCGCGTAATGTGGATTGGCGAGTTGTGAACGTGTCTGTTCTGTTCTGTGGCTGGCTGGCATTGATTTATGTGTTCTCTTGTGGGTATTGTGTGGATAAATATTGATTCCATTAAAGTTAATTGTTTGACATATCATCTGGAATGCTAGTTATTATTGAACTTAGCTATGCTTGCCATCGCGTGCTGAACGTGCCAGTAAACCTTAGAAACGGTTATATCAAAATGGATTAAATCTACGCATTGGCTATTAGCTAGCTAGCATGATTACAAACACTCCCACCAAATTAGCTTGTGAGCTAGGACCACTGTGGCTAGGACGGCTAAAACCCGTTTCTCCGCAGCAATACCTATTTCTGAATGAGTTCGGTCTGCTGCCAACATTGCTACTCACCATTGATCGTTTGGGATCAGAGAAAAACATAACGATAAAGGTAACGTTTATTTTTTAGATATACGCCTTCTATTGTTGATAAATTAATACGTCATGTCATTTGCATATGGCAAAGTGAACAGTGAACTTTTTTTCGTTGTGGCTATCCACCGCGACATCAGCTAGCAAAATACTGTTCAGCTGACTGTTGGCAAATTATCGGTACCCCAAAGAAATAGATTATCAATCTATAACTGCCATCATATTTATCGTACTGTAATGAAAATAAATAAATAATTTTGCACCTGGACCCAGCAGTCACAGATTTCATGCTTGCTGCGTGAACATGCGTGACTTCACATCAGAGTGGAAGGGAGCATCCAATCTGATCCATCACGATAGAAGATAATAAATTGATGTTGATACGAGACATGGATACATGCGTCCAGTAGCAAACGGTTTTATTTGGCTCGCTCGTATCAACATTAATCGCTAACCTTCAATCCAATGGATGAGATTGGATGTGCTCTTCCACTCTGCTGATCTCAAGTCCTGCACATACATGATTATTCCCGCAGCATATATGAAGTCAGTGGTCCGGGTGCAAGGCGATTTATTTTCATTAGAGTACGATAAAGATGAGAAAAGCTGCGGTTCTTAGATGTAAAGTCTATTTTCTTTGGGGTTCCGATCATTAGCCAGCGGTCAGTTGAAGTATTTTGTCGATTGTAGCAGATGTTCAAAATACCGGTTCAGAAACTTATCTTCCCCAATATACTCCAGTGAGGATCATATGCTTATCAGTGCAATGCCTCAACTAGGAGCCTGCTTCACGAGCAGTCTATGGTCACAAAGCAGTCTGACATCGTCCTCACTTTCTGATATCACAAAATTTGCGCTCTGATCCACAGTATTAGTCACCGAAGCCAATGTCTAATAAATAGACTGTTGGACTTCTGCAGCAGACCGGTTAGTTTACTTGATATTTAGCGTATTGTGGAGCACTATAATCGTGATTGTCAGGTGAGCATTTACAAATTTGCCGTGTACTCGACTCAGCTGACAGAGACAAGGTTGAATGCATTACCATTCTCACTGATGCGTAAGGTACAGCCGTGCTGTATTTGGCTGTTGGCACGTACAATGGTACCACAGCCTGTACCAGAGCTATGATTGGCTGATGTACGTAATGGTACCAACCAACCTTCAGAAAAAAAATTCTGAAGAGACTTCAACCAGCAGCTGGTTGATCTTGAGTGATTTTAGAATTTTTTTTTCCTCATTAAAGGGTGTGAATTTGTTGGTAAGTTGAGGGTTTCTGAATCGCTCACCCTGCCTCCCTCTGGGCTAAGCCCCGGATCTCCTACCATCCTAGATCCACCCCTGCTTCTTAGTATTTTAAAACTAGCGATTTTGATGCAACCATAGTATCCGGCCCATGGGGTTAAGCTGTAGAATCGTCTGCCGTTGGTAGCAAACATGGCGCCCATGATTCGAGTTGGCCAGACTCTCTATATACGGCTCTAGGTCACACTACAGTATATGGATGCAAATAATTGCAAAGTTAGGCTTTTAGCAGACAATTTCCTTTTGAACCTCCTATTTATTGGTTTCAAATCCAGTGTCTGGGAGTTAAGAGCTGAAAATAGAAAAAAAAAGTCTCTCTACAAATTCAGACTTTATTACATATGCTGGAATGCCCAATTCTAGTAAAGTACAAATAAAACCCCAATTCTAAAAAATTGGGATGCTGTGTAAAATGTACATTATAGGGCCATGTTTACCTTTGTTTCGAATCTCCTCTTCTTTTAACTACAATCTGTAAATGTCTGGGAAGTGTGGAGGCCAATTGCTAAAGTTTTGGAAGAGGAATGCTGTCCCCCTCTTGTCAGATGTAGGATTCTAGCTGCTCAACAGTACTGAGACTTCTTTGCTCGATTTTTCGTTTTATGATGCACCAAATGTTTTCTATTAGTGAATGGTCTGGACTGCAGGTAGGCCAGTTCAGCACTCAGACTCCACTACTGTGAAGCCATGCTGTTGTGATGGATGCAGTATGTGGTTTGGCATTGTTTAGCTGAAATATACAAGGCCTTCCCTGAAAGACACCGTGTGTGGATGAGACAATATGCTGCTGTAAAACCTCTATATACTTTTCATCATTGATAGTGCCTTTCCAGATGTGTAAGCTGCCCACACCATAGGTACTGATTCAACCCAATACCATCAGAGATGTAAGCTTTTGAACTGTGCGCTGATAACAAGCTGTATGGTCCCTCTCCTCTCAAGACTACACGACAGGATGCCCTTGGTTTCCAAAAAAGAACCTAAAATTTTGATTCATCTGACCACAGAGCAGTTTTCCATTCTGCCTCAGTCCATTTTAAGTTAACTTTGGCCCAGAGAAGACGCCGGCATTTCTGTATCATGCTCACATATGGCTTTTTTGCATGATGTAGCTTTAGCTTACATTTGTTGATTGCACGGCAAACTGTATTCACAATGATTTCTGGAAGTGTTCCTGAGCCCACACAGTGTATTTCAGTGCAGAATCATGCCTGTTTTTAATGCCGTGCCGCCTGAGGGCCCGAAGATCACTAGCATCCAATATTGACCTTCGGACTTGTCCCTTGCGCACAGAGATTTCTCCAGATTCTCTGAATCTTTTGATGATATTATGTACTGTAGATTCAAACTCTTTGCAATTTTACATTGAGGAACATTTTTCTGAAATCATTCCACAATTTTTAGATGCAGTTTTTTGTACATTGGTCCATCTTTACTTCTGAGAGACTCTTCCTCACTGAAATGGCCTTTTTATACCCAGTCATGTACTGACCTCTTGCCAATTAAGCCCTTTGTGCAGAATGCAAATAATGCCAATTTTTTCCTTTTATGCGTGAGCCTATTTAGGCTTTACAACTCGGTATGTCTGTCACTGACACTTTTTCCAGTGAAGCATGACATTTGGAAATTCAAATACAAAATTATTTAGCAATTAAATTTCGGAATTTACGGACGCTGGCATGTATATCTGCACAAAGGGGTTTTAACCTAATTAGTTGCAAAACGCTCCTCCATCTGTTTTTTCTTATTATTATTATTACCTCTTACTTTTCCAGCCTTTTGTTGCCCCTCCCCTAGCTTTTTTGGGATGTCTTGCTGCCATCAAATTCAAAATGAGCTATTTTTTTTTCACGGAATGGTAAAATGTCTCATTTTCAATATCTGATATGTTGTCTATGTTCTTTAGTGAATAAAATGTGGGTTCATGAGATTTGTAAATCATTGCATTTCGTTTTTATTTACTATTTATCCAGCATCACAACTTTTTTGGAATTGGGGCTGTAAGTGTATGACAAGATTCCGGAGGATGCAATTTCTTGTGTAAACTGCAGCATCAGTTTCAGTTCCTTTCAGTACAGGAACTGAAAGAAGTATGATTTATACTCATTAGACTGCCAATTATGCTTAAAGGAAAAGAAAACCCTGACACAAAGCATTATTCCAGTGAATCTTTAGCTATAATAATATACATCTGAGCCTAAACCAATGTTTACTGTGTCATTATTAAACAATAATTGCATTATAAGGCGATGATTTCATCACTTCATGCAGGGCGCCATTCATTCCTTGTCACCGACTTCTCGCGTGAACCTGCGCGAGTATGACGTAGCGACCTCCCATCATGATTGATAGAGCACATTGCAGTATGCACCTAGGTGATTTTTCATGGGGAAATGTACAGAAATATGAAGTAAACTCTTGAGTGGAAAGAATTCAGTATCTTAACCTCCACCTTTTTTTTGGATTGTTATTTGCCAGTAAAGGAGGCGCTAAAATATTTTGGGGGGGTTTATGAATGAGAATGGGGTTTAGAATTTTAACCCATTTAGGCCTGAGGCCTATTAAAAAAACGCCTATGAAAACCTATGGGCGATTTTGAAAAGAACCCCTAAAACCTGAGGTTTTCTGGAAAACAGCACCCAGGTGTCAATGTCTAGTAAAAAGCGGATATCTCAGCCTCTGTAGCAGATAGAAACAAAATTCAAAAAGTGTTTGATGGCTTACACTTGTGGCTTTCATAAGAACTGTGTTTTTCATTTGTGCAAAACCATGCCTGCCACCCAGTAGCAGAGCTACAGGGGGGGGGCGAAGACGCGTCCCTTTTAGTCCTGGCTAGATCTCAATCATTTTCCTTTATTGACGTCTTCTCCAATTATTGTAATTGGCAACTGAAGACATGGTTTCTCTCCACATGCGATCTAACAGCAATTAAATCGCGGGTTAAATTCAGCACAGTGGCGGAACAGAGAAGTGGGTTGCACGAAACGGCCATGTAACACAATTATAAATCCTGACCTGTTCTCTGTCATCTTCATGATTAACAAAAGGTTCACTCTGAGAGCGCTCCGCATTTAACAGGTGCTGCTTGTTCTCCCTGATTAGGTAAGACGAAAATCATTCATCTGAACGCGTATCTGCTGTATTTAAATCTACGTTATTCAAAATTGCATAGCCTACCTGTCGACTCTCGCGCAAATGGCTTGAGCCACACGCTTGTTATAACCTAGGCTATTTAACTGCCGAGTGCCACTTTTTTTTTTTTTTCTTTTTTAAATCGACCCACGAAATATCGAGAGTGAAAGTCCGCGTTACATTGGAACACGGACCAGTTCGATCACGCGAAGCATTGGCCAATTAATGAGTAAATTATTTTTCTGAATTTAGCCCATGATTTCATCGCTGTTAGATCACATACGGTGAGAAATAGTGTCTTCAGTTGCCAATTACGATAATTGGAAAAGACATCAATAAAGGAAAATGATTGAGATCTCGCCAGGACTAAAAGGGACATGTCTTTGCCCCCCCCGTAGCTCCGCTACTGGGTGGCAGGCATGATAAAGTGTCCGTTCAAATAAAATAAAAATAAACATGAAAATATTAAAAATAAAGTGTCTTGAAGTGTTACTGTGGCATCTGCCCTAGTATAAAGTGCCAGTAAAAGAAAAACTGCTATGAGCCTGGAAATGGTCGCAAAAGTATGTATCCGCTTTCCCGGCCTGAAGGGTAGAAATGCGTCACAGCGTCCCTGGTTTTAAAGGTTAAAATGCGCACATGCTGTCTCGGTTTAAATGGGTTAATATTGTGAATGCATATGCTGCGCGTTCCCTAGCAACCCGATGTGTCATCAGTAACATGTATTACCATGTATAGCAGCACGAGAAATTTAACTGGATGCTTGATGTTTTTAATCATCCAAATCTTTCTCTGGGTACTCAAATGTCAAGGGAAGCTGAAAACGTTCTGATTTTATTAGATTGGTGGAGGCTGAATACCGAATTCTTTCCCCCAGGGGCGATTCCATGCTAGAAACTGAAAAAATGCTTAATTTGAGATGTTTTCAACGGACTGGTATATTATGTTCTGTAACCTTGAATATCCATGTCATTTAAAACAAGCAAGTTTTCTCACTTACTTGAATGCAGAGTGGTGATTTGGGGTGGAATTAAAGGAGACATGAAATTTCATCAAATTTTCCATTTTCCACAATTTTCAATCGACTGCCTAAATTTCCTACTAATTGATTGTACTCAAGTTCCCAGTCTTTTCGAGTCACATATCTAGAGAAGAGTCTGTCATCTGGCAAAGTCACGGTCACTTGACCCTTAGCTTGATGGAGAAAAATATGATAAATGAGGGGCAGTTTATAGTCATATCCTGTAACTCTGATTGAAGGGTGAAAGTTCTTGCCATTTTTTTTTTTTCATTTTTTTAGCTAAAAACTTATTACAGATCCTCTAATTTCAGACTGAAGGTACTAAAATACTGTCTCACCGTAATTCCATTAGTTAGTTTACACATAATTACCCTAAAAAGTATTGTCCCGTACAACAGATCATTGGTACAGTCCATTACAGAACTGCTTAAACCAAATCTCAAGGCTTCTCAGTGGGTTAGTTTGCCTGAGAAACAATAGGTGTCTCTTTAATTCCTCACCTCTTAGACAATAGGGGGCATTAGTGAATGGAAAATTCCATTGAGGGAAGAAAAGTGACTGTTTCAAGGGTATGTAAGTGGCTGTTCAGCATTTTTAAATGGCATCATTTGCCAATTCAGAGGTAAATAAAACATTTAAAAAGTTTTGAAATAAAAGGAATTGTTTAAGATTTTGTGAAAGTACCATCTGCCATGTCTGTGTATTTCATTAGTTTTTTTTTTTTTTGCAGTAGAAAGACAGAAAAGAGTTGACTGTCCTGATTGTCTCATACATGAACATGCACTGTGGTTGTGTACATTCTGTGCACTGTCAGACTGGCTGAATAAAAATGTATAAAATATAGTACATGTAATGAACCCTTCAGATGAAAAAAGAGCATAATTCAACACTTTGGCGAGGACATTTTTGCCCATGAAAACTCCAAAGGCCCTGAGCCTAAGGGTGCTTTCGCACTTGGTAAGATTTTTCCCTACCGTGCCACAGTACGATTGTCCCCCCTCCCCTCTCTCCTGTTGGTCAGGTTTCACACTAGCAACTTTGTAGGCCTACTGTGCCCAAGTATGGATTATTTTGTCAAAATTCCCATACAGAAGGTAGCAGCGTGCACCTGGCTGGTTTTTAGGTGGAAAAATGTACACAAAGAAGAAGCAGCTCCGGAAATGTATCTTTTATATCACAAAAACTGAAGAGAAGACTTTCGCACCATGTTCCTTACTTTTAAGATATTGCAGCCGCACTTTCTTTAGTTTGTCACGGCACTGTTCTATTGTTGTGCGATAACGACGCAATTTCATCTGTCCAGTTTCTTAGTTTAACCAGAGATCCTTTCGCCGCTATACGCGTCAGAACAAACGAGTCGAACAGTTAAGATGTCACGTGATACTCCACTTCCATGCTCAAGTATGATGCTTTCAGATTCGGTACGAGTACGGATGAACCATGCCTGAGTCTACCTCTTCCAAGTGGACTCGCGTACCGTGCCTGAGCACGGTACAGTTGCATTCACACTTACCAAATGAACCAGAATTTCGATTCATGTGTACTCAGATCCGTGCCCGAGTTTCTGGTGTGAAAGCACCCGAGGGCTAGGTGCACCATCCAAGTTGGCAATGAGATGATGAGCAGATAGTAATTTGTGTTATTAGTAAGTGCGTTTCATGGTGCACCTCTTGTCACTTCTCAGTCATTTTGAGCTTTATCAAGTGATCTGTATACTTTTTGTTATGGTTGAATTTCAAACTGAGTTCTGAAGAAAATAAGATGATTAATAATGAGGCAGGAAAGGTTGATAGATTTTTACAGATGGTAGCTGTCCCGTACGAAATTACCACAGAACCAGAGGTAACTGAGGGGACATGAATTGTTACAAAATCAGTTATTTAGCCCCATTCGTGCCTCCGAGGGCTTGTTTTAACATTCTGACATTTACTGGCCCCAGCGGAGTCACATGCTGTGCCATTGACAAAACCGGCAAAAATGGAAATCGCCAACATCACTTGTCTTCTACCGGTGCTAGCGTCAGAACTTTCTTTTGTCTTTCCTTGTGTCTGGTATCGGCGTAACAACGACATATTAAAGTTTTGTTCGGCACAAACCATTCATCATGACTCCCTCTTGTTCTGAAGAATAAGTCTGGAAAAGGCAAAACTTCACCCCTGAAATCTAACTTCCTGCCCAGAATTGTTCACTGCAAAACTCCATCCAGCCATGAGATTCTGACACATGCGCTGATTGGCTGGCGCTCGAGAGGCCTGCCAGGTCTCTCAAGCGCCAGCGAATCATCGCGCGTGTCACAATTTCATGGCTATGCCGTGAACGATTCTGCTTTATTTTATTTATTGCTTCAATACAATACAGCTGACTTCTCCAGTACTTCTTGATTATTATTATACGTACGTCTGTACGTACGTCCCGAATCCTTGTCAGCGACATATCTCAAGAACGAATTGACGGATTTTCTTCAAATTTGATGTCAACATGTATTAGTCTGATACCCCGGCGCTAGTTGATTTCGGTGATTCGCTCCATTCTCAAGGTCACACCGACAGACAGTGCATTTTCACACTGATAGCCTTGTCAGCAAGATATCTCAAGAAGGAATCGACGAATTTACCCCAAATTTTATGTCAACATGTATTGGTGTGATACCCCGGCGCTAGTCGATTTTGGTGACCTTCGCTCCATTCCCAAGGTCACACCGAGAGATTGTGAATTTTCACACTGATAGCGTTGTCAGCGAGATATCTCAAGAACGAATCGACGGATTTACTTCAAATCTTATGTCAACGTGTATTAGGGTGATACCCCGGCGCCAGTCCATTTCGGTGACCTTCGCGCCATTCTCAAGGTCACACCGAGAAATTGTTCATTTTGACACGATTTCACATTTTGTGGCGGGGGACAAAGACTTGTTTTTAAAGTTTTCAATAGCCAATTCAGAGTTCTTGAAAAGACTTAGTAGGAAATGTTGAAGTGTGGTAACACAATTTAAAGGTCACAGCATATTGTAAAGCCAGTCATCATTTTATTTTCTGGATGTAAAATACTGTCTGAATGTCCCGTGCGACAGGCATGGAATTGCCCGTTTGCGTTTTTGGTCAATTATGCTGTCCACTGCCTAATACCGCAAAAATTAATCTTGCTTGTAACTTGAGCTGCCTGACATTCGCACCGCGTCCCGGATTTGAAATATCCCAGCCGCATTTTCTTTAGTTTCTTACGACACTTATCTATTGTTGTGATAAGCACGTGAATGTAACTACTCACCAATTATTCAATAAATCGCCAAGTTTTTGTGTGTAGTATCCAGTTATAATTGTATGTTTTCGTCCGCCTAAATTTCGAGCAAGCATTGTATTTCTTTGTATAAATGGAGAGATCCGTTCTTCGCTGCATTTCTTCGAACAAGAGAGCCGCAATACATAGCAGTAATCTTCAGTGCTCAAGTTCGGTTGCTTTTACATTTTTAGCTCCTCCTCAGAATACTCTGGCTCATACTGATAAGGTTTCATTTTTTGGTTTGTGAGCCATGTTGTACTTTAATACTCAATATCACTGTATGTATGCGGTGCGTTGCGTGTACTGAATATACTGTGTGTGAGGTATGTGTACAAAATGCTGGGTGGCCGTCACGTCACTTCCAGTTAATATAAAATGCGAACCCACGCTGATTTTTACTTTTTTTTTTAATAATTTGCAAAAAAACACCAGTTTGGTTGGATGAGCAAGGCTGAGCTTTGGCAAAATTATCTATATTAATATGTGGATTCTGTGCATGCGCTAAAATTTGGGGGTTTTTCTTTTCCTTTAATGAGTGGTTTTTGTTGTACTCTCGTTGGCACATTATCGTGATTACTTGGAATGAAGCGTTATTAGCTATTGGCGTAATTACTATGTAGAATAGGGTTTTGAAATGATATGTAAGGACCGACCAGGGGGGAAAACAACTCTTATTTAGAACAAGTTATGGTCTTTTTCAACATCACTCATGTCTTGAATGTTAATGAATGAAAGGACCAGTTTCTTTCTAATACAAAACCCAAACCAGTGAAGTTGGCATGTTATGTAAGTCGTAGATAAAAACAGAATACAATGATTTGCAAATCCTTTCAACTTGTATTCAATTGAATATGCGGCAAAGACAAAATGTTTAATGTTCAAACTGAGAAACTTTATTTTTTTTTTGCAAATAATCACTAACTTCGAATTTAAAGGCAGCAACACATTGCAAAAAAGTTGGCACGGGGGCCTTTTTACCACTGTGTTACATCGCCTTTCCTTATAACGACACTGAGTAAACGTTTGGGAACTGAGGAGAGCAATTTTTGAAGCTTTTCAGGTGGAGCTCTTTCCCATTCTTGCTTGATGTACAGCTTAAGTTGTTCAACAGTCTGGGGTCTCCGTTGTCATATTTTACGCTTCATAATACGCCACACATTTTCAATGTGAGACCTGTCTGGACTACAGGCAGGCCAGTCTAGTACCCGCACTCTTTTACTACGGAGCCATGCTGTCGTAACACGTGCAGAATGTGGCTCGGCATTGTCTTGCTGAAATAAGCAGGGGCGTCCATGATAAGACGTTGCTTGGATGGCAACATATGTTGCTCGAAAACCTGTATGTACCTTTCAGCATTAATAGTGCCTTCACATATGTGTAAGTTGCCCATGCCTTGGGCACTAATACACCCCCATACCATCACAGATGCTGGCTTTTGAACTTAACACCTACAACAGTCCGGATGGTTCTTTTCCTCTTTGGTCCGGAGGACACGGCGTCCACAGTTTCCAAAAACAATTTAAAATGTGGACTCGTCAGACCACGGAACACTTTTCCACTTTGCATCAGTCCATCTTAGATGAGCTCGGGCCCAGCGAAGCCGGAAGCGTTTCTGGGTGCTGTTGATAAATGGCTTTCGCTTTGCATTGTAGAGTTTTCACTTGCACTTGTAGATGTAGCGACCAACTGTAGTTACTGACAGTGGTTTTCTGAAGTGTTCCTGAGCCCATGTGGTGATGTCCTTTACACACTGATGTCGGTTTTTGATGCAGTACCTCCTGAGGGATTGAAGGTCACGGGCATTCAATGTTGGTTTTCGGCCTTGTCGCTTACATGCAGTGATTTCTCCAGATTCTCTGAACCTTTTGACGATATTACGGACCGTAGATGATGAAATCCCTAAATTTCTTGCAATAGCTCGTTGAGGAATGTTGTTTTTAAACTGTTCGATAATCAGCTCACGCATTTGTTCACTAAGTGGTGACCCTCACCCCATCCATGTTTGTGAATGACTGAGCTTTTCAGGGAAGCTGCTTTTATACCCAATCATGGCACCCACCTGTTCTCAATGAGCCCGTTCACTTGTGGGATGTTCCAAATAAGTGTTTGATGAGCATTCCTCAACTCTGTCTTTTTTGCCACTTGTGCCAGCTTTTTTGAAACCTGTTCCAGGCATCAAATTCCAAATGAGCTAATATTTGCAAAAAATTACAAAGTTTACCTGTTCGAACATTAAGTAACTTGTCTTTGCAGTGTATTCAATTGAATATGGGTTGAAAAGGATTTGCAAATCATTGTATTTTGTTTTTATTTACGATTTACACAACGTGCCAACTTCACTGGTTTTGGGTTTTGTATATTTACATTTCTTGGTGTCAAACTATTCATTGGTATTGTAACTGAAAAGTGCATTATATGAGATGTGCATTGTCAATGATTAATTTACAATTGCTAGCTTTCAATGTATTAATAATAATCTAACACTAACAGGTTCCCAGGTAGACGATCATATTCCAAAGAGGTCTTCTGCCAGGATTTTGGCTCCCCCTGGTGGAAGGTCCAGCGGAATCTGGTAACCATGGAAACTACTATCAACAGGAGCAAACAGTACAGTCTGGTACGACCACACTACTAGGCCAGAACAGAGAAAATCAGTTGTTTTTTTTTTTGTTTTTTTTTCTTATGTATTATTTTGGGGGGAAACCTACCAAGAAAACTGCGCTGATTTAAATGAGACAGGGAACTTAGGAAATGTGCTTTAAATTGCAAAAATTAATAAGTGATAAGAATAATGAATATTGATACAGGTGAACGATGTTAACATGGTCCACAGTTTGGAATAATTGGAAATGAGGCATAAAATGAATTTAAGTAAAAATGATGGGCTCAGACATGTACTATAGTGATCTCTGTCTTCTCCAGAAAAGGGTATATAATAGTCTTGCAAACCTGTTGTTCTAATAGGTCATAAAATGGAAACATTCTGTTCATTAAAGTGCAGTACAGGTGAGAAAGTTCATTGTGTCTGTAATATCAGTTTTCACACAATGCCTGTCACAAGAGGATGTTTTGCTTATCATCTTTCGTGATTTATTTATAAAAAAATTTTTAATTTTTAATTGTTGTTAAAATCTTTGTGACTGGAGTTATTTAACAACACTAAAAGTTGGGAAATGCATAGTGCAAATAGATGTAGAGTAGTTATAATTACAACGTGCTTTTTGTCATCCTGTCCTCCCATTGCCTTGGATACATTCAAAGAAGTGGATCCCCCAGTTTATGTCTGTGTGTTCAGTACTTTATATGATTAGCCAGCCAAGGCAGTGACAATTTTCTGACCATTTATCGTTTCTTTGTGTGGTTGGTCCACCTGCAGCACCAGGTAGTTGGTTGTCCTTGTCAGTTTGAGCCATCATCCCATATTGTGACACTGTGACATTTAGTACCAGCTTCAAGCATTGAATACTCTGCATATCACTTAGAAATATTTATAATTCTAAGAAGGATCAAAATTCTCTCCTTTTTTTCCCTTGTAATGATGTATAAATGTGGTCATAAAGTTCAGCTGCTTCAGTATGCATCTCTGAACATAATTGGCTCCCAAAAATGAGTGTGGGAGGGAGATTAAAAGTATGGTTTGTCTCCTAAGTGTTTGCAAGTCTGGATAACCTCAAGAAAGATTTAGGCCAAAGCGGGGCACATACAAGTGGGCCTGTCTACAGAAATGGGGTACCAAAGGGGCATGGTACATTAACGGTTAAATAACACGTTACAGTGTTCGACAATTCACTGAATTGTATGTTTATTGTGTTATACATATGACAAAGATATAATAAGAACATTTTTGAAGTCATGCTTTGCCTAGTTTTATTTTTACTTGCAGAAAGAAGAAAATGTCCACACTGGTTTTTGACATTGTTTGTGACATTGTAGATGTTGTTCATTTCAGGGCGGTGTTTCTGCTCATCAAAGGGCACCCTTATTTTGAGTAAAGTTGTCAGCTTGAATAAATAACTTAGTTTCTTTTAGTTTCTCTTCGTTTTTTAAAAAAATTTAATGACGGGTAATTTAATGACAACCTATTTGAAAAGCTTACGTTCGTAACCATCGTCTGTCCTTGCAGTTACGAACATAAAAATGGGTCAGACTGGGATATATTTGCGGAAATAACCACCCATACATGTACGAAAAGTAAGAGTCCATTTGTTGATATACGATATAATTATTGATTTCGGTTTTCTTTCCTTCTGATTTCTTTCAGTGATTGTTTAAAATTTTGCGTTGCGAGTCTGTCCAAAAAATATTACGTTCGTAACCCCACCTAAACAAGAAAAATTCATGCGATTCTACGACTGCGAACACAGTCACAGCTGAATACTAAATATGCGTGTGCGCCTCGACGTTGACGCCATTGCTTGAAGGTCATGCAAGCATCGTCTGCAATGCTGGAATGATTTTCTCTGAATCTGTCACGAATATTACTTACGTAACCACTGTTACGAACGTTATAGAAAATGAACAATGATCACATCTTTTATTTGACATAACACAATAGTTTGGGCGAATAATGCACTTTGAAGTCTCAGATTGGACTGCAAACATGGAGCAAATTCGCCGGCTTTTTATATAGATTACACCTACGAAGCATAAAATATCACCAAATCTAGGCTACCTATTTCTGTCATTAGCGGTCTCACTGACTGTACAGTTTTGCGGCTGTAATTTTTTTCGAAAAATGTATCTTTTGTTTGCCTAGCAACTAACCGATGCCCATGTCAGAGTTGGTGGAGTAGAGTCGGCTAGAATTATTTTATTTTATTGGGCAGCACTGGCAAAAAATTTGAGCCAGCAGCCGCAGGATACGCTGGCACCAAAACGGAGGCAGCGCCAGGTCCGCAGGAGCTGACTCAAAATAAGACGCGTCACCTGCTGCAATTGCTTCAGACCCGTCTGTGGGAATTGCACCAGGAAAACGGAGGTCACCTGCGCGGACTATTACGATTACACTAAATGCTACGCCACCCCAATAAATAAAAAGGTAATCAGAAAAAAGTTCAGCATCTCCCTGGCCAATGGTTTTCTAATTCCGTCTCATTGTTCCGATTAATTATTTCATCATAAATAAGATGTTCCACATGGTTATGTTGTTATAAATGTTGAATTCGAATGTATGTTCATCAGAATAATGTTTTTAATCGTTGTTTTGTCGTTCTGAATTGTTTTACCCGAAAATATCGTTGTGAATGTTAACAATAAAGCCGCTTTCACACTGGACGCGAACGAATTTTTCGCACGACAGATCACATTCAAAGTCGATGCAAAGACGCGAATCCGCGTGAAACACCCGTATTTGCGTCTTTGCATTGAATTTAAATCCGATCTGTCTTGCATATTTAAACCATTAAGTATGCCACGTGGGAGTAAATTATATTATTTTCAAGGAAATGTCTCAGCAGTTTATCTCATCTGTCCTGTTACATACGTGATACCATTCAGCTAGTTTTGGAATACGAATATTGTTCGTTGTGGTGTTGATTTATGTAAGGTTTTTTTATTGATTGATGTTACTGATGTTCAATGGAGTTCATTCAGCTCAATTTTTAACTTTGCAAGGTGTTTGCTTTGAGTGTTGAAAAACACTATGTGCCAGAATTTGCAAGCGGGAAATCCACAAATTGAAAATTTGATTTTTAATTCTACTCAATGTATTTTTTATCAGTGTTATTGTTATTATGACTTTTAGAATTAATTAATGTTTTCACCTCCTTCTAATAAGCATTTTTTTTTTTGTTGATTTTTAGGTTGAAATATCAATCTTGTTACATGCGTAAATCGGTGTTGCCATGACCATTTCAACTGTGTGTTCCAATGTCATCTTTGCTGATATTATCCTTACGACTGCAGAAAGTTATTCAAGGTCCCTTTAGTGACTTATTAGGTTGAATCTTTTTTCTCCTTTATTGGTTTATTTTTCGTCTTGTGTGTCTCACTTATGTAGCCCATTTCTGTGGATAGGCCCAAGTACAAGTTGGCTTGGGATTTATCTTGTAATGTGGAGGTTTCATGCCCCAGCAGGTGACTGTCATTTGGGGGTGTTGCAGGACTGATTTGTCTTTAATATTGCTGACCCCTGAGAATGCTGCAGTATTCATTGTTCCTGGAATATTGTTCTGATTTAACATCATTCATGAAGTAACCGTGTCAAATTTTACTGTTATACTTCAATTTTTCACATCAGAGACTCAAATACTGCCTTACATTCTTCTCAGTCTCATTTGTGTGGTGTTATCCAACTCCAGATTGCAGACATATCAGATACTATCAAATTCAAAAGTTAAATAAGCAGGGAAAGGGAAAAAATTGGGTTGGGTTAATGATCATGGTTACAGACAAGCTGTTCCTGTATTTTGTTTGCTGTTGTTCGTTGTCCTCTGCCCAAAAAATGTGAATTTTTAAACAATGTATTTGTTTTAAATAAGCATCAGTGAATTCAATGCAGTGCAGTATTATGTCAGAGCAACTTGACTCTTCGGTGTCTGTATTTTTTCAGGTCTTCCACGCCAGCTTTTTCATTTTTCTGTTGCTGTACTGTCAAATATGATTATCCTGAGGTAATTCCAGTTTGATGTGTTTCTCCCATCTTGATATTCTTTTGAAAGTTACATTTTATAAATACAGCATCCTCTGTAATACTTGAATAATGACATTATTGCTGATTATAAAGTACCCAAACCCAGTATTAAAAAAGTAGACCCACGCAAGATGAAAATTAAAGTAAAATCATGGTAAATTCATTTTTCAGGTTCATTTATGTTGTAGTTTGAGGACTTCCGTGAATTGCTAAAATAAGGGAAAAGATCTGTGCAAACACAAAATGTACGAGTTTGACAATTTATTATTTCTGAATGGACTGAATCCTGAATATTATGTTTATTGTATGTATAGCTATCCAGTAATGCACCACATTAGAGAATGATGCTGTCCACTGTCATAATGGTTCAAGAGATACTTGATCAATGGTTGCATGTTCTGACCCTGACGGTTGCAACGGTGGTCTGTGGATGAACCGCTTCAAAATGTACGCCACACTAATAAGACAAGGCTGATGAATGGGATTTTTTTAACAACAAATAATTTCTCACCACTAATTTCCAGCAAGAAAATGCTGTAATGATACTAGTGCTCTTGTAATCTCACAAATATTATTATCTTGGCACATTGGTTTATTGACAGTTTTATAAATGTCTGACAGCACTTACTCCCTGTTAGGTGTTTATTAAGTGTATTCGGATTGTGACACCTTTTTAAAGCTACACTAAGCAATGTCTGATAACTAGATGGTCTCAAAAGCACCAACTTTGTAAATGAACAAAGCCATTTGTTCCTCCCACTTTCCCCTCGGGACTCCTGGGGATAGTGCCTTACGTCCTGTTACACAGAGCAATACGCACTTGATACATGCTCCTGTCTGCTTGCTTTGGGTATTTGGCTGCTCTTTTTTAAACTTCGATACGCTAGCCCGGGTCATCCAGCCTCTTGTATTATTGTCCAGTGCTGGTCTGTGCACCATAGTTTGAGAAACACAGGTCGAACTGCTCATCACTGTCAGCTAAGTTTTACTTGCATACCATTCGTTAAGTCTGGATGATTAGAGGATTATACATAAATTGAAAACACCAAGGCTTGCACCCTACGGAATAGGCTAATGGCTTCGCTGGTAACTAGGTCGCATGCCGAGGTCAGCAACCCACTGGATCGACAACTGGCTTGGTTGGTAACTAGCATTCAGAAGCTGGCTATCTACAGGCTACTGGCTAGACGTGTCACTACGCTCCGCAGCTATGAACGCGTCATCACCCATTCCATATATCCTGCTTGAGAAGGAAGAAACTTCATTTGCTAATTACTTCCATTATCAGGTTCAAAATAAAAACACTATATAACAAGTTTTAATTAAAGAGAACAACTCAAAAAAGCCTTCAAAATCCTCCAAGCAGTGGGATGCAGAATTAGGTTTTTTGGGAAAACTTTTATTCGGTTTTGCCTGTGATTACCGTAGGAATCTTTTTTTTTTTTACCTGTTCTCTTTAATTCTCCTTCAAAATAACCAAGACATAATTGAGAACAGGGGCATACAATTATGAGATCTCCTCTGTTTATCCCACTTCTCAAGTATAGCTCAAATCGTTATCTCAAATCAACTTCCTCTGTTTCAGTGATGTCTTGATTCTTTTTAGCTTATCTCTTGCTCCTAAAGGACCTTTAGGAGAAGTAAGTCAGAAACAAATGATCACAGGATGATACAAATATGAGAAGCTCAAGTTCATCTCAAGAGACGAGATTGAGCAGCAGATGAGCAAGACACTTTTCCTATGGGATAACACTGCCCCCAGAAGCTCGTGAAGTGGGCACATTTTCTTGATTGAGCTTCCTCTCTCGCCCTGATGTGCCCATCACTCTGGAATAGGGTAAATCCAGAGTTATTTGGCCATTATCTGATCTTCATAATTAAACATGGCCATGAGTGCTACTGGGGATTTTTTTTTTTTTTAGGATGAGACTTCGGAGATCACCAAAATGCTCAGTGATCAGGATCTTTAGGGGTTCAAGCCCGTTTCAAACCCGTAATAGGGGGTGTTATAAATGCAAAACAAATCAACGTGGTGTAACACAAATCAGACTATAAATCATAAATAGTTTTTCCATTCATGACAAAACTCACAGGATATGTCCACATAAGAACCTGCAACATAGCCTGAAATTTTCTATCAAATCAACCAGTAGGGGGCGCCATAAATGCACAAAATAGACTAACATAACACAAATCAGACTATACATCATAAATAGTTGGTCCAATCATTACACTGGAAAAATAGCTCCACATAAATACCTAAAACACACTCTTAAAGTGGTTTTTGTCCCCCGCTGCCACGATAGCAAGCGGAGTGGGGGACATAGTATTCGGCTCCGTCTGGCCGTCCATTATGTCCCGTTTGTTCAGAACGCGATATCTCAAGAACAGTTCGACTGATTCCATTCATCTTTGGTGTCAAGGTGTATTAGGGGCGGGGGACATGGTATTCAGCTCCGTCCATCTGTCTGTCATGTCCTGTTTGTTGTGAATGCGATATCTCAAGAACGGTTTGACCGATTCCATTCATCTTTGGTGTCAAGGTGTATTATGGGAGTGCTCACAGCCCACTCAATTGACGTGACCTTGCCCTTATTCTCAAGGTCATTATGACCATTTGACCACTTACAAATACTTTGGCCCGCATCATATCTCAAGAACAGTTTGACCGATTCCATTCATTCTTGGTGTCAAGGTGTATTAGGGGTGGGGGACATAGTCTTCTGCTCCGTCCGTCCGTCCATCTGTCCGTCGTGTCCTGTTTGTTGTGAACTCCATCTCATGAACGGTTTGACCGATTCCATTAATCTTTGGGGTCAAGGTGTATTAGGGCCGGTGGACATAGAGCTGAAGACTATCAGTCCATCTGTCCGGCTATCCATCCGTTACGTCTCGTTTGTTGTGAACACAAAATCTCAAGAACGCTTTGCCTGATTTTAATCATCTTTGGCTTCAATGAGTAATTTTGCGATACGCCCACCCCAGTCGATTTCCGTCACCTTTCGGGGGACATGGTCACGTTTAGTGGCAACACTTGTTATTTAAGCTGTCTAAGCTTTCAACTACTAACGGTAATTGTTGGCTTGAACCCTGGAATTGCTGCTTGCGGCTATATTTAATGATTTTTCTCCCACACCACTCTTGCGAAGTTGGCAGTTCACCACTATCCCTCTAGGATTTAATGAAATGTTAGACAGTACCTGGCCCAATTCCAGTGATTTCAGCAGTCTGCTAAGGTGCTAAGGTACTTTCTTTGCTTGATGCTGGTCAATTATTTGTCCCCTTTGAAACACAGTAACAGCTTTTTAACGACCTCAAGATACATCTTCTGACATAGTTTTCTAAGAAATGATAAGTTACGCACTGAATCAGTCAGGATTAAAAGAATTTTTGCCTGCTGAAACATATTAATCACTGCAATAATGATTCAATCAGGAGTTCTTGAGTAATTGCTTATTTAAATCTAAACCGAGACTTTCTTTGGACTGGATTACTAAATTTAACGTATTGAATTCATCGACCCCCAGCTGAAGCTAACCAGTGCGAACAGGGGTTGATTAAAATGCTCGCGACTGCAGTGAGAAAATGCTTAGTCATTATTTAAAATATGCCTATTTCTCTTGTAATATCTTTATCTACTGTCTCCAGTATACATGCCTAAATGACAATGGCTGATGTGTACCATGATTGCTGAAGAAAATCTGACGCTGACGCTGTCTTGACGCTCTCAAAAGACTTCTATTGAAAATAAATCAATCGTTTGTCTGAGTTTGGGTTTTATGCAGGTTGAGAAGTGACATTTCAGTGTTTGGCCACAGAGTGCTATTGGACGCTCTCATTATCCATAAGACCTGCTCTTCTCTCCTGCATGTTAGCTAGCTATCAGATAAACAGGGTGAGGAATGTTTGCTTGTGGTGGGAAAGTAGATAATGTTATGTAATGTCGAATAACAACACAGGCTCACAAACCCCCATTATTTTCTCCCTAGAAGAGCCCTAGAATGCATCTTGGTGGGAACTGGGAAATTGATGTATTTAAAGCTGCAATCATTACTCTTTAAGGCTACTTATTTGCTAGTTGTGGGGAGCAAGACAAGTACGGTCATTTTGTGAACTCTCATATACAGTTTTGCCCAGAAATATTTGGACAGTGATGTTATTTTTGCCTCTGTACTCCTCAATGTATTTGGAACAAATCAATCAAGATGTGTCTGAAGTGTAGATTTTCATCTTTAATTCAGGGGGTTTTATTACATCAACCATCATCAATTGCTGCCATTTTTTTTCAGAGGCTCAAAAGTAATTGGACAAGGCTGATAATCAGTTACATTGCCGGGTGTGGTCTGTTGTCACATTATTTCATTACAAATTAGGCATACATGAAATGTATGGGGTTTATTCCAAGTTTTGAATTTGAATTTGACAGCTGTCAATGAGAACTCAAAATATGTGGTCCAAAATGACATCAATGCAAGTGAAGGAGGCCATCATTAAACTGAAAAAAAAAAACAAACCAATCAGATAAATGACAAAAACTTTAAAGGGGGTCAAATCAACTACCTGGAATATTCTTAAAGGAATGCACTTACAAGCTCAGCAACACCAGAAGGCCTGGAAGACCACCTAAGTGCATGATCACAGAATCTTTTACTTGGTGCCGGAAAACCTCATCAAAACATCTAGCCAGATCAAGTATCCTCTCAAGGAGTAAGGGGTATCATTACCAAAGTTTAAAGTCAAAGACCGCTTCATGAATGTAAATACAGAGGGTTCACCAAAACCACTGGTTGGGCTGGAGACCAGAAAGGCAAAATTAGACTTTACCAGAAAGCATCTAAAAAAAGCCTGAGCAGATTTGGAACAAGATTCTTGAGATGGATGGCACAAAGATCAACTTGTACCAGAAATATGATCGAAGAATTATTTGGAACAAAAAAGGAACAGCTCGTTATCCAAAGCATACAGCATCATCTGTCAGACATGATGGAGGCAGTGTTATGACTGCCAGTGGAACTGGGTCAGTAGTGTGTATTGACAATGTCATTGCTGATAGAGATAGCAAGGTGAATTCGGAATTGTACTTGGCTATACTTTCTGCTCAGATTCAGCCAAATGCACAACTGATCGGGCCGTGCTTCACAGTACAGACGGACAATGACAACAAAAGCAATACAAGGCAAAGAAATTGAATATTTTTGAATGGCCAAGTCAGTCACCAAACCTCAACCCAACTTAGCTGCTTTTCACTAACTGAAGGCAGATAGAATCACATTCAAGCAGTACTCTGCTTCGGTCAAGGCCTGGCAAAGCATCTCAAGGGAGGGAACCCAGCATTTGCTGATGGCCATGGGTTCCAAACTTCAGGTAGTCATTGACTATAAAGGATTTCCATCCAAGAATTTAAACACTGTATTTATAATTATGTTAGTCAAATTACTTCTCGGCCCCTGAAAATGGCTGAAATTAATAGTTGGTTAATGCAATATTTTTTGTGAAACTCTGAATCAAAGTTGAAAGTCTGCACTTCAATCAGATTTTGATTGATTTGTTTCAAATCCACTGCGGGTGTGTCTGGGGGCAAAATAAGAAAAGATGTGTCACAGTCCAAATACTTCTGGATCCAACTGTAGATTAACCAATGATTGTAAATTGGCACCATTCAGGTACACCTCCTCATTAACTTGGGTGAAGAAATAGAGAAATAGAAATGCAAATGGGGAAATTTGGCCTGATAAATAAGGAAATTTATTGAAATGGGGCAATAAATGTAATCAGGAAAGAATGAATTGGGAAATATTTAAATCTTGAAAAACAAATACAAACTAAATAATTTGACAAAATATTTTTTTCCCAATTTGTCTGAATATTTATTTTCAAATTGACCGGCACATTTTGTTTTGTAATTGAGTATTTATTTGTACAGTGCTCTCCTTATCGTTTTATTTATTTTGTCATTTTACGTACAGTAAGTCTTTTTATTTCTGATTTTTGGCAGTTTTGGTCTCCCATAGTAATAGACCAACACAAAACTTTTGAAAACCAAAACTGCCACACCCGTAGGTTGGCTCTAAAATGTATGGTGGAGAGAGACCTACAAATTATGATTCTCAGATTGCAATGGGCAATTTTGCTGCAAAAAAAACAACAATTCACGTAATATTGCTTAGTGTAGCTTCAAAGGACTGTAATTCCTACACTACTGATCTTGGTGAAAATGCCCAGAAATTTGGTTAGAGACTGTCAGCTACTATTTGAGAGTATATACATCTCTTGAGTGAACTATATAACTTCAGTATATAGAAATGCCAACAGTTTAAAATTGCCATTGTAATTGTTCTAAATACTCATGGACCTCACATAGAAACTGAAGAGCGTTGTCTCAGAATGGCTGTCGCTGAAGCCTACACATACACGCTCAGCCAATCCATCATGTAAGAAATAGGCATTCACTCTCTACTTGGTATGTTCTGTGCTGTCATTTAAATGTCTTGACACGGAGTCCGAGTCAGATCACTGCCAGAATCTATGGTTGACAGACATGATCAAGGAATAGGGGGAGATACCACCAATACCTCATACATTTATTTTCAGTCGCAAAGTAAAAAAAAAAAATAAGACAAAAGCTTAAGAGTGCATGAGCACAGTGTGTTTCAACTGGTGCTGAAGGATTTTTTTGTTATTGGCCAATTATTTTATTTCTTTTTGATGTTTTTTTTTTTTTCTAAGAAGGCACTTTGTGAAAAGCTCTGTGGTTGTATGTATTTTAGAAACTTGTGTTGACTGGTGAACCTTAAAGTGATGACTTGTTTCTTATCTCATGAGAGAGTGCAAAATAAATTGCGTAAAATTCTCAACTGAATATCAGTGTGGTTCTTCTTATGAAAGCACTTCCACCTCTATGAAGCAGCTTGTATGAAGGACATAGAACACAATTTTAAATTTTTTCTTATTTCACTGTATATACTGTATACACTGATGAGCCAAAACATTAAAACCTCTGTTGATTATCTCATAACAACATCATATTTTTGACGCTAAACGAACATTCGGTTCCCGCATTCATTGTGTCTGGTGCAGGAGAAATGGGACCTGAATGACAAAATTTAAATGGCCTTATGAAGGGGTTATCGTACTGTAAATTCCCTGTCTCCATAGAAACTTTGAAAGAAAAAAGAATCAATAAACGCCAAAATAAGAAAAGGCAGATTTACTCGTAGTGGGTAATATATCTGTGAAGTTCGGTGAACCTAGGACACACAGTTTAGGAGATATGCTCCGGACAAGGTAGCCACCCTCAAGGTGAATCTATGTTCAATGTTTCCATGGAAACCTGAGAAATTAAATAATCTAGAAGCTTCAAAATGGCAAGAGGCACATCTACTCATACTGGTTAATATATCTGTGAAGTGTGGTTAACCTAAACCATACGGTTTAGGAGATATTTCCCGGACAAGGTTGCCACCTTCAAAGTCAATCTAAGTTCAACGTTTCAATGAAAATCTCAAAAATTAAAAGAATAAGAAACTTCAAAATAGCAAAAGGCAAATCTACTCATAGTGGTTAATATATCCATGAAGTTTGGTGAACCTAGGACATACGGTTTAGGAGATATGCTCCAGACAAGACAGCCACCCTCAAAGTCAATCTAAGTTCACTGTTTCCAAGGAATGCTCAAATATTAGATAATGTAGAAGCTTCAAAATAGCAAAAGGCACATCTACTCATAGTAATTAATATATCTGTGACGTTTGGTGAACCTAGGCCATACGGTTTAGGAGATATGGTCCGGATAAGGTAGACACCTTCAAAGTCAATCTAAGTTCCACGTTTCCATGGAAACCGCAAAAATTAAGAAATCAAGAAATCTCAAAATACTAAAAGGCACATCTACTCATACTGGTCAATATATCTGTGAAGTCTGGTGAACCTAAGATGCATAGTTATAAAGATATGTTCCGGACAAGAAAATTATTACAGACAGACGGACATACTGATGACTATATCCCCCTGTCGTTTGTGTCGCGGGATAAAAGGGAGCTGAGGCAAAGAAGAGACACGAACAGGGCTGAAAGACTGCCAATAATAGATTTAACAACACTCTACGACTACAGAATTGCAGTTGGAGTAACTTAGGCCAGTGGGTATGGTGATGAGGCTGACGATAATGCTGCTGTTCATAATAGTTTTTATTATGATTAATAAAAATGTTAACCTGAAACGCATAGTCTGAACCCATTTAAGTTGTTTTTCATGAGTTTGTCAAGTTATCGTTAAAGTCTAAAACTGCCTCAAAATACTAATATACACAGACCGCTAAATGCATGCAATTATCTCAATTCATGAGAAGCGTTTAGTGACTGTTTTAATATCTGTGTGTGGATACTTGGCCAGGATGCTGTGTGTAATCATTGACATATATAGGTAGATGCAGGACGCCGAATTTCCGGCGTGAGGAGATTTTTCAGCACGAGCCCACCAGGCTTTTTTTTTTTTTTTGTTTTTCCGATATGTAACCGTTTATCGACCACATTAAACGCTTTCAAGAGGCTGAATAAAGTGATGTACCGCTAAACCAATAGCATATGAGTATTGCGTGCTTCTAAGCAATAGAGGCAGAGTGGGGCACACAATTTTTTTTTTTTTTTCTTTCCAGGCGAGTACAGGGCTAATTATGATAAATAGGCGTGTCTATCGAGCTGACACTTGCATGATGTAGTTATCGGTCTTACACATGGTCGGGGCTGGACTGGGACAAAAAACAGCCCTGGCATTTTTGGCCATGGCAGCCCAACCTGATTGTGATGTGACGGTCAGCCATACAAGCACACTATGCTGTTACCAAAAGTTAAAATTAAGCTCAGTCTTAGCCTACATGCCCTGGAACTCCACACAGAAAGGCCCCAGGCCGGAATCGAACTCACAACCTTCTTGCGGTGTGGTGGCAGTACTAATCACTGCACTACCATGACAAAGAAGTTATTATTATCATTATTATTATTATTATTCATAATAATAATAACAATAATATATTTACATGAATGAATGTGAAAAAGAAATGTGACTTTGGGGCCATGTATAATTTTTCAATAAGACCATCGCACTATTTGGATAAATTTATACATAACCTTTTTAAATAATGTTACATATCTTACAGACTCAACAGGGTATAGAATGGCTCACTAGCTTCAGAACTGCAGTACTCACTGGTAGTAAGTTTACTGGTAGGTGACTCTGAATGTCAAGACAGGGTTTTAAATAGGAAAATTTGAAAGTCTTCCTTGCTGTATTCCAGGACACATTTTATTTGCCACTGTGAAACAAAGAATCAATATGCATCAAATAGTAGGTTATGAACAGCTGGTCCATCAGGGGGGGCCTTTTGTTAGCTCAACCAAATTTTAACCAAATACATATTTGCGATAGCCGATTAATTTAACATCAGTCTTACGGCTTTCCGAGTCCCCAACCAAATGAAAACTACTTGCTACATGAGGATCATCGTGGCCAAACAGCTGGTCAATTTTTTTTAGCGTTTGAAAGCCTGAGGCTCCAATATCTGTTTACTTTATTCTCGAAGCTTTTCCACCTCTCCACTGCTTTCAGACATTTTTGTCTGATCTCGTTGTCTTTGAAACGCGTTTTTTGACGTTAAAGCAACTGGGGACAAGCAAGGCCGTTGGTCAAACTAATTTCCCAGCAAGCCTGCCCCCTCAAACTTTTAGGACGAAAACAAAAACATTAAATAAACTGTACATGGCTTAAGCCTATGCATCGTTTTCTTTTTTTTTTTAATCTGCAAGAATACAGTTTTTCGTTAATTCCTAAATCATAAAACAAGTATATAAATTGATACTGAAAAATGGTCAAGATGCGAGATAACCGGAATAGTGAAGTTGAAGAATAAAAAGTAGTATATAAAGCATGTGTCACCTGCAGATACTAATGCGGAATATCTCAGGGAGTGTTCTCCATGTAACATGTTGTAAGGAATGGTATACAAGAACTATATATTGATTTTCTCTGTACGAAATTCCTCTTCGAATTAGCTGAGATCAGCCTCCTGTGTGCTCTCCTTACTGTCGGCCACTGCCTACCAATGGGCCGTGCGCAATTGCGTTTTTTTTCGCTGAGGAGGGAGGGCTCAGAGATTTCATTGGGCCAGCCTTGTGTCAGTGTAGAAAATGAACCAATGGGTCGCTTTCCGTATTTTAAAGGCCGGCACTGTCGTTCAAAATTATCAACGGTATTACAATTTTATAAACTATGATTGCATCTGCCCAAAACGTGCATCAGCACTCTGGGAATTTCCCGTTACACCAGATTAACAGTCCATACTTGCAGCTGTGGGATGTACCATCGCATCTTCATATGTCAACCCCTTCAGGTTCCCATCTGTATTGCTTTCAGTAAATGTCCATAAAATAAAATAATTTTTTTGAATGTAACTTTATTTATTACATTGTAAAGGGAGAATGAAAATTTCAATAAATATCTTTAAAAGATTATTCTACTATGTAAGTAAAAAAACTTCAAAGCCTCATCTAGGATCTTGGATGTTTGAGCGCTCTCTTAGTTATATGTTTATTCGTTCATTCTGATTTCTTTTTGTTCTTGTTTTTTTTTTTTTTTCTTGGACCTTGTCTGACTGATTTGTTTGTGCTGTTGAGGATTTTATTGCCCAATGAGGTGTTGTGTCAAATCAAAGACAGAAATAAACTAAACTAAACTAGGATGTGCCATACATGTGCCGATGTTACACATGGGCATGCTAAGGATCCTCGATTTCACTCACTCTGAAAATCTTCACCAAAATCATCAATCTCTTATCCATATTCTTACCATTCCACTTGTTAATCACGAGGGAGAAGAGCAACACTCCATAGTAGCCAATACTGTGCAGCCTCAGGCACCAAGCTCTTTATTTTATTTGCATCTGATACTTCTGCCAACTGCGTTGACCGTACCTTGTTCGATCCAGTGGATGGCAGGGCCAGATCAAGGTCCTGTGAGGCCCTGGGGCACATGTCTATTGGAGGCCTGCCCCACACCCCCATCCTGGCCTCACAGCCACCAGTGGCCCGCCCTACTCCCCCTAACACACAAACACACTTTCTTATAGTGAAGGCTGGACAGAGACAAAAAAAATTAGCCCAGGCATCGTGTGCCAAGCAGCCCACCACCAGATAACCACCACAGATTCAATAAAACGAGAATATAACATTTTATTAAAAGTGTTATCCACATTAAAATTATGGAGCTTGCCATAAAAATACATTCGCTAGTGTGCTTTCTTACACACAGCATTGACCTGTGGCTCAAAGGTCAACTTGCTATCAATTGTGGCGGCAAGATATTCATATTGATTGACGACCTAAAGTGACTGTTCAGCAATGACCAAAGGGGAGATGATTGCAGGCTTCTTCCCAAAATCCACAATCATCTCTTTGGTCTTGGCTCCATGACAAAACCTGTACTGTGTCAACTGGGGGAAAACAGGCCCTAAACTATGCATGAGGTTTGTCTGAAGTATTCTTTTGTTAAATACACGCTGGTAATTACATGATAAACATTGTCTACACGGTCAGCCTTCGAGAATTTGGTGATTAAGTAAACGCATGAGATTATCTCTCGTTTGAGACAGTCAATTATGTGTAACAGATAATTGCCTTTCATGAAATATGAAGGCCTGTTTTGTTTGCCTTTCATATATCAGCTCAGAGAAGCCTGAAAGAAATGTTTTGAGGAGAGACCCCCAGGAAGCGGGGTTAGTCCCACCGCACCCCCCAAAACAAGTTGTGAATTTCAGTCTAGTGAAGAAATGGGGGGGGGGGGGGCGCGAGTAAAAATTTTTTTTCTTACTAGCTGTTCAGCCCAGCACTGAAAAAGTATTTGGCATACTGTGTGTGTGTGTGTGTGTGTGTCTGCGTGGATGCATGTGTGTGTGTGTGTGTGTGTGTGTGTGTGTGTGTGTGTCGTCGTGCATGCGACTGCGTGTGTGTGTGTGTGTGTGTGTGTGTGTGTGTGTGTGTGTGTATGTGTGTGTACAGACACAAATATATACCAGTCAAAAGTTTTTGCACACCCTAAGATCTTGTCAAGTCTTTATCTTACATGTATGTTTATAAAAAATAAATCACTGGAACCCAATACTTGTTTATTACAAATAATACATTTACAAGAAAAAGCCACAAGGAATGCAGTGCAGGTGATTGAAATGATCAGCTCGCTATCAACCCTCTGAAGCTGCTTGATAATGAGTAGATCATTTGAATCACCTGAGTTGGAGCAGTGAGAGATCTAAAATATGCAGGACAGGTGTGACTCCAGGGGAGGATCGAGAATCATTGGATTAGACCATCGTTACTGATCATCTTAAATATTCACAATATGACTGATCCAGGTTTTTCTTAATTTGTTTTGTTATACATGGATCAGACATTTGGCATGATACATGACAGAAAATGCAAAAACTTTTCACTGGTTGTGTTTTCATAATATTGGAGAGATTTTAGGGATAGTTCTTGTTCATTGTTTTACAACTCTAATTCCAAAATAGTTGGGATGAAGTGTAAATTGTAAATAAAATCAAAATGCAATGACTTTCAGAACACATGAGCCAATATGTTATTTACCAGGGCCGGACTGGGAGACTTTTTTCAGGCCAGGAGTCAGTCATTCAGCAGGCCACTCTGCCCACACGCACGTTCATACCTACACTTATATGCATGAGCGCACACACACACACACAATAGTATGTTTTTGGCATTCCAAACAAAGTACAAATATGGGACCTACAATCTAAGGTTGCAATATACGTGGCAATACAGTACCACAACAATCCTCGGCAATATCCACAAGCACACTTGATAGAAGAGAATGAAGGTTTTACATAACAAGTAATGCCAAGGTTAAAGCTATACAGTACATAAAACGTCATATCATGTAGAATATCAACTGCTTTGTGTGATAATGTAACTAATATTATGTTAACAAGCCTGTAGCTTGTTGCAAACAGGCACTTGTAGACAGACAAACAACATATTGCAGAAACATCAGCTTTCACATTAATCAAAACAAAACATTAACAGCTGCAAGAACATTAACAGGCCCATCTAAGCAAGCTGACAATTAAGTCAAAAAGTAAAATAAAAAATCCTTTGTCAATACATGCAAGTCCAGATAATGTTGCATTTCTGAAAGGCACATATTTGCAAATCTGTGGCTCATTGGCAAGTACTTTTATGAGTAGCCTACAATATAACCTGTCCAACAAAGACAACTAGCCTAAGTCCAAATCAAATGATTAATCAATTTACTGTGAGGAAGGCCTTTGAACACACAGAACACGTACATGCTGCACGCACTGAGAGACACAAGGCTGACTGTGCAATACAGAATGGGAGCATAGCATTGACTAATATTTTAAATAGGTTCTAAGGAAATACTAATGAACTACAACCTAAATCCGAAGCTGGAATACACAATAGCTTTCATGTATGGGCCGGGATACAAAACAGCAAGTCAGCAACAGACAGCAAACATATTTACATTGTGTAAACGTCAGTGACGTGCAGTGGAGGTTAGTTTGGTGAGGCAGAAACCACCCCTTTGCTTGATCAGCAATCAGACGATTAACTAGTTTAGTAAGACTATTCGGCAGAATGACGGGCCAGTTTAAGTTTCCGCGGCGTTATTGCTCAGTACATCGAACCTGAAATGCTCAACAGCAGATTTGCGCGTACTTGCTTCCAGGAAGCCGAAGCAATGTTATAAAAAAATATTAACACAGTTCGACAAATGCAGAGTTCAATGCTTAATCAAAAGCCGATATAATGTATTCTCCTTTAAAAACGCGCTTTTACACCAAAACAAAAAGGGGGCGTTTATTTTCAGTCTTCTTTCTTAATCCGATTTAAGAAATGTTTGAACGATATACAGAATTACCGAGAGACTTTTTCTTAATTTATTATTCCGATTTCCATCCTTGCAGTCTCGAATTGCAGCGTGTACGTGAATGAAGTTATCTCTATCAGTATCAGGCTTCCTACAGGCTTGGTCTTAATTGTTTTCATTGTCAATAAGGAATAGTACGTACGTGGGAACAGGCTCACAAAATCCTGTGATAAAAGTCTGGGTCTCTGGCTTCCTGTAAGCAAATACTCGCAAATCTGCAGTTTCGTGAGCATTTCAAGTTCCACGTAGCCTACTGAGTAATAACGCCGCGGAAACTTAAACTGCCCGTCATTCTGCCGAATATTCTTCTTTTTTTTCTAGTAATTCTTTCTAAACTAGCTAATCGTCTGATTGTTAATCAAGCAAAGGGGAGATTTCTGCCTCACCAAATTAATGTCAGACTGCACGTCACTGGTAAACGTGTTCAAGGCGTCTGATGAGAACCGGTGTTTTGTTTTTTTTAGAAAACTTACTGGCAGAGTCTGACGCTGACGGATTTTTTTTTTTTTTTGGATGGCGCGATCATGGCTGGGGGGAAGGGCCTAAATAAACTTGTTAATTTTTGGCATTTGGTATGGGGTAAGGTTACTGTCAAAAGTTTTGTGCGTGTACACATAAAAGTCGTGCACGTATTAAAAATGCGTGCGTGTTAGTCTATAGTTGTGCATAAATAAACAAAATTGTTAACTCTTGCTTAAGTCAAATCACGCATAGATTATGCATTGTAGAAATTCTCTGTGAGAATACAACTCATAAAGTTACAACTTCACTAAATTACAAATACGGATTGCAGTTTACGGACGTCACTTTCTTCAGAATGAATACGAACCTGAATAGCGTGAAATAACTGTCAAAACTACGTCACGAGGTCATGGGCATTATGTATCAAGTGGAAGATAACATCGATTCTACAAACTGCGCATGTGTCAGAAATTCGACCATGGGTTTAATTTCATGGCGCCAAGATGGCAGACGATGCAGACACAGCAAGCAATCAGGTAGGTTAATGTTAACCTCTTTTTACTTGTTCTAACATGATATTCGCAAAATATTATGGAGTTGAAAATGAAGCGGCTCTACTTTCGTAGATAGCCTTTGTTTCTAGTTACGTAACTTAATCGGTTTCTTTGTGCTCGGTGCAGTTAGCCGGTATAATGTTACTCAACATTGAACAGCAGAGCCATGTAGAGTGAGAGTCGCGTCAACTCCGTTCACTCCAGACCAATGTTTTATAGTAATGGTGTGGAGTCTCCCAATAGTTCCCGGAAGTTAGCAACGAAGATTACTAGTCCAGCAGCTGAAATGAAGCGGAATCGACCATTTGTGATCTCTCAAAAGGTAAGACAATGTTGGCAGCACATCTGAATTAAATTAACACGTACAGTAAAGCGTTTTCCTGGATTATCCCCTGTACAATTAGAGATATATTGAACGTTTAAGGGCAGAAAATTAGGCTAAGATACTAGCTAGGTACAGTTAGCGACACAGTTACTAGCGCTAACTACAAGCAGCAGCATAATGGAAAACTCCGTTTTCAGAGCCATTTCATCCAACAATGCGATATTGGAGAAAAAGGCTTCTTAAAGTGATGTTTTTGCGGAGTGGGGTTGAGGATTGAAATGTTAGAGAATTAACATAAATATAACATCAGACTGGCTATAGTAGTGGAGGTGGTGTAGTGAGGTTCTCTTTGAGTTCAGGTAGCTAACGTTAGCTGTTATAATAAAGTTAACGTTACACAATGTTAAAGCAGAAAGCCATCCGTTTCTGTGATACATCGCTATTAATATTGATTGTATGAGCTAGTTTCTTTACTGCTATTCAATTAGGTAAAACATCATCTATAGTTAGAGTTTTTAGGATTTGAGATTCTATTGACTATTACTTGTCAATAGTATGTCGCTGCTCATTTTGCTAATTTGGGATTGATGGGTAAGGGAGAGGGAAGCTGGAGGACCAAATAGAAAATTGAAAACAGAAAGCATTGGCGAAATGGGCTAAACAATTTGGAAAATTAAGCATAGAAGACTGAAGTGGAGAGTCATACTGAAAAGTATAAATATTGAGCTGTACTGTATTACTTGTCTGAAAGACTGTAAAGAACATGATCCATCATTATACTAATTCCTGTTACATGTTACTGATGCCAGTCACCATACTTCCTTAAACATTAGCAGCATAGCTGATTACAACTACTTAAGTTCCATAAGCTAAATTGGGAAACAAAGACCAGGCCTCATCTCTCAGCACCATTTTCTATCCAAGCCCATAAAGGTGTGTCAAACCTTCTCTCTCAGAAGAAGTGCAAGCGAATCAATAAGAGCCAGAGAACTTCCTGCAATGACCACTCTCACCCTACACCCTGAGTCTTAACTCCCTAAGCTATACAAGCCTTTCCCTGTTCCTTACTTTTAATAAACTGGACAAAAAGCTTCCAAATCATGTGGTCTTTGGTAGTGAAAAAATGCATGTGCAGTGTTTAAATATGATCGCCTCACATTTTTGTCGTTGTTGTAATTTTGAATGGTTGTTAGATTTCTCCTGCTGAATTGAGCCTACAAACTGTACATTTGTACTCAACCCCGCAGTCATTGGAGCTCCCCACGCAGCACAGCGAACCATGGTCGAGATTATATACAAGGACAACATGGAGGAGTGGGCACAGACAAACTACTTCACATGCTATTCATGTTTCTGAGTTTATTCAAGATTTCTATTTCATGAAGTAATTGTAGTACATAAGAGCAAAATAAAAAGATATACAGCAAATGTAAGCGTATAACTATATAAGTTTGTATGTTAATGTGTGTTGTTCTGTCCTGATATGTAGTTTGTAATGAGCTCTTCCTTTAAATATTACTGTACATGCAGGCCTAGATAAATTTATACCTTCTGCATGCAAAAAGTTGTTTTGAACGTATGTATTGGTGTTTAGTGATAAGTGCAAATGTGCATGAAAATTATGAGCAGATAAATTATAATTATTATCTGTGGATTTTCTAAGATGTCACACTGAACATTATGCTGCTTTTAATGATGCAGGGACTAATTGTGCTGTCAGCTGATACTCATTGATAGTCACCTGTCAGTCCTCTGTCCTGTCTGAAACTCATGACGATTACATTAGTTAATTACTGAATTGATAACTTAGATCCTCCATTTCCACGGGATGATTAAAACCCCAAGCAAAAGAAGAAATGGTAGAAAATGTAACAATTTTGAAACGTCCCTTCCGCTCCCTCTGCATAATAAACATTCGAGGATAAAGTTATTGGGGGTGTTGTTAAACTTTTCGCACTCAACTTTTGAGCAGCTGGTTTTGAGTAATGACGAGTGGCTAACTCAAATTCACGGATTTCATTTGTGACATCACGTCATGTGGATGAGCGAATTGAATGCAATGGTGTCTGTTCTGTTCTCTAGCTAGTTGGCATTGGTTTATGTGTCCTGCTGTGGGTATTGTGCAGATAAATATTGATTCCAATAGTTTGAAATATCATCTGGCATGCTAGTTATCATTGAACTCAGCTATGCTTGCTGTCGCATGCTGAACGTGCCAGTGAACCTTTGAAACGGTTATGTCAAAATTGAGTAAATCCAAATCGTTTCTGACACATGCGCAGTTTGTAGAATCGATGTTATCTTCCACTCAATACATAATGCCCGTGACCTCGTGACGTAGTTTTGACAGTTATTTCACGCTGTTCAGAATCGTATTCATTCTGAAGAAAGTGGCGTCCGTAAACTGCAATCCGTATTTGTAATTTAGTGAAGTTGTAACTTTATAAGTTGTATTCGCACAGAGAATTTATACAATGCATAATCTATGCTTTATTTGACTTGAACAAGAGTTTACAATTTTTTTATTTATGCACAACTATTGACTAACACGCACACATTTTTAATATGTGCACGATTTTTATGTGTACACGCATGAAACTTTTGATAGGAACCTTACCCCATAATTTGGCCGCATCATCCTTGACTGCCTTCCTCTTTTTTTCTCATTCTCTCCCTCTCCGCGTCGTCCTCCTCTCCTCCCCTCTCCTCTCCTCAGCAGCAGGTACCACACAGACACACACGCGACACACCTCCTCCTCCACACACACGCTGTCTGTGTGGTTGACACGGCCTGTTGGGGTGGGTGTTAATCAAAACAAATTAATCGTCTTGTTGTCCTCCTAACATGCTACTGGCCTGAGTGGCCTCTGATTGGCCTGAAAAAAGTCAGACAGCTGCGAGTCGCGACGCCGGCCGGCCGGCAGTCTACGGAGCCCCTAATGTGTCATGCATAAAAAAAAAAATGTATCGTGCGCAAGACATAATAAAACGAGCGCATGAGATACTTACACGTGCGCACGGGGTGATAAAACATGCACATGTTTAAGCTAAAACGTGCGCTCGAGTTACAATTTTTTCCCAGCTTTGACTTGTCCATGCATACGGCTCTCGGTAGTGTAGTAACCACTTCAGATGTTCACAGTAACACACGCGATACGATACAATGGAGAGAAAAACTCAGCTAATTAACTTTTATTTTCACCTCGGAATGTCATATAATGACGTTTATGTTGCTCTTGCCAGGAGACATACTGTAGGATCATCATCAGCAGGAGTACTTTGCTGCGCATACTGAAGAGCAATAGGCTCAGCCGACGGAAGGACTATGCAGATATAGGCCGTGTTATTGACTTCATCCAGGAACTATTACCGGGGGTCTGGGGAAGATGCATGGATATCGATGGATGTTTACCAAGTGCCAAGAAAATGGCCTTAAAGTTAAAAAAGAAGAAGTAAGAGTCTATATTGGCCGAGCTGGATCCAGAGGGGTCTGCATTCAGACAGCGACGGAGACTTCACAGAAGACAGTACTTTTCAAGGGGACCTAATCACCTCTGGCACATCAATTCATATGACAAATTAAAACATTTGGGTGTGTGTATTAATGGTTGTATTGACGGCTTCTCTCGGAAAATTATTTGGATGAATGCCTACAACACAAGCAGTGACCCGAGAGTGATCGGTGGCTATTTTGTGGAAGCTTTAGAAACATTAGGGAAATGTCCCAAACTTGTGCACACTGACCGTGGCACAGAAAACGGCCTTGAGCGAGCCCTGCAGGTACATTTACGCACAACCCATGGAGACGATTTGTCCGGAGAGCGAAGCTACATCGCTGGAGCGAGTACAGCAAACCAACGCATCGAGAGTTGGTGGGGCATCCTCCGCAAAGAGGGTATGGAGTATTGGATCCAGCTTCTTGGGGAATTACGGTATGAAGGAGGTTTACTGGACAAGGCCATACTTCAGCTGTGCGTAATGGGATTAATTCAGGTATAATGATTGTGTGTTAATGTGATCACGCATGAATTATTGCCGGTGGTAGACGAAGTATTCAGATCATTTATTTCAGTAAAAGTAGACCAATACCACACAGTGGAAATACTCCACTGCAAGTCCTGCATACAAAGCCTTACTGAAGTAAAAGTGTGTATGTATTATCTGCAAAATGTACTAAAAGTATCATATGTAAAAGTACTCACTGACTACGTTTCCATTCACAAAATATTCCGGTTTTTGCCCTTATTCTGAAAAAGACAATATTCCTACTAACCTTTTTAAATGGCTAATGAAAATGAATATTACTCATTTTAACACCTTTTTATACTGTTGTGTATTTTAATAGATCATTATATGTTTGTAGCATTGCTGTCCTCTGAGAACCACATCTTTACAATATCAGTTTTTCTTGTGCACATAATAACAGCCCGTTTTCAGCTATGTGATAATGCATTTTCAGGCTAATCCAAGAGCATTTTTAAAGAGAATTTTCTCGACTGACAATAAATACATCATCCTTCACTTCATCACAAACATTAAAAATCGGCACATCTGGAGATACATGGTTTCCACTGGAGAGGAAGAACTTGAAAAATTGCAATCTGAAAAGTAACTAAAGCTGTCAGACTAATGCAGTGGAGGAAGTATAAAGTAGCATAAATGGAAATACTCAAGTACAGCTCAAGTACCTCAAATTCGTGCATAAGTATGGTGCTCGAGTAAATGTACAAGTTATTGTCCATCATTCACTATTGTAACACGTATCAGGCAATTAAAATAAGTCATGATTATGATTAACTCAGTGAAGAATGTGATTTTCCAGTATTTTGTTTCATTTTGGTCATTATAGTGGATATCTTTTTCTTTTTAGGAAGAGCTGAATAATATAAAGGATGTCTGGAATGCACACCGAATCCGACCCACGTCCAACCCAAACGTGCTGCATGAAATCCCAAATGTGATGTACTCCACCCCAGAGTTATGGGACACTGAGGACTGTGCCATGCCGCTTGATCAAGAGGAGCTGGATGTGTCCAAGGGACAATGTGTGTTTCGCAGTTGTGTTCCTTGCAATGAAGATATATTTGAGCTTTGTATGATACTTGTGGAGGAACTGGGCTTACAGTTCCCCAGTAAAAGCCTTCTGGAAGCCATTCCTACAAAACCCAAAACCAGTGAAGTTGGCACGTTATGTAAATCGTAGATAAAAACAGAATACAATGATTTGCAAAACCTTTTCAACTTATATTCTATTGAATACACTGCAAAGACAAGATGTTTAATGTTCAAACTGAGAAACTTTTTTTTTTTTTGCAAATAAACATTAACTTGGAATTTAAAGGCAGCAACACATTGCAAAAAGAGTTGGCACAGGGGCCTTTTTACCGCTGTGTTACATCGCCTTTCCTTTTACGACACTCAGTAAACGTTTGGGAAATGAGGAGACCAATTTTTGAAGATTTTAAGGTGGAACTCTTTCCCATTCTTGCTTGATGTACAGCTTAAGTTGTTTAACAGTCCGGGGTCTCCGTTGTAGCATTTTACGCTTCATAATGCGCCACACTTTTTCATTGGGAAACAGGTCTGGACTACAGGCAGGCCAGTCTAGTACCTGCACTCTTTTATTACGGAGCCATGCTGTTGTAACACGTGCAGAATGTGGCTTGGCATTGTCTTGCTGAAATAAGCAGGGGCGTCCATGATAAGACGTTGCTTGGATGGCAACATATGTTGCTCGAAAACCTGTATGTACCTTTCAGCATTAATAGTGCCTTCACATATGTGTAAGTTGCCCATGCCTTGGGCACTAATACACCCCCATACCATCACAGATGCTGGCTTTTGAACTTTGCGCCTATAACAGTCCGGGTGGTTCTTTTCCTCTTTGGTCCGGAGGACACGACGTCCACAGTTTCCAAAAACAATTTAAAATGTGGACTCGTCAGACCACAGAACACTTTTCCACTTTGCATCAGTCCATCTTAGATGAGCTTGGGCCCAGCGAAGCCGGCGGCGTTTCTGGGTACTGTTGATAAATGGCTTTCGCTTTGCATTGTAGAGTTTTAACTTGCACTTGCAGATGTAGCAACGAACTGTAGTTACTGACAGTGGTTTTCTGAAGTGTTCCTGAGCCCATGTGGTAATGTCCTTTACACACTGATGTCGGTTTTTGATGCAGTACCGCCTGAGGGATCGAAGGTCACGGGCATTCAATGTTGGTTTTCGGCCTTGTCGCTTACGTGCAGTGATTTCTCCAGATTCTCTGAACCTTTTGACGATATTACGGACCGTAGATGATGAAATCCCTAAATTTCTTGCAATAGCTCATTGAGGAATGTTGTTTTTAAACTTTTCAACAATCAGCTCATGCATTTGTTCACTAAGTGGTGACCCTCCTCCCATCCTTGATTGTGAATGACTGAGCATTTCAGGGAAGCTGCTTTTATACCCAATCATGGCACCCACCTGTTGCCAATTAGCCCGTTCACCTGTGGGATGTTCCAAATAAGTGTTTGATGAGCATTCCTCAACTCTCCTTCTTTTTTGCCACTTGTGCCAGCTTTTTTGAAACATGTTCCAGGCATCAAATTCCAAATGAGCTAATCTTTGCAAAAAAATTACAAAGTTTACCTGTTCGAACATTAAGTAACTTATCTTTGCAATGTATGCAATTAAATATAGGTTGAAAAGGATTTGCAAATCATTGTGTTCTGTTTTTATTTACGATTTACACAACGTGCCAACTTCACTGGTTTTGGGTTTTGTATATTAACATTTCTTTGTGTCAAACTATTCATTGGTATTGTAACTGAAAAGTGCATTATATGAGATGTGCATTGTCAATGATTAATTTACAATTGCTCGCTTTCAATATATTCATAATAATTTAACACTAACAGGTTCCCAGGTAGACGATCATATTCCAAAGAGGTCTTCTGCCAGGATTTTGGCTTCCCCTGGTGGAAGGTCCAGCGGAATCTGGTGACCATGGAAACTGCTATCAACAGGAGCAAACAGTACAGTCTGGTACGACCACACTACTAGGCCAGAACAGAGAAAATCAGTTTTTTTTTTTTTTTTTGTGTGTTTGTTTTTCTTATGTATTATTTTGGGGGGAAAAACCTACCAAGAAAACTGCGCTGATTTAAATGAGACCGGGAACTTAGAAAATGTGTTTTAAATTGCAAAAATTAATAACGATAAGAATAATGAATATTGATACAGGTGAACACTGTGAACATAGTCCACAGGCACTGATCTAAATTGAAGATCTACGATTTACACAACGTGCCAACTTCACTGGTTTTGGGTTTTGTATATTTAACGCTAAAGAATGCAATCAACACAGAATTAAGGGATGGCTCGACAGTGGTGGATAAAGTGTTCAGATTCTTTACTTCAGTAAAAGTACTATATCACTGTGAAAATAGTCCACAAGTAAGTCCTGCCTTCAAAAACCTCAGTAAAAGTATGTTTCAGCAAAATATACTTTAAGTATCAAACGCACTCATTGTGCATTAAAATGCTCCCTCTCAGTGTTTTGCTATTATATGGGATGTTTTTGGATTAATATTACTAATGCTTTAATGTGTATGTTTTGTTTTACTATTGTAGAATTTTAAGGTTGTTTTATTTTAACTACTTTATATACTGTTGAGTAGGTTAATCTGTAAGACCATCATAGCCTGTTTACAGCATTGCTGTCCTGTGAGATCAGTGTACTGTATCTCCAAAAAAAAGCCAACTTTTCATGAGCTCAGAAAGGTCAGGGTATGGAAAATAGTCATCTGAAAAGTAACTAGTTACCAAAGCTGTCAGACAAATGTAGTGGAGGCAACCGGAGGCTCCTTCGCCTCTCTTCAGTAGCTCCCTGTGGCTTAAATAAAAAAAAACAACTTATTAAGAAATATTATTTTATTATTTTTTTAAACGTTTAAATTTTCATTCAGCATTGTTGTACAGTGGGGGAAATAAGTATTTCACCCCTCGCTGATTTTGCAGGTTTGCCCACTTACAAAGAATGGAACGATCTATAATTTTAATCGTATATACATTCTAACAGTGAGAGACAGAATCACAAAAAAAATTCCAGAAAATCACATCATATGAATTTATAAAAATTGAAAACCATCTGATGAGGAAAAATAAGTATTTGACCCCCTACCAAACAGCAAGTATTTTGGGTACCACAAGCCATTTAGTCTTTCTTTAAGACACACCCCCAATCCCAACTAATTATTTACATCAAATACACCTGCCTCACCTCATTACCTGTATAAAAGACACCTGTCCACTCCCAAACAACCAGATTCCAACATCTGCACCATGGACAAGACCAAAGAGCTGTCTAAGGACATCAGAGACAAGATTGTTGACCTACACAAGGCTGGGATGGGTGAAAAGTGATCGTGAACACGCACCCTAGGTCGGAGTTCCACGAGCCCGAGCCGTTGTCTTGGACACCTCGGATACCAGCGCGTTCATGAGCCCCACACTACGCATGTGTGAGCAAAAATCACACAGCGCATGTCCGCATGGCTCCGGAAGCTTGGCCCCCATGTCGGATTGCTGCGCCACTGAGCAATTTCCATTGAAATGAATGGGCGGCCATTTTCCAATTGTATATCCAGTGAAATATGAAACATCCTTGGCGTGTTCACGATCACTTTTCACCGGAAATGGAAGTCTGACCACTGCAGACTGCGCCCTGACAAAACATAGCCGCCGGTAAAGGTTTAATTATGGTTTGAGATACTATTTTAAAACACAAATGCAATAACAAATGCTAAAAACAACTTTGACAGGGAAGCAATACTATTGATTTCAACTCAAAAATATCGGCAAAATAGTTGACTTGCTATTGTGTAACATTAACGTGACATTGCTCAGGGGTGCGCTTCCCTAAATCACAGGTGCTAACTTCCATAGTTGGAACCACTGACTGAATGAACGTATAAATTTCTGCAACTACGCTATTGGGAAAAGCGCCACAGGCTCGTGTTCTCTTTGGTTCAACGTCGAATAACCACATTATCGGAGTCAGATAATTCTTGCTTGTCTGCGTGCAAATTCCATTATCTTTTTCCGGATTAAAGACAATAAACCGAACACACAACACAACGCACTTCACCTACCTTATAAACTGATATGTTTTAAAGTCAGGAGCTTTAAACTTTTGTCAATTCTGGTAAGCTAGCTTATGTAACTTATAACCATTCCGTGGAGTATAATAAACTGGGTCTACCGTGAAATGACGTTGTACTGCGTTATTTTTACCTTTTTTTTTTCTTCCTTTTTTCTGTCCTTCCCCAGATATCTGAGCCTCTTGGAGTGCACTGAACCGTTCATCCATGAATTTCTGCATGTCAGCGAACCAGAGGCCGTGCCTTTCTATCCACCCCCAAAGCCCTTTCCAATAAAGTCTGTCTCGATAATAATTTTAATACCATCTCTACGTTTCATTTCTAAGTACAATCAATGTTAACTCGTATTTGTGGTTCTTAATTTTATGATAATGGCCAGCTCTGTGAAAGTTAAGCATTAAACCCCTTTTGATTTTGAGTACTTGAGTTCATCTTCAAATGTTAAGCAGAGCTGGCAAAAAATCAAAAACTGACAAAACACAAATAATTCTATTTGAAAACATTTTTAATATATACATGTAAATAATGCCTTGGTGGTGACAATAATGACAGGTGGTGGGGGTGAGCAGATGGATGATGACAGCTACATTAGGTCTCGTATTTATCTTCGTTCAGATGAAAATCAGCCACACTGTCGAATCTACCTGCATCGCTCTGGTTAATCTCAGATGCTGCTCACGAACATTAGATGTACGGATTTAGTATACTCTGACGTTTCCACCTACCCAAAACTTCGATCTAATAAAGCCTGTACCACAAAAATTGTGTATGCATGTCCAGTGCTTTCATGGATGTTCGGATCATGCACAAAAAAATAAACACTTTGGATGTCATCTGTCAAGTTTCTGAAAAGTTTTGTCGTCAAGTATGAAAGTCAGTGATTAATTTTAGACTGCAGAATGGTTAATAAATGGTTTGCTAAGCAGTGTTCGAACTGAATTTATGTATTGCTATAAATGCACTCATATGGACATTACGTTAGATGCTACACAGCTGACACATGATGCATGATGCATCAAAATACAGAAATGTGAATTGGTGTTATTCAAAGTAATGGAAATATACAACTCATTACAATGATAACCATTAACTATGAACAAGTGAGGTGAGTGTTAGCTGCGTATACATGCTTCTAGGATATCACAACAGCGGCCTTAGCTTACTGTTCATTTTGCGGCACTACATAATGGAGTGTGGCAATCGAGTATATTACGGCCATTCATCAATTAAAATAAAATGGATAAAATATTTGCACCGTAACGCCAGTTCGCTTGATTGACTTGGCCACATGTAGAATGTTCATCACAGACGGACGGCAAGGAATGCGCATTGTTCCACCCACTTGAACAAATGGATCATGAACAAAAAATAGTTATCATTTTGGATCTCATAAGTCAAGTTGCCAAAAAGTTTCGTCATCATGTATGAACGTCGGTAAGTAATTTAACAACGAAGAATGGCTAGGCTGATAAATGGATCGCTAAGCAGTGTTCGAAATGAATTTATATACTGTTATAAATGCACATTACATTGCGTTAGATGCTTCTCAGCTGACACGTTAAGCATAACGCATGAGAATAGAGTGATGCGAATTGTTGCTATTCAAAGTAATGGAAATACATAATGCAATTAATGGATTTAACCATTTCATTTTAATATGAAAAAGTAAGGTGAGTGTTGCCTGCGTACATGGTTCTAGGATGTCACAACAGCGGCCTTAGCTTACTGTACATTTTCTCGCGCTGCATGAAGTGCAGCAATCGAGGTGCTAAGTTACATATTATTACGTATTACGGCCATTCATCAATTAAAGTGGCAAAAATATACTGAGCAACAAAAAAAAACGCAAGTTAGCTAACTTAGTTAGTTAATGTGCTCTTCTGGTTACCCAGGTAGCAAGCACCTCCGCTCCGGATCTGCCCTGGCTCCAGCTGATCCGGCTCAGAGCCGGGGCAAATCCGGAGCGGAGGAGCTTGCTATCTTGGTACTCATAGTGACCGCAAAACAAGAAAAGTTTGATAAAATGACTGTAAATGTGCACACACTAGTAATAAATTTGATGGTAATACATATGCTCCGTAACTTGTCAGCTCACTTCACCGACTTGGCTACATCTTTAATGTTGAACAGACAGACGGCAAGGAAAACCCATTGCTCCACCCACTCACATCCGCTGCAGTGCTAAATTCGGAGGAGCAGGAACGCGCTTACATATGAGGACCCATTGGTGTTCGCATAGCCTGAATATAAATAAACGATTTTGTCTTTGACGAGAAACGAGGCATTAATGATTTTAAAGAGAAAAACAAACCGTTTCGGTATGGATAATTTGTGGCTGTCAAAAAAATTATTCACGGATTTATCAGCGTGTCTTTTTCAATTATTCCCCATGGAGAAATTTCTTTTTGGCCCCCATGGCACCACGTGACCTGCAATGTCACATTCACCGCTAGGACCATGGAGGATTATGTGGTCGACCCGAGTTGTGCGTCCAGATCTCCTTATAGGTCCATGGTTTATACCCAAACACGCCTTCTTTGCCAACTTGCGCCGGAAGGCGGGACAGAGGAGTACTTGCGCCAGGCTACGCCCAAGGATAGGTCCATGGCACGAAATCGGTCTTTGTCAGGTGACGTAACACTTGCGACAGCCGCAGTGCATTGTGGGTCGAATCGCCATTTTGGAGGGTCACTCGTTGTAAACAACTCAACTGTGAGCATCGTCTCTTCGTGTGGCATTATCTTTGATATAATGGGACACTCTTGTTGTGTGATAGGCTGCCATAGTAAGTCACATGACAGAAATGGCAGAAAAGTTGACCACAACGTGAGATTTTTTTGGTTTCCCTCTTGGAAAAGAGGTAACGGACAGCCAGGGGCAGAGCTAAGCTCTCACCCCAGAGGGGGCGAAGCATTACAAGGGGCCCCTCAGATCGTCATTGCAGTCGAATGTAAAATAATGGATAGGTCTGCATCATATTCTATCCTAACCAACACAAATCGTCACTTATTGAGCCAAGCAAACTTATGTTTCAGATAAAATACAGTGAAGCCACTTTGTCAATCAAATGGTTCAGAAGGAAGAGGGAAAAAGAAAAAAGTCGCCAGTGCATTGGTATTAAAAGCATATAGGGTTTGGTTGCTAGACTTATATTAAACGAGAATAGTCATTTCATTTATTCCAAGCCTTTGGTTAGGACTAAAGTAGTCATTTTCATTTATTCCAAACCTTCGGCCAGGTAAAAGTGAGAATTACTACATGAGTTTCATTAATTTGATTTGTCGGCAAGGCTGGATCTTCCCATTTTTGCCACAAGCCGGTCGAGCTTGTGAGAGAGAGAGTCACTAGCCCTCAGAAGATTTAACAAGCCCGACTGAAAAAGACTGGAATATCACATGAAATTAAACTGCACAGGTACAAGCGTGATTAAAACACTTTATACAAATCTAAAAGAAATTTAAATAAATAAAAAACGATAACCGTTTAAATGAAGCAAATTATTTCATTTCTTGAGTTCGTACACTGCCTGGCCAAAAGATTCACCTCTTGGATTTAACTAAACAAGAAGGTAAGAGCCTTCCATTGGATAATTACTGCAGTGATTAATACGTTTCAGCTGGTAATGAGTTATTTAACCCTAACTGCTGCAGTGAGTAGCTTCTCATTTTCAAGCAGCGATGTCAGATCATATCCTGCGGCCATGGAAATGTTGTTGTTGTTGTACTGTTTCAGAAGGGTCAAATAATTGGCCTGGATGAGGTAAAGAAAACAACTGAGATTTCTGAAACTACTGAAATTAAGTTAAGAACAGCGATTAAGAGCTGTAAATTCACATTTGGTTAAGATACGAAATATCAAAGCTTACTACCCTGCCAAGACAACGACCACAAGCGTATACATGAGCAATATAAAATTAAAATAAAGAAACGTTATATTACTACTAAGAGTGAGAGAACGACTTTGATCTTTAGACATGGGCACTCTGACCAAGCGACCGTGATCCCACGGATTGGCTTTCGGGGCAGCCCCATATTCTGGTGCGCACCACAACATAACCATGTCATCTGCACATGCATAAATACAAGTGTGTGGCAGCGCGGTCAGTAACAGGGTTACTGCGAAAAACTTTGTACGAATACCACTGCTAGGAGTTAATATTACATAGAGGCCCAAGTGAATGTCAAATTTATGGGAAGAAAACGAAATTGGCAATTACCTTGGAAAGAATTCCTGCACAGCGATAATTGGGTCAGTTAAAATGTCCAAAAACGCATTTCTGTGCAGTTACCTCACGAGTGCAATAACTGACATAAAGGTGACATAAAGACAGGACATAAGTGACTTGAAAAAGCACGCAATGAGATGGACGAAAGCTGCAATATTTAACGATTTTTAAGTATATTTAAAACAACGCCACAATGTCACCTTCAATGTGATTTGAAGTATGTGTAGTCACAGTGCACCGCACAATCGGAAGCATTGTTTTTTCTGTTTGACGTAATGAGAATGTATTTCAGCGAGGCTGCGGCGGGGGCCCCCACTGGCCATGGGCCCTGGGGCGGCCGCCCACTTGGCCCCCGCGGTATCTCCGCTTATGCGGAATGCAGTTTGTGTCATGATTCTGGGTTTTTGATCATGTTTTATGTGTTGGTTTGGTGTTCATGATTATTGTCTTTTATTTATTCTTTTTGGTTTTTGTAATATTCTGGTTTTTGGTTCATTCCATGTTTCAGTTCCATTGCACTTGTCTCCCCTGTCTTGTGATCTAGTTGGTTCAGTCCGTCTTCCCTGTCTGCGTGCTCACTGACTTCGGGTGCTTTAAAGGCAGTCTGGTGTTTAAAACATTTCTTCGTATCTCGTTTTCTTCCTTCGACCTTCTGTTCTAATTATTAACAAGACTAACATTTGTATTTTGCATTCTAGTCTACTAACACAACTAACCATGTATATATTCGATTACTAAATTACTAATGAGCACTCTAGTTTAAGTTGTAAAGCTGCACCGCTACTAATAGACTAATTCCCTCTTCGCAATCGCCCTGTTGTATTCTCCGCCCCTTTGCTTTCCACCGTCCTCTCCCTGTGTTCAGCGAGAATCTCTCGCACGTGCTAAATTACTTTCCTGCTCTTGTTATCTTTGCACGTAGAACTCCTGGACCGGAGCTGTTTAAATGTCATAGGCTGTCTGTGTGATTCCCGATCGTATTTCGTCTCTCGCCAATTTTCGTGGTAAGGGTTTCCCTCATGTGATTCTCCCAATGTAATTAGCCTCATTCCCCTCAGCTGATCTCTGTATAGCATGTGACCATTCCTGTGTGTATATTAGGAGTCTTTTCACTCACAGCTCTTGTCAGAACGTTGATCAATATTTCTTTATGCAGAGCTCCTCGTATGCCATTGATTATTGTTTCTCTTCTACTGGATAGTCCGACTCTGATTCTTGCCATAGCCCTTTTTGTACTGTTTTTGCCTTTCTGGATTTTGACCTATTTTTGTATGACCACGAGTTCTGTGTTTGGATGCCCTGTGTATGACCATTGGCTTTGCCCATCGACTACGACTTTTTGCCTATCGTTTTTGTACCTTTGCCCATCTGTCTTACTGGTTCTGACCCCTGCCTGTCTAGTCGATACTGTTTTTGGATTTCGTATTGTGGCTTGGCAATTCCTGTGCTTTCTGGCTTTGACTCTGACTCCAATAAAGGCATACGTTTTTTGGATTACAATCTCTTGCGAGTGGTTCCTGAACTGTACGTCACAGTACGTTCTGACCACCATGGAACCAGCGAGAGACACCCGTCTGCAAGATGCGGTGGCGAACCAGGCCGTCATGCTGGAGTCCCAGCAGAAACAGCTACTAGCCGTCATGCAGCATCACCAGACCATGATGCACCAGATGGCGGACCTGACTTTCACGGTGAAAGCTCGCCAGCCTACACTCGTCACCAGCTCTGCCCCTGCTCCTGCTCTGGTCCAAGAGCCTCGCCTTCCTCCCCCGGAGAGGTACGACGGTGAGCCCGGCACGTGTCGTGGATTCCTTGTCCAGTGCGAATTAATCTTCAGCCTCCAACCAGCTACCTTCCCCATGGAGCAAGCCCAAGTGGTGTACATAATCACCCAGCTCACCGGAAGGGCCAAGCAGTGGGCTACCGCCGCCTGGGAAGCTGGCCTGCCTTGCGTGCTGTCTTCCAAACAACTGGAGGAGGAGATGAGACGCATTTTTGACCGATCCAGACATGGGCATGAAGCTGGCCGAGAGCTCCTGCATATCCGTCAAGGTAGTCATTCTGTTTCTGATTACGCCATTGATTTCCAGACTCTGGCTACTAACAGCGGGTGGCAGAAGAGGACACTGTATGACACCTTTTTGAATGGTTTGGCTGAGAAGATTAAGGATGAACTACTTACCCGCGAGCTGCCTGAAGAGCTGGAGGCTCTTATCAACCTTGCCATTCGTGTAGACACACGTTTGGAGGAGCGAAGGCGGATGAAACAATCCAGGGCTTCTCCTGTCCTCCCCATCTTGACCCAGGTGAGACAGCAGCCTCCTCTCCTTACTTCTGCGGGCCCCAAGACTGCTCCTGAGAGGAATTCTATGCAGAGAAACCGAGCCAGACTGACCAGAGAAGAGCGAGAACGCAGGTTCAGGGAGAGGGCCTGCTTCTACTGTGGCAAGGCTGGACACGTCGTCTCCCAGTGTCCAGCTAACGGCCAACGCTCACCCGTGAGAGGACCACTAGTGGGTGTCACCCCCATAGAAGTCTCTTCGGTCAGCCGAACTTGTCTGCCTGTTTGTTTGGAGTGGGAAGGGGGGTCCAAGCAAACCGCTGCCCTGGTGGATTCTGGAGCGGAGATCAGTTTCATTGATACTGAAATGGCGCGTAAGTGGGGAATACCTCTGGAGGAAGTTTCATGTTCCCAAGTCGCCAATTCAGTGAACGGTCAGAGGATCGGCCGTATCACTCACTCCACCGTCCCCATCAAATTACGCATCTCAGGCAACCACCAAGAGACCATCAAACTGAATCTCATTGACTCTCCTCACTCTCATGTTATTCTGGGCCATCCTTGGACAGCCAAACACAACCCCGAAATAGACTGGGCCACTCATGAAATTAAGGGCTGGAGTCCTAATTGTTCTCAGTCATGTCTTGTTAACGCTCATGTCCATGCTCATGTTCCCACCTCTGCAGAGATCCCGAACTTCGAGAAGGTTCCTCAAGTATATCATGACCTCAAGGAAGTGTTTTCCAAGTCCCGTGCCACTTGCCTACCCCCTCATCGTCCTTACGATTGTGCCATTGACCTCAAGCCAGGTACCATGCCCCCTAGAGGCCGTCTGGTTTCCCTGTCCCGTCCCGAGACCCAAGCTATGGAGAAGTACCTTAGCGAGTCCCTCGCCGCCGGAATCATCCGCCCATCCTCCTCTCCTGCCGGAGCAGGGTTCTTCTTCGTGGGTAAGAAGGACGGGTCCCTTCGTCCATGTATTGATTACAGGGACCTCAATGAAATTACTATTAAGAATCGTTATCCCTTGCCTCTCATGACCACCGCATTCAAGCTTCTCCAGGGGGCCACTGTGTTCACAAAGCTAGACCTACGCAACGCCTACCATCTGGTCCGCATCCGTGAGGGAGACGAGTGGAAGACAGCATTTAACACGCCCACTGGGCACTGGGAATATCTAGTCCTTCCCTTTGGGCTTACTAACGCTCCAGCTGTTTTCCAGGGTCTGGTCAACGATGTGTTAAGGGACATGATAAATAAGTTTGTCTTTGTATACCTTGACGATATTCTTATTTTTTCCAAGACCCTGGAGGACCATGTCAAGCAAGTCCGACAAGTTCTGAAGCGCCTCCTGGAGAACCGCCTGTTTGTTAAAGCCGAGAAATGTGAGTTCTCCGTCCCCACCACGACCTTCCTGGGGTTCGTCATCTCTGCCGGTGCCATAAGCATGGACCCTTCCAAGGTCAACGCTGTCACAGAATAGCCCAGACCCACAGATCGTAAGTCCTTGCAGCGCTTTTTGGGCTTTGCCAATTTTTATCGTAGATTCATCCGCAATTATAGTACTGTTGCTACCCCTCTCACCTCCCTAACCTCAAGTAAAATCAAGTTTCAGTGGAATGATGAAGCTGAGAAAGCTTTCAAGGACCTCAAAACGCGTTTTACCACTGCCCCCATTCTGTCTATCCCTAACCCGGAAGCCCAGTTCATTGTTGAAGTTGATACTTCTAATGTCGGCATTGGAGCCATTCTGTCCCAGAGATCTGAGAAGGATAACAAGATTCATCCCTGCGCTTTCTATTCTCACCGTTTGAGCCCCACAGAACAGAATTATGACATTGGCAATCGGGAGCTGCTGGCCGTCAAACTGGCGCTGGAGGAGTGGAGACAATGGCTAGAGGGTGCCAAACTCCCATTTCTCGATTGGACCAACCATAAGAACCTCGAGTATCTACAAACAGCTAAGAGACTGAATCCTCGTAAGGCCAGCTGAGCTTTATTCTTCTCCCGATTTAACTTCTATCTTGCGAATCGACCAGGCAACAAGAATGTCAAACCGGACGTGTTATCCCGGATTTATGAGCCCCCAGACAAGGTACCATGCACTGACACCATCCTCCCTAGGGAGGTTTTCGCCAATGCTATCTCGTTAGACATTGAAAAGAAGGTGAGAGAGGCTCTGAGAGATGCTGCCGCCCCCAGTAGTTGCCCCACCAATTGTTTATTTGTCCCCATTACCATGCGCCCCCAAGTTTTGGAATGGGGCCACGCATCTAACCTGTCCTGCCATCCAGGAGTTAATCGGACTCTGGACTTTATCACACGTCGCTTCTGGTGGCCTGAGATTAGGAAGGATGTCCGGGACTACGTCTCCGCCTGCTCGGTCTGTGCCCAATCCAAGGTATCTCACCAACCCCCTCATGGCCTACTCCAACCCCTACACACACCCCATCCCCAATGGTCACATATCTCCCACGATTTCATCACAGGCTTACCTTCTTCCAATCACTATAACACCATCCTCACTATTGTCGACAGATTTTCCAAGGCAGTTCACTTTATTCCCCTCACTAAAATCCCCACGGCACAAGAAACCGCTACCCTACTTATACAACATGTCATCCGACTCCACGGCATACCCACTGACATTGTCTCTGATCGAGGTCCCCAGTTCACTGCCAAATTCTGGAAAGCTTTCTGCACCTCCCTGGGCACTTCAGTCAGTCTTACATCAGGTTTTCATCCCCAATCTAATGGCCAGACCGAGCGGGCAAATCAATGCATTGAGACGGTATTGAGATGTCTCTGTTCTAAGAACCCTTCCTCCTGGAGCCATCAATTACCATGGGCCGAGTACGCCATCAATAGCCACACCTCCTCCTCCTCCAAGCTGTCTCCTTTCGAGTGCTGCATGGGATACCAACCCCCACTGTTCCCCAGTCAGGAGGAGGAGGTGGCCGTCCCGTCCGCACAGGCCTTCATCCGCCGATGCAGACGCACATGGAGAACTACTCGCGTCACCCTGCTGAAGTCGGTGGCTAGAATGAAGCGCCTGGCGGACAGAAGGCGTACTCCGGCTCTGGGCTACCGAGCTGGACAGCGCGTTTGGCTGTCATCCAGGGACATTCCCTTCAGGGGGAGAGGGGGGAAACTGTTCCCCAAGTTCCTGGGTCCCTTCACCGTGGAGAAGGTACTTAGTCCCACTGCTGTCCGCCTCCGTCTACCACCTTCCATGCGCCGTATTCACCCTACATTCCATGTGTCCCAAGTTAAGCCCACAGTTACCCACCCCCTGTCCTCTGGACCTGATCCCCCACCACCCGCCCGGATCATTGACGGAGGCGAGGCATTCACGGTCCGAGCCCTCCTGGACTGTCGTCGGCGAGGTAGAGGACTGCAGTACCTCGTCGACTGGGAGGGCTACAGGCCGGAACATTGCAGTTGGGTGCCTTCTCGCCACATCTTGGACAAAGATTTGATAAAGGACTTTCATGCTAATCACCCTAGGCCTAGTTGAAACGCCAGGGGGCGTTTCGTAGGGAGGGGGGTACTGTCATGATTCTGGGTTTTTGATCATGTTTTATGTGTTAGTTTGGTGTTCATGATTATTGTCTTTTATTTATTCTTTTTGGTTTTTTTAATATTCTGGTTTTTGGTTCATTCCATGTTTCAGTTCCATTGCACTTGTCTCCCCTGTCTTGTGATCTAGTTGGTTCAGTCCGTCTTCCCTGTCTGCGTGCTCACTGACTTCGGGTGCTTTAAAGGCAGTCTGGTGTTTAAAACATTTCTTCGTATCTCGTTTTCTTCCTTCGACCTTCTAATTATTAACAAGACTAACATTTGTATTTTGTATTCTAGTCTACTAACACAACTAACCATGTATATATTCGATTACTAAATTACTAATGAGCACTCTAGTTTAAGTTGTAAAGCTGCACCGCTACTAATAGACTAATTCCCTCTTCGCAATCGCCCTGTTGTATTCTCCGCCCCTTTGCTTTCCACCGTCCTCTCCCTATGTTCAGCGAGAATCTCTCGCACGTGCTTAATTACTTTCCTGCTCTTGTTATCTATGCACGTAGAACTCCTGGACCAGAGCTGTTTAAATGTCATAGGCTGTCTGTGTGATTCCCGATCGTATTTCGTCTCTCGCCAATTTTCGTGGTAAGGGTTTCCCTCATGTGATTCTCCCAATGTAATTAGCCTCATTCCCCACAGCTGATCTCTGTATAGCATGTGACCATTCCTGTGTGTATATTAGGAGTCTTTTCACTCACAGCTCTTGTCAGAACGTTGATCAATATTTCTTTGTGCAGAGCTCCTCGTATGCCATTGATTATTGTTTCTCTTCTACTGGATAGTCCGACTCTGATTCTTGCCATAACCCTTTTTGTACTGTTTTTGCCTTTCTGGATTTTGACCTATTTTTGTATGACCACGAGTTCTGTGTTTGGATGCCCTGTGTATGACCATTGGCTTTGCCCATCGACTACGACTTTTTGCCTATTGTTTTTGTACCTTTGCCCATCTGTCTTACTGGTTCTGACCCCTGCCTGTCTAGTCGATACTGTTTTTGGATTTCGTATTGTGGCTTGGCAATTCCTGTGCTTTCTGGCTTTGACTCGGACTCCAATAAAGGCATACGTTTTTTGGATAACAATCTCTTGCGAGTGGTTCCTGAACTGTACATCACAGTTTGAAGAAATAACTAAGAGGCGTCGGATGGCCTGGGTTGCAGCGGTGAGACGGAAGGGCATTACTTTCGACACCATGGGCTCTAATTTCCTGGCGCAGCGCAGGTGGCGTAGCGAAGCGCAGGCCGCGCAGTGGTAATTTCGTAGGGCGCAGCCCGCGTAGTGGTAATTTCGTGAGGCGCGCAGCCTTCGGTAGACCAAGGTGCGCCGAGATGGGTGTGGCGGCATAGTAGGGGGAGGTGTCACATATTCATGAAGACGCAGTGACAATTTCGTAGAAAAAGTCTCCGCTGGAGTTGCGCAAAAAACTCGCCAACTCCAACCTGGTTTAATTTCCGTGCAGTGGTAATTTGGCTGACCGGCGCAGAGAGCGCACACGTCACCGAAATCTCACAGGCAGTTTTACAGAATGTCAGGCACGTTTCAATGCAAGAAATAATTACAGGAAGCACGATTTAATGTAACTATCTGAATAAGGACATAAATTATTGTATCTATATCGATTGTCCTGATGTCAGATTAAAGGCGGTTGCCACGCGTAATGGAAACTTGACCGGGCTTAATCAACGCAGCTGAATCTGTGATGCAAACTAACGACTTCACATCTTTCTCAGCCAACCACAAACTGTATATATATATATATATATATATATATATATCGAATGCTTGCATTCTATGCTCATTAAAGCCGCTTCCACACTGGACGCGAAACGAATTTTTCGCCCGACTGATTACAGACAAAGTCAATGCAAAGACGCGATAGTTGGACAGGGTTTTAATATAGCTCCGTGTCCGAAAGTCATAAAAGTTCTAATTTTTCCGAGTATTCCAGGAATTATTAGACGTGGAAACTTGGCCATTTTTGTGTTCGACCTTCACAGAATGCAAATTGATAGCTATCGACTTTTCTTGGTCTTTTTAGCCTATTCTTCTGTTTTCTTCCGTTGAAGATAGCCAGCAGTCTTTATTCGGTCTTTCTTTTGAAAATTAGTCAGATGGACCGAACAGATTCACGCTTTATTTCCACAGCTGAGATAAAACAGTGCGTGAGCAAATCAATTCCATGACCATTGACAGTGTGAAGAAATTATCGCATGCACGATTAAGACTGTCCGACACGAAATGCAAAATACTCCATGTCCACCAGCCAGCAAAAAGTAAAAGTATTGAAATGAGAACAGATTTATAACGGGATATCCAACAAAGATGACCCGCTAAAAAATAAATCCCAGTGTTCATTGGATGTTCTGTTGTTAAAATGTTTCTTTTTATTCTTTATTTCGGTATCAATCTGTTCTAATCGTCCTCTTTTTTTTTTTTTTTTTAGCTGTCAGACACGGAGGCATTGTACATTGTCCCATGCCAGTGTCGACTCGCTTTACTGAGCAGAGCTTAAACAGAAACATTGATTGAAATTCTCGGTACTCATCTTAAAGAACTGAGCCCTCTTATCAAAACATTCACGTTTAATATCGACAAGAGTCAGCAGATTTGAAGAAATTAAAAGCAATAATAGACTGTCGGACACGGAGATTTATTAAAACCCTGTCAGACTTTCGGGCACAAGACGCAATCTGTCGAGCGAAAAATTCGTTTCGCGTCCAGTGTGCAAGCGGCTTAATACAAGGCTACTATTATTGTCACTTCGGTTTTATCGTCTTCAGTGGGAAAAAAGGAATACAGCCTGATTGCTATGATCTCGTACTGAGTTAAGATCGCATATTGAAAATAAATGTGTCACGTATCTTGCATTGTTGTCCATGCATGTTAATCCCAAAATTTAAAGCAGCAACAGTTTGTAATTCATGGGAACACGCTATCCATCGTTTCTCTTGCCAGTGAGCAAGATTTGACTCGGCTGTGTCGCCTTCTTTGCCAACTTGCGGTGGAAGGAGGGGCAGAGGCGGGACAGAGGAGTTCTTGCGCCAGGCTACGCCGGGCACGAAATCGCCACATACGCCTGGACACACCCCGTTGGCGCGGCGCACCCCCCATGCGCCGCGCCTGCCCCGCGCCTACGCCTGGTCTACGAAATTAGAGCCCCATATCTCCCTTCATGCGTGTTTGTTCTCGGCCTTTTCATAAAGGCAAGTAAGAGAGTTTTTTTAGTGATACAGAATATGCTGTGTTTTGCTTTCTAAAGTCGCTAGCTAGCCTCACTTGTAGGGATGTTCATGATTAACCATTCACAATAACGTTCATCAAGCGGAAATGCATATGAACGCATTCAGGCACCACACTGATGATAGCAATGCTAACGATGCTAAAAACAAACGGCTAACATCCCGACGTCGTCTGTTGACACAGAGAAAACGACCGGCGGCATTTACAGTCATTAGCCAGCATTGTCATAGACTTATGAAAAGTTATTTATGTAACAACTTGCACAAAATACGACTGCACCTTCCTCCAGCGGTGAACGGATGATCCGATATTGACTCGGCTGTCAGTGCGGCGTTGCTCACTTCCTCATCGTCTCTGCCTCTTCCTCTGCGACTAACACTGTCTCCCAACTTTTGCAGTGGGACAAGCAGGGGCCGCTGCTGCTGTCACTGTCTTTCTTCTCCATCCTTCAAGCACTTGTTGCTAAGCTGCTACTCAGCTTTCAAATCGTAAACCATAGCTTTAACTGATAAAAAAAATTTTGACCGATTAATACAAAGGCAAAGAGGGAGGGCAGTAGAAATGGGTTAATCTGTTCGGGATAAATCAGTGTGAATGATTTCAAAGATAAAGGGTAAACAGCAAAAATGCATAATAACAGAAATATTTATCGATGTGTGAGATTTCCTCTTGTGATCTGAGAGATCTGATGGAAAGGTTTACTGGTAGCATGTCTGATGAAGTGGTTACGATTGTGAAATGTCATGGAAGCATCCAACGTTAACTAGCTTTCTAAATAAAACCTAACGTGATTGCAGGTCAACCAGCCTATGAAATGATGGAGGCTGACCCAGACTGGGCACCATCCCTACATCTGGGACACACATCTGTTACACCGACAAACACTGCACGCTCTGCAAGACGAGGTAGACGGGAGCAGCTACGGAAAGAAACACTGCAAGCACCAGAGATGGAGGTTCACCAGGATGCAGACACTGAAGAGCTACAGACCAAGGAGGGACCATCTGAGCCTGGTGAAAAAAGCAGTCAGCAACAGAGTGAGGAGGGGACACCTGAGGCTGGAGAAGAAAGTGGTCAGCTACAGACCAAAGAGGGGACACATGATGCTGGAGAAGAAGGTGATCATCTAATCACAGGGGATGAGACACACAACACCATTCAGGATGTGACACAGACTGAGTGTGACCTGTGTGTGCTCAGGCGTGCAGAGGTAAACCGCCTGTTGGAAAAAAAACCGAGAGCTGCGGCGTGAACTTAATGAGCGCAGGATGTCTGATGGTTTCTTTGGAGAGGATGATGAAAAAGTAAAGTACTATACCGGTCTGCCAAACCTGGGAACCTTCATGGCATTATTCAATTTTTTGATGCCTCTCATGCCCAGTCAAAAGAAAATTCTCACTCCCTTTCAAATGCTTCTGTTAACCTTCATGCGCCTTCGATTGGACCTGCCTGCGCAACACCTAGCTCATCTGTTTCGCGTTTCCCCAAAGACAGTGTATAGAATATTCAATGAAATGGTGTCTTTTTTGTATGCAAACTTGAGGCGCTCGATTGTATGGCCAGATAGAGACACTCTGCACAAAATTATGCCTCACCAGTTTGTGGAGGCCTTTGGACACAGAGTGGCAGTGATTATTGACTGTTTTGATATTTCCACTGAGAAACCATCAAATCTGAAAGCACGTGCCCAGATGTTTTCCAGCTACAAGCACAACCACACTATGAAGTACTTTATAGGTATTACACCCAAGGGAGCCATTTGTTTCTTATCAAAAGGCTGGGGAGGTCGTACAAGTGACAAACATATAACCCTGAAGAGTGATTTTCTTGATAATTTGTTGCCTGGGGACATGTTCTTGGCTAACAGAGGTTTTGACATACAGGAATGTGTGGGCATGTTGTGTGCAGAGGTCAAACTCCCAGCATTTACAAAAGGCCGCTGTCAGTTAGCAGCGAGAGATGTGGAGGAAACTAGAAAAATAGCACATTTGAGAATCCATGTTGAAATGTTTGTCAGAAATATTGGATCTTAAAGGGGAACTCCGGTCAATTTCAACGCGTATCTTTGTTGTTTGTGGTGAAGGAGTGCTGTCAATAGCGAGACAAACGAAGAAATTTGGTTTTGCCTACACCGAGTTTTGCTCCTGCTAAAGTTCGTACCTAAGCGGCTCCAATGGGGCAGGCTTTTAACGTGCTTTTAGCGTCTTAACACGATCGTGATGTCATTTCAAGTCCATAGCCATGTTCACCTAACCCTTCCAAGTGACCACAATGAATTTGACTACAGTAGCTGAACTAGAAATGTATAAAAATTGTGCTAATTTACTCAGTGCACGTACCTCTGTTTACTTCCTGTTTTCCGATGAAGTCCACACTGGTCGATTGTCGAACTCGAAAAATCCAATATTCCAAAATGTAATTTTTCCACCAAAAAACATGCTAACGAACCGCTGTGGTTATGTCCATTGCGATGACTGTGTAGCAACATAGCTACACTGCAGCCTAACATCACAACTACATTTTAATACTCGCGCGCAGTCTCATTGGGAATTAGCACTACAGGTGAGTGTCGGCTATAAGCCGGATTAGCTGGAGCCGGGGCAGATGCGGAGCGGAGGTGCTTGCTAGCTGGGTCAGAGCATCGCACAATGCCTAACTTACTTAGAAAAGGAAGCCAAAAATGTTAAACTGTGGTGAGTTTGCGGTTATCCATATCGTAGAATGCGGTCATGTACATACTGTACACAAACCGTTGTAGCTAACGCTATTTTCGCTGAACCGCCAGCTGGACCTTGGTGCCGAAGTGGGCGGTATAACGACAGCAGACTTTAATTGAATTACAAAATTAGATACATGACAATGTGTAGTAGTAGTAGCAGAGGTAGTTGTAGTGGTATATTTCAAACTGTAGAAGTACGTAATAATAAATACGAGAAATACATCACACTTTTGTACAGTCAGAGGACACACAGTTTTAACTTTAAAAATGCCAATGGCTGCAATCTACACTCTCTTAAATCACCCTACTGTCTTAAGCCATTCTAAACAAAATCAGTTCTATAATAAATACAAGTCCTACAAAGGACCTACTTCGTCACATACCAGTAAAGCAAGCATGGTCACACCAACACTTATGCAAAAGACTGCTCCAATACACTTACCCAAGATGGCGGCGGTATACCGCCTCGGAAGTGACAGGATTGTCCACTCTAGTTTTCTTATATCTCTGTGGTCTTGAGGACTTAGGTGCATAGGTATATATAAACACTAGATGGCTCAAGCACGCTGCGAGCCAATGTGAAGTAACGTCGTCACAGGGCGGCCACCTTGGGACAGGGCTGCTCGATCACTCGTAACATTACAGCCAATGGAGCACGGACTTTGAAATAACTGTAAATTGCTCAACTCTCCCAAATTCTGGACTGATTTTCAAACAAACGGCTTGGTTTGTCAGGTAAACATCAGAGATGTAGTTATTTAACTGCATTTTAAGAATAATTAAAACCATTGAATTCGAGATAAAAAGTACATTCAGGTTTGTAATAACCCAATCAGTTTGTAAATCCGTCAAGAATTCAGCGAGTTACGAGTATTAAAGCGAGTAAATCATCCACCTTACCTCCGACTACAGCACAGCGCACCAGAGCAGTCCCCTGTCTTAAGATGGCAGACCAGTGACGACGCTGCCGACTCTGCCTTGAGCCATCTAGTGTTTATATACACATATCTATGCTTCGGTGGTGTTAAATGTTGCCAAAAAAAAAAAAAAGTTATCATGTGACGTCCATTGTAATGGACACAGGGTCTGAAGGGGTTAAGGCATCACAATTTCCCAAAAAGAGAACTCTTCCATGGTCCACATTGTTCCTGATATCCAATGTGAACAAAGCTGGGCAGTGCAGATTTTCCTCATTGAAGAGCTAATAATGATTCCCATTTTAAGTTACTGTGAATGCCCTCCTGACATGAGGAAAGTTAGCTAGAATGTTTCATACATACGCAAAGTAGCGATAATATGAGATTTCGATGTCGCTTCATCTTGACAGCTAGGTAGTCAAATAGCTCGCTCTCGAGTATTCCATTGTAAGTAGCCATTTTAGCTCGCTAGCCAGTTTGCAAGCTTGGTAGCCAACTAGCTCGCTAGCGAGTCTGACAGTGCAGGTAAACGGTAGCTTTATTTTGTCGGCGTAATTATTTCTGAGAATCCTTTGGTCATTGAAAGCGAACTGTTGCCTTTTTAGCTCGCTAGCCAGATGGCTATGCAGCTAAATACACTGGCGCGCTAGCTATGACATTGTGCAGCTCGATATCACTTTCGCTTGCTAGCCAGATAGTCGACTAGCTCCGCAGCCGGTAAGACTGCTAACTGTAGCTTTATTTGGTCGGCGTAATCATGGCGTAAATTGACCCGTTAAGAGACAAAAGTCACGTGGGGGACCAGAAGAGAATATCGCTGACGGCACGTAAGTGTCACTGGGGATTTGTTCCATGAGGTTCTATGTCGTCATTCCGAAAATCAGTTTCCCTGTTTGCCTCGAAGCAGCAACTCCACAAACAACTTCGGAGCGCGACTGAGACGCAGCTTCGATTGACGCAACCGGACGGTTTCAGTGTTGTTGGTATGGATAATCCTGAACATCTTGGCTCTTAATGTTTCTCAGAGCTCTTGCTTCTGGGTTTAAAAAAGAAAAAGACGTGTATATTTTGCCTGTGAACAGTTTTTTTCATTTCAACCGGTGGCAGGCGGTGGACGGAAAACTGGGGTGGCGGAAAACATCCCCTGAACGGATGAGATTCGTGACCCGATTTCAATCATAGTTCTGGGTCAGCGCGTGAGTTTCCCTTATAATGAAATGCTTAGGCGAGTGAAATTCTAAAGAATGTTTAATTCACCTGCCTTGAGAGGCAACTTTTCACGAAAAAAAACCACTGGATTTTCCGCGTAAAATTTTGTCACGTCCTAAGCAAGTCGTCAAACCTGTGCGTACTGATTGTTTAATTGAAAAAGACTGAATGCGTTCAGCTGGTGCTTTTGATTTCTCGTCTAAACGAAGACAATTAGCTACACCCAAGAGAGGAGAGTTAAAGTGTCTTTTACCAGGGAAATTGACTGAAAACAGATCAAGACTAATAAGCTGTTTAAGACATGTTCATCACCCTCCTCGTTCTCTGTCCACCACCCGCCACTGATTTCAACGGCTATTCCGCCGTGCCCTCCGGCACACATGCGCAGTTGTATTATTTTTGGACTAGAAATCTGAAATCGCAGAAGCTCACTCATGGAATGCTGATGTAAATGTTGGCATCTATGTAAACTGAAGCTAGTAGCAATACTGGTAATACTTAAAATGCTCAGTACAAATTTGGGACGATTACTTCGAACCTTTTTTTCATAAACGAAACTGTTCATATTTGAGTGCATCGTGGCCCTTCAGGGTTTTGGGGAAAGCCAAATTGCAGTCACGTGGTCTTCCTGTCGCAGGTGACTAAGTAGGACCCTTGAGCTTATCAGCCATTATGATGTTGATCATTTTTAATTCAAATTAAATTATCTCTGAAATGATCATCGTGTTTCCATTTAATGCAGGAAATAGCAGATCGCAGATAAATTGCAGATAAATCGCAGGTATGGGGACCACACAGAGCAAGAGAAGTTCTGCCAAGAAGAGATATTGTAAGGTAAATTTATAATAATCTCCTGATGAAGTGGTTGGCTGAAGTTGATCAGTCTTTCTTGCCTATGGGCAGTAACTTTCCCATGTGATGTCACAACGGAACATATATTAAAATGGCATGTAATGGCTAATGCTCCTGGTGACATGATAAGACACCTTTAAGATGATGTGCAGGGAAATGTTCCAATGTCCATAATATTATATCTGGTTACTGAAGCCTTTTCCCCGTGAATGTGCCATTTTTGGGCATACAGCCCCGTTGCCACACATTCATTCTGGAGTATCTTGTGGGCGCAGCCCATAAAACAGGAGATTCTGAGAGTGGAGATTCCCTGACCCAATCCCAGGCTTGAATTATCACGTTACCTTGGAGCCGTTGAGACACGTCAGGCTAATGCGCTGTTGCAAGTTCAGGACATTTTACTTTACCTTTTTTTTTGCAGCTGGGGGGGCACATAAAATGTAAAATGTCCCACTATTGTGCATTAGATGTCTTGGCGTTGTTAAGGTAATGTGAAATATGGTAAAGTGCTGTTCCATTCCTATTTATACCATTTCACGCTCTTGCAGCCTCAGACACTCAAGCAAGTTCCAGCTGACACTACAGGTGCTGGTCAACGAATTAGAATAATTTGAAATAGTGCAATCATTAAATTTATTAATGTATTTTTTGTTCAGAAAGCAAATCAGGTGTTCACCGCGCCTGTCCTACTTTTTAGAGTAATCCCAGAACTCGCTACCTGTAAAAAAATTTGCTCAGCTGAGCTTTCCAAAAGGCCCATTTAGGCCATTTAACTGTGACACTGTTGTTTTATTGAATTAGAATAATGGAGAAACCGTTTCACTGAATTAGAATAATTTTTATTATAATTAGAATCATCACTTTCTCAGTATTTTGTGGCTGCCCCCTTGGCTTGTATGACTGCCTGAAGTCTCCTCGGCATCGATTTGACCAGCTTGTCACAAGTTTCCGCACTCACAGCTTCCCAGGCAGTGGCGATGTTCTGCTTCAGTTGGTCCGGCATGGTTGGCTTTCTGTAGTGAATTTTCCGCTTGACGATGGCCCAAAGGTTTTCAATGACATTGAGGTCAGGCGAGTTGGCCAGCCATGCCAAAACTTCAAGCTGTTTTTCGGTGAACCAATCTTTGGTCGACTTTGCCACATGAGCCGGTGCAAGATCCTGTTGAAATATGAGGTCTTCTTCGCCGAACTGTTCCTCAACAGTCGGAATCAGGAACGTTTCCAGAACATGTTGGTACACGGCAGCATTGACAGTCTTCTTGAGAAAGCAGAGTTTCCCTACACCCCAAGTGGACATGCATCCCCAGACCATAACGCTCTGGGGAAACTTGACGTATCTTTTCACGCACTCGTGGTTGTAGGTTTCGCCACCACGACGCCAGACATGAGGACCTTGGTCACCGAAGGAAATAAAAGTGTGATTCGTCCCTGAAGACCACTTTCTGCCAGTCTTCAGCAGTCCACTCGCCGTGTTCTTTGGCCCACTTCAGCCGTTTCTCCATTTGTTTCTTGTTCAGCATCGGTTTTACTGCTGGAACGCAAGATTTGAAGCCGAGATCGCGCAGACGACGGTAAATGGTTGATCTCGAGACCTGAGCGCCGGTCTGCTCGTTCCACAAGTCGCTGAGCTCGGAAGTGGACTTGAACCGGTTGCTGACTGTGATCTTTCTCAGCTGTTTGTTGTCGCGAGCTGAAGTTTTTCGGACGCCAGAACAATTGTTGCACTTGCTGCAGTCTTTCTTGAGAGATTTGCAGACGGAAGACTGGCTGATGCCGAGCTGCTCAGCAATTTTAGTTTGGGTCAAGCCTTGTTGGCGAAGGGCTTGAATTTGAGCCACTATTCCGGTTGAGAGGTCGCGCTGCTTACCCATGATTGATTTTACAACTTAGAAATTTTACTCAACCCTGACTTTATACTGCACAGTGAACAGTCTTCACAGAAAACAAATATTCAAGCACTTATTCTAATTCAATGAAATGACCTATGAATTATTCTAATTCAATGAAACAACAGTGTCACAGTTAAATGGCCTAAATGGGCCTTTTGGAAAGCTCAGCTGAGCAAATTTTTTACAGGTAGCAAGTTCTGTGATTACTCTAACAAGTAGGACAGGCGCGGTGAACACCTGATTTGCTTTCTGCACAAAAAAATGGCTTAAATTTTAACGATTGCACTATTTCAAATTATTCTAATTCGTTGACCAGCACCTGTAGTTGATTCCCAAGGGTTCAAGGCATAAAGGGTGTATCCTGAACCTAATTCGTCTTTTTTTTGTCTAAAAGATAACCCTTAGGATTTTGTGCATAAAGGCACTATTTTGCCAAGGGTGGTCTGGGTATTGAACAATTTTTGAAAATTACCAGAAGCGTCTGGAAAAATTCCCAGGGAGTCCTTAGCCATATTGATCCAGATTTGTGAAGTCACCTGTGGTTACCCCATATCTTGGGCACTGAGAGACCCAGTGCCTGCAGGACCCAGTGTCTTTTCTTTAGTGAATCTGTCGGTACTAACACCATCACAATTGGTGTTACTGCACCCTTGACCATTCCGGCCAAATACTTCAAATAACGCCCAAAATCGCAAAAATAAACACCATGAACGCAACTTCCAAGTACAGTTGTTGGCCTATATCCACTATCAACAGAATGACTAGCACCACCCTTGGGCTGCGGGAACTGCACATGATGTCAGAGAGAGTCATTTTCCCCGGGAGACTCAAATTGCAACCTTTTTTTTGTGCCTGACAAATTCTGCCTAAAATACTGATCTTAAAACGGGTATATCTGACACTGACCAATGTGTGAAATTGGTTAAAATGCGTAAAGTGACTAAAAATCCTATATAGTATCTCACAATTGGGTGCATTTTATGTCTTATATCAGCCAGGATATGCCCTTTAAGGCTTCAGGGGGGAGATGGGGATTGGGTCACTATTTAGTAATTCTCTGGTAACGTGGTTTCTAGGCAGTTTTGGTCAATATTTAGGATGTCAGCACTGTGTCAATTCAAACTGCAGGGTAATTACTTGCAATATGTGGTTTAAAAATAATATTACCATGATATTACGTATATATTACCAAAACATTACTCACTTATTTCCGATCTGTAATGTGAAGTGTAACCGAATCGTCCTTGGTTGACAGAAGAGGATTAAAATCTCTAATAGAAGCACAGAACTGTGGTAATTTCAGAATATTATGCCTTAAAGGTGCACTTTGCACGTATGTACGACATCACTTCTGTTGACATTCGAAGTCAAATAAAACAGAGGTAGCTCGCCCCTCCCTCCCATAGTTCCCTCCCTCCCATGCTTCCGTAACTGTCAACTCTTGTTGGTGATTAGCCGGGACGGTTTGTTATGTTATGGGGCACGGCCTGTGCCCCTGGTGTTTATCTGCAGTTTGTGACGCTTGTGCGGTCTCCAGAGCCCGGGTTTTATTTAAACTGAATTTAGGGGCGGGCAGCTAGCGGATCGTGGGGAGATGTCTGCGAAAACAAACAAACTTGCATAGTGCACCTTCAAAGGAGGTTTTGCAGGGTATAGGCAAATTTGCCCACAGCCCAATTTGAACCATCTTCTGGTTATATGTACCTACTTGTGGGACTGTCCAGAAAATAGATTTGAAATGTGAAATTTGCATACAGGAAGTGAACTGTGACCTATTTAATAATATCAAGATTTTTGTGGGGCAAGGCCTCAAAAAGTTCATATTTAAACCCATAAATGATTGTTCTGAAAAAACATTATTTTTAATGGCTACACAACAACATGGCGGACATTTTGATACCAAACTTAAGTATATATGTGAAAAACAGGAAGTTTCAGACAATTTACCATTGAAAAATGCATCTGTCTTGACCAAAATTGATGCAAAATGTAAAGTTCATCTTGAAAAACAACCAGGTTGCTATGAAAACGCACCTAAGATATTTTCACAAAATTTGCCACATATAATTGGCTAATTAATGTGCGAGTATCATTTAATTGCAAGACCGGTAACATGGATCCGGATTGCGAAAATCGCAACCATCCCTGTATTCAGAAATTATTACTGTCTCCTTTGGGTGTAAATAGGTCACTAAATGATAAACATGGAATGCTTGTTATAAATACTGATCCAAATTAAGAATCTTAGGGCCCTATTTTAACGCTCTAAGGTGTCTATTCTATCAGTAGCGTGTAAATTCCTTTTTTACGCGATTCGAGTTAAGCAATTTTGAGTTCCGCGTATTCTCCCCTACTCGCTTCGATCACGCCCACAGCGCTTACCTTCAGAATGTAGGCGGCCTTATGAAAGAGGTGTGACTGATCCAAAAGAGAGGCAGACTCTGTACAAAGCTCATTGATTCTGGCTATCAGGAAAACAAGGATCTCCTGATTAACCATGAAAATGCAGTTGTGATCCATGAGAAAAGCAAACCAGACTTTAAATTTGAATATCGTGGGCCTGCTGATGAAACCTCGTATCTCCAAACTGATAAGAAACAAAAACTTGTATGTCCACTATTCTTACATGCAGAATTAAGCATTTTTTTATTTTTTTAAATTATATTTATCAATTTAAAATTAAAAAATTATAATAAAATAATATATGTATTTTTTTTTTTTTCTTGTGAAGTTTATCATTTTGAGGTTTTATCAGCAGGCCGACGATATGCCGCTGTAATAGTAGGCCTATGTATGTCTGTGCCCATTACAAGAAGTAATGCAGACATCTGTTTTTTTTATTTCTTATTCTAGCCACCATGGCATTAAAGCTATGCAAACAAACAAATTGCCGCAATAATGAAATGAAGAATAAAGAATTTAGCGCTTCTCAACCAGCATAGTTGGAGCATTGAAAATGTGCCCCTCCTACACTATCCTGTTTGTTCCTTGGAAGACAGGGAAGAAGACAAAGAGAATATTCTAGTTACGCAAAAATAACAATCAATGACCGTTTATATGATCTCATTTAGAAATTGCGCACTTGAAATTTCAAACTACTCCAATGTCGGGTTTGCAACTAAAGGACTAGGCAACGCTTTAACAACCAAAGGATTCTTGCCTTGCAGGTGGAAAAATTTGCGGGGCACTGTAAAGGCCAGGCTCTCTGCACACCAGAGAAGCGTGCACACAACAGGTGGTGGGCAACCATCATCCCCGGTGCATTTCACTGCACTGGAGGAGGAGGTGGCATCCACTCTTTCTGCAGTGGAAGTGCATGGAGAAGAGCTTGGAGTGGATACGGATGAATGAGGGTTACGTAAAATGGTCATTTTTATTTGCCTATACTCAAAGTATCACTGCAATAGATATTTGAAACAAGCTTAATATAGTTTCAAATATTTATTGTATTTTTTGGCATTTCAAGCAGTTGCGCAGTACATAGGCGTCATAGGCCGAGCCTGGGAATTTGGCGCAGATGCTTAATATGCGCGTATCATGATCGCACACAACCTGAACATTAATGCTGTGCCGACGTCTACGGTCTTTGTACATATTTTTATTAGTGGAAGGGGTTCTGATTGCAACGTGAGTACAATCAATGGCTCCCATAACACTGGGGAACCTGGCGACCCGGTAGAACCCCCCCTCTCCGTCTTTCAGCTGGTGTTTCAGGGAACTTTATTAAGTGGCTGATGTGGTGCAGCATAGCATCAACCAACTGTGTCAAGACACCTTGACACAGACGCCTGTGATATGTGCATGACATCACCAGCCACTCTCTGGAACGACCCAGATGCCATGACCGGCAGTGCAGTTGGTACCTTGATGACCACCAGTATGTTTGTAGTTGTTTGTAATTGAACTAATTGGATAAGAGGCTGCAATATTCCATTTTGCCTTATGTTGGAGCTTGACCTTGATACAGCCCTCAAAAATGCTAAACAGAAAAAGCGCGTAAGCCAGGGGGAGAATACGCGCAAGTGTTTTTTGCCTGAGAAACGCCCGGAAACGCCCCGATTTTGGCCTTGCTCCGCCCCAAGTTCGTAACTGCCTTCGAGGCGCGTAATGCACAGACTTAAGTCGAGGGGAGACTACGCTTAGGGTGAAAAGCGTGTAGCTATGCGCTTTTTTCGACTTGCGCGCATGGGAAAATGGACCCCTAAGCCCACAGTCTGAAGGCAGTGATGCCAGGGGGACATGTTGGGTAAACTGGGGCAAAATAGGATATCGGGGCTAAATGGGTTTTGTCAGAATGCCTCCTTTAAAGTCTTTGAGTGACCTCAGTCTTCATTGGCGTTGAGAGATCACTTGATGTGAGCACTGCATTTCTTCCCAGTCCACATGTTGACTGTTGAACTCGCCTGAGAGAGGTTAATGTGAAAATACGCCTATTTTCTTGCTATTTTTCGCTTGTAATTTTTGTGGGACAGTATTTTTGTAGAATAGACACTGATATAAAGGTGAGGTTCTGTTGGAGTAGTATGCTACAGGCTACGGGGACGCCTTGTTGATCCTGACCTAAGTTCACCTTGCTTTTCCTAAAGGACTGCATTGTGTACTGTGATTGATGTAGGGTAAAATGGGGTAGGCGTTATGGGGCATAATGGGGTACTTCCCCATTATGCTCCAAGTGAATTATTTTGTAATGTCACAGATACTTTTGTGTCAAACGGGTGACAAGACAGAGGGAAAATAGCTGTACTCACATGTTCACCTTACAAAAAGGAACTGCTGGAAATGAAAGGAAAGTGCTCTAAAAGTAAAAGGTTGCAAAAAAGAAAAAGGAAAGAAAAGTTCAGATGCACAGAAGGATACTGAATATCTCTATTGTGAAGATTTTTATTCGGACAGTTATAACAGTTGGGTTGCCTGCAGCAATGCAGCAGATGGGCGCACTACGCATGTGCTGGACTGGATGAAAGCAACAGAAACTCTGTAGACATGTGTGAACTGTTAAGACTGAAAAGGGAATTAGATGTTGTTTTGTGATCATTTTTACCCCTCGGCCCCAACTTGTTACCCCTCAGCCGTGATTCGGCCGGGATAGAGGGGTATTGTCGTCCTGTGCGTGGTGGAGCGGACAAGCGGCGGTATAAATCGGTTGCCGTCGATTTAACGGAGAACGCCTATGTGGAACGATTCCATTTTCACACTGACCAGAGGATGGTTCCTTTCGAAAACCGGCGTCGTGTTTAACTAATATGGCCACCACAGCTGCCATCTTGACTATTGGTTACCGCACGATAACTAAAGAACGCCTTGTCCGATTGATGCCATTTCTTGGTGGTGTATTGGAGGTGGCTAGAGGAAAGTTCCTTTCGAAAATTGGCTCTGCAAGCTATATCAGTGCTTTCTATTCAGTTCCCTCAACTTCAGCTATAATTTCATGTGCCGGGGCTGAGGGGTACTGCCTTCACCCCCGCGAAGCACATATTTTGGACTTGCCACAATTTTTTTGCAAGCTCTCCAATTTGCCCCAGGAGCCACGCCGTTTTGCCCCTTGCATGGGGTAAAATGGGGTTGTGAGCCATTTTTTTCCAATCTTGAATAAAAACCTAAACTTGAAATTCATGCATTTCTTGCTTTGTCATATTGTTGTTTATGTGCAAACCTTTAACAGCGCTCCAACACTTCATACACTGTGCGCCTATTCTGAGCAGCGATTCACTCCCTCAATATCAGCCGCCCGTTACATATAGTTACATACATCAGCCAATCACAGATCAGCTGGTGCCATCAGCCAATCACAGCTCGGCTGTGCTCATGCATTGATGAGAATGGCAAAGCATTCGACCTTGTCTCTGTCAGCTGAGTTGTGCGCGCGGCAAAATTGTAAAACCCAACCTTGTCTGACAGTAACGATGTAAATGCTCCACAATACGCGAAATAACCAGTACTCTAGTTGGTCTGCTGCAGAAGTCCAATAGTCTACGTAGTAGGCCTTTGCTTCGGTGACTAATACTGCAGATCGGAGAGCAAATTTCCTGACATCAGAATGTGTTTTCATTACTGGTTTTTTATTTTGCTATTTTGATTTTGCGTATTTCTTAGGGTAATGGAAACGCACCTGGAGAGTGAGAACGAAGTCCAACGTTATTTGCCCGAAAACACAGTCGTGACTATAGACTGTTCGTGCCAGTTTTGAGTCTTGTTGATACCAGCTATGGGTGCTTGCGTCTAGTGGCGAATGGTTTTATTTCGCGTTTTAATATCAATCGCTAACCTTCTGTCCTGATGGATTAGGTTGGATGCGCACCTCCACTCTGATCTGAAGTTCTGCATGTACATGATTATTCGTGCAGTATGCATGAAATCGGTGACTGGTTGGTCCCAGTGCATTATTTATTTTCATTAGAGTACGATTAAGATGAGATGAGCTGCAGTTCTTATAGATTTATAGTCCGTTTTCTCTGGGGATCCGATAATTGGCCAGCTGTCAGAGGAATAGTACTTTGTTGATTGCAACAAATGTTGAAAACTGATTTAAAAATTAACTGGTGACGCCTGTCCAGTGTACTCCAGCGACGATCATAGGCATATCAGCGCAGTGCCTCAAATATGAATCTGTCACGAACAGTGTACGGTCACGAAGCAGACTGTTTTTTTTTTTTGGCTTTGGCTGGGGGCTAATAACGTCGGACATCGTCCTCACTCTCTCTGTGCGTTTCCGTTACCCTTCGAAATGTGCAAAATCTACATAACGAAATAAAAAAAAAAAACTGGTAAATCATAATTATTATAATAAGCCGTCCTACTACATTGTTCCCGGTGAAACTTTGTGCTAACGAACTTTGCATACTGCACCTACTTTTTACCAAATATTTATGGTGGATCACCTTGGGAACGATATTAATTTTAATGTTAAACTTTCAATTTGTGATGAAAAAATGGAGGCAAATTATGCTTTTTACAGCTTCAATTCCTCCTGGGTCTCATGTTTTCAAAGCAATTAAGCCATGTTTAGTGTCAAATTGTTCCCTGGGATGGCAGCAACAATAACAGTTATACATTTTAGAAATAGCACTGTGATAATTGGGAGTTATTCATTGATTTATCCTCATATGTTGGTTTTAGGGGGGTGCTCATCTAAATTTGGCCATCATTTTTCTATGAATGATTCAGTTTATGTACTGGGGAGGGTTTAATGAAAAGGTGTCCCTTGGAGAAATGGAGACTTGTACATACATTTACACTTGTATGATAACTCTCAAATGATAACTGCATTTATTCATTTTTCAAATATTCTTGTGAACATCAATATCTACTTTTCACTTCAAAAAGAGCTTTCTGATAATGTTTCTTAAATAAATGCAGCAACAACTGATAGTCTGTTCAGGTATCTTTATTTGGGCTTGTAAATATTCACAAAAGTATCATGGTACTTTGCGTGACCACAGTTTTGGCCTGCGCGCCTAAATTTTTGCCTGCACGCCCAACTATGAAATAATTACAGCTTGTCTTATTGGAATAAGGGGGCCAATATATGTGGCCAATCCGGAGCGTGCAGCCAGAGACACACAGATGGCACAAAGCTGTAGCGTAGCTAGCGGGGGCGGGGGGTCGGGGCACAAACAAGTCACTTTATTACAACAATTAGTGCTGGCTAGTTCTCAATCTTTTTCCTCTGTTGACACGTTTTCCAATTATCATAATTTGCAACTGAAGACACGGTTTCTCTCCATATGCGATCTAGTAACAATTAAATCATGGGCTTAATTCAGTACAGCGGCGGAACAAGAACAAAGAATTGGATTGCACAAAACATTCGTTTAAAATAATTTTTAGTCCCGACTTGTTCTCAGTCATTTTCATAATTAACAGAAGGTTCACTCGGGGTGCTGCTTGTTGACGACAGTCATTCATCTGGACGCGTATTTGCTGTATTTGAATCAACGTTATTCAAAATTGCATACCTGTCGACTCTCACGCAAATAGCTGGAGCCGCACGCTTTTCATAGCCTATTGAACTGCCGAGTGCCACTTTTTTTAATCAGCTCACACAATATCGAGAGTGAAACTCCGCCTTTTCATTGGAAGGTAGACCAGTTTAATCAACACGAAGCATTGGCCTATTAATAAGTAAATTATTTTTCTGTACTGAATTTAGCCCATGATTTCATCGCTGTTAGATCGCATATGGAGAGAAACCGTGTCTTCAGTTGCCAATTACGATAATTGGAAAACGCGTCAATTAAGGAAAATGATTGAGAACTAGCCAGGACTAATTGTTGTCATAAAGGGACGTGTCTTTGCCCCCCCCACTAGCTACCCCACTGGCACAAAGAATGCTGGCATATCAAGAAAAAAATATCTAAAAAAATCTTGACACGAAGAGTTAAAGGAGATCCCACCATGGGAAAAAGAGCGAAGAAGAACTGGGTAAAACTAATGGCATCCAGTGTCACATTTCCAAAGCTCAATCTAGATTATCTGGAGACATTGTCATGTGGATCATATCAGCTCAAGCTAGCACCCGGTTACATTGTCAAACATCAAAGCAATGATGGCAACTATGAAATCTGGGTCTATCAACATGACAGTGACCTTGTTCATGGTCAGATCCATTCACGACATGAGCCTGGCAAAGTATAATCTATGGGTACAACATGACGTGAATGAATCTGAAGGCCCAGAGAATGCATACTATTGTTCAAGTCCAGCTGGAAAAAGAACTGCTGGAATATGCCCATGTGGCATCAATCCTATATTATATTGGACACTACCAACACGCTGACCTGAACAAGCCTCATCAGATGGCTTCTCGAAAATTCTCAGAGTCTTTAATTACATTCTAAAATCCACGAGGCCTGTATACAATCTATACAAAGTACAACAGTTTATGAAAACATCTAAATGGCTTTTCTGAGAAATATGTAGTATATAATAAAAATGGCTTGAATACACCACCATTATTATACACCACCAGTTCTTATCACAATTACAGGTGATCCTGAAAGTGTTATTATATCCTAATAAATTAACATACAACTATATCCTATGTATAGTAACAATCTATATTTGTTTAAGCTTTAAAGGACAAATGAGTTTCAGATGTATTTTAGTTATGATCCTGAATGATCTGGAAGGCCACTGTCTCGTCAATCATGTACATGCACTCTAGGACTCTTAATTTGGATAAGTATCTCTAACAAGCATTCCATGTTTATTATTTAGTGACCTATTTTGACGCCCGAAGGAGATGGTAATAATTTCTAAATACAGGGATGGTTGCAATTTTCACCATCCGGATCCATGTTACCGGTCTCACAATTTAACGACACTTGCTCATTATTTAGCCAACTTTATGAGGCAACTTTTGTGAAAATATCTTATGTGTGTTTTCATAGGAAACGGGCTGTTTTTTAAGATGAACTTCACGTTTTACATCAATTTTGGTCAAGACAGATGCATTTTACAATGGAATATGGTCTGAAACTTCTTCAGTTTTTCACACATTTATGTTTGGTATCAAAATGTCCATGTTATTGTGTAGCCATTAAATCATCTAGTATTTCAGAACAATCATTTATTGGTTTAAATATGGACTTTTTGAGGCCTTGCCCCACAAAAATCTCGAAATCACTAAATAGGTCACAGTTCACTTTCTGTATGCAAATTTCACATTTCAAATCTATTTTCTGGACAGTCCTACAAGCAGGTACAAATAACCAGAAGATGGTTCATATTGGGCTGTGGGCAAATTTGCCTATACCCTGCAAAACCTCCTTTTCATATTGCTCACATACAAATAAGACATAGTGTTCATCTTCGATGTAACGCTCCCCTGAAGTTAGACAATGTTGACATACTCTGTCTTCATGCAAAGTAGAACGGTATCTTCTCTTGTTGACTTTAATTCTAAAATGGCTACATCTAAAACGTGCAAAAACTACTGTAAAATGTACAGGTAGGGATGAAATGAGATACATTTCAATGTGTAAAAGAGACTCAATGTTTCTATGGATAAGAATCAGATAAATTTTCAAGCTACATGCCATTCCTGTTTCAAATTGTCATTTATTTTAAAAAAGCCATACTTGAACAAAATATTCTTAATATGTGTGGCCCATGTAATTTTACTAGCATAATCCAAAGATAAAAGCATCTTATAACACTGATGTATCAGGCGACAAGGATTTATACAAAGCAATTTACACCAGTGTTTGACAGCCCTTGTCACATAAATCAGCTGTAGAGGCTTTCTTTCACATTCACCCTGGGCCATAACATAACAGCAAGTTTTGTTTTCTTACAATATTCTTTTACACATTTTAAAGCAACACTAAGTAACTTTTCAACCCTCATATAATATTTTCAGAACTTCTGTGGTACATCGACCTGTAATGGCCAAAGGGCGTCCGTATCACTTTCACTAGCACTAAGCAGTTTTGAGGTGGATGGTAGGAACCCCTCCACACAAAGAACTACAAATGTATTGACTGCTTTACGGCATACATCACTTCCCCCTTTCCTCAGTCGTTAAAAAGACAGAAGTCAATGCGAACGCCTATGTGGGATTAGGGCTATCATGGCAGAAGCAGCAAGAAAACCAAAGAAATTAAAAGTTTTGTCTGAGGAGACTAAAAAACGAAAAAGAGAGAGTAACAGAATCAAAGCCCAGACAAGGATCAATATTGGCCAGGCTTTCACTCGCTGGCGTGAGCTCAAAGACGAGGAGGGATGTCCGACCAATTGCTGCCTTGGCCCTATTAGTGCTGGACTAGTTAGTAACGTTACACATTTCAGTTTGTTGTGTGGCTGGTCGTGTCACTGTGGAGCTGCAGCACCACGCAAATTTCCGATAGCTAACATTAGCATTATCATTGTGATTTGAGCATCGCAAGCGATGACTGCAAACCGCAGATATAAATGTTTGAGTAAAATTTGTAGCTTCCTCCTGTGGAAAGAACGAAAGATGGAAGATCAGTCATACTGAATTATTGTGGGATTATCGTCTCAGTTTGTATGTACTTGACCAAGTAGTTTCTGATGATTGTTAGGTAATAGTTTCAGAGACAAATGGGATTCTTGTCGTGTTTTATGTTGAGTACAGTGATTGCAAAAGAAGTCTATCAAATGCGTCAGCGTGTCAAACCGCATTTCTTGCTCTAAATTATCAGTTAAACAAAACTCATGTGCATTGAGTTATGACTTTTCATAGTCCTGCTTATCACTAGCACCTTATGCTGATTGTAGCTAAAATTACTGGGATTGTTGCTTGTTTAAACATTTCTTATTTTTAACATCGTCACATGATATTGTTTAGCCACAATTAGATACATTACTTCATCGCTATTCATCCCTCAGACAGCCGCTGGACATAGAAACGTAGTTTGGACTAGGGCTGTCAATGAATATTCCATATTCGATGCATATTGATTTTCTATTGATAAAACAAACCACTGAACGTGAAAATAAATTAATTATCAAATATTTAAAAAGTCACGTCAAGATAATTAACCCAGTGTCAGTGTGTGCAGTATATAGCGGGTGGCTACCAATGCGCTATTCTACAGAGGTGGCCTACTGTCTTGAAACTGTTACATCTTTGTGCTGGGCAAGCGCAGTGCATGCCGGTTTGACAGCCAGCATTCGCCGTGAGTTTTGAGGGCATAATTATGTTCCCCTGCTTCAATCAACGCAAATGTAAGAGATTGTCATGCGGAACTGAAGTCCTTGTGCGTGGAGGTTTATCAGTTTCCAAACGTTATGGTTATTATGACTCCAGAATTCTCACGATTTTCTTTGCTCTGGGCTGGGAAGCAATGCATGTGTTTCATTATAGTTTAAATTATTTAAATGAAATAAGATCATCTGAAATGTCGTTATGCAATTCCATTTTTTCCAACCCCCGAGTAAAGACAAACATTAGAAGTCCGGAGTCGTAATCAGCGTAACACAGGTGAAACTGAGAAACCTTCATGCACTTCAATTTCGCGCGAGAATGTCTTACATACAGTGCCCTCCATAATTATTGGCACCCCTGGTTAAGATGTGTTCTTTAGCTTCTAATACAAAACCCCAAACCAGTGAAGTAGCTAGCTCATTTGGAATTTGATGCCTGCAACATGTTTCAAAAAAGCTGGCACAAGTGGCAAAAAAGACTGAGAGTTGAGGAATGCTCATCAAACACTTATTTGGAACATCCCACAGGTGAACGGGCTAATTGGGAACAGGTGGGTGCCATGATTGGGTATAAAAGCAGCTTCCCTGAAATGCTCACTCATTCACAAACAAGGATGGGGCGAGGGTCACCACTTAGCGAACAAATGCATGAGCTGATTGTCGAACAGTTTAAAAACAACATTCCTCAATGAGCTATTGCAAGAAATGTAGGGATTTCATCTTCTACGGTCCGTAATATCGTCAAAAGGTTCAGAGAATCTGGAGAAATCACTGCACGTAAGCGACAAGGCCGAAAACCAACATTGAATGCCCGTGACCTTCGATCCCTCAGGCGGTACAGCATCAAAAGCTGACATCAGTGTGTAAAGGACATCACCACATGGGCTCAGGAACACTTCTGAAAACCACTGTCAGTAACTACAATTCGTCGCTACATCTGCAAGTGCAAGTTAAAACTCTACAATGCAAAGCGAAAACCATATATCAACAGCACCTAGAAACGTTGCCGGCTTCGCTTGGCCCAAGCTCATCTAAGATGGACTGATTCAAAGTGGAAAAGTGTTCTGTGGTCTGACGAGTCCACATTTCAAATTGTTTTTGGAAACTGTGGACGTCGTGTCCTCCGGACCTAAGAGGAAAAGAACCATCCGGACTGTTATAGGCGCAAAGTTCAAAAGCCAGCATTTGTGATGGTATGGGGGTGTATTAGTGCCCAAGTCATGGGCAACTTACACATATGTGAAGGCACCATTAAGGCTGAAAGGTACAATACAGGTTTTGGAGCAACATATCTTGCCATCTAAGCAACGTCTTTTTCATGGACGCCCCTGCTTATTTCAGCAAGACAATGCCAAGCCACATTCTGCACGTGTTACAACAGCATGGCTCCATCGTAAAAGAGTGCGGGTACTAGACTGGCCTGCCTGTAGTCCAGAGCTGTCTGCCATTGAAAATGTGTGGAGCATTATGAAGCATAAAATATGACAACGGAGACCCCGGACTGTTGAACAACTTAAGCTGTACATCAAGCAAGAATGGGAAAGAGTTCCACCTGAAAAGCTTCAAAAATCGGTCTCCTCAGTTCCCAAACATTTACTGAGTGTCGTTAAACGGGAAGGCGATGTAACACAGTGGTAAAAAGGCCCCTGTGCCAACTTTTTTGCAATGTGTTGCTGCCTTTGAATTCTAAGTTAATGATTATTTGCAAAAAAAAAATTAAGTTTCTCAGTTTGAACATGAAACATCTTGTCTTTGCAGTGTATTCAATTGAATATAAGTTGTAAAGGATTTGCAAATCATTGTATCATTAAATCATTATAAATTCCCTGTTAACATTGTTTATTGGCAAGTTTGGTCAATATTTAAGATGTCAGTTTAAACTTGCCCAATATTATGAACCTCGGGCGATGAGCAAAATTGTCATGTTCTCTCGGCAACTATTGCTCCTTCATTGGTGAAATTTTTTGTGTGGCCAGTACTAGTGACCCTATTCAATGAGTTTGACAATTGATTCATAGAAATTTATTTTTAAGGAGTTATAGCCCTTGACTCTGAACTTGGTGTATGGATTTTGCAATGGGGACGTTTTCTCGGCGACTACTGCATCTCCGTGGATGAAATTTTATGTGTGTGGCCAGCAGTGTAATGGCCCTATTGAATGAGTTTGAAAACCGATGCAGAGAAGGTCATTTTCATGGAGTTACGGCCCTTGACTCTTTTAGTTGAGTAAGGTTTTTTTTTTTGTATGAATATGGAGTCTCCCATGACTGTTCTTACTGCGGCGGGGGATATTGGTGACAATGTAACCTTGTTTATGAAAGAAAATAAGTGCAATGTTGTGTTTTAAATTTTAAATCCATGATGCATCCTGTTGGATGCTTTGATGGTTTTTGTTTTTCATCCATTTATTTTTTTTATTTTTTGGATCCTTCCCCTTTTTCTCTTACCCTGTACACAGCGGAACTGTTTAGCCCACCGCATGGTGACAAGCTCCCGAGTCAGGAGGAAGATGTTGCCATTCCTCTGACTAGCGTGATGACAAGCCCTTGCTTCTTTACACTATGCAGTCGCACCACCAATATCACATACTGCCTATGGTGTAGGAGGATTACGTAGTCAGCGCACAATTTGGTTTGTACAGCTATGTGCGCCTGGCTGACCAGAATTGGTCACTGCAGAATGAAGAACTAACAAATTTTTAACCGGCTTAACCGCTGTTATCCACGGCGAGGCTGCGTTGACTGTTGCCTCACTCATGTGGACCTCCAGCTTGAGCTGGGAATGGTGCAGCTGGGTCTTGAAAGCCAGACCACAGGGCTCTCAAACAAATGTCTTAGCTGTGAGTCACCCGGAGCCTCCTAGGTCGTCCATTCCTCTTAAATTAGGACACTTGGGGACTATTCTTTCTTGCTCAAACAGACTTTTCAGCAACCTATAAGACCTTGAATTTTGTTCCCAGGTGCGAAGAAAATGCATATTTTTGCGCAATATTCGCATAATTTTTCAAACGGAGGTCCCCCCAGACCACCCTGGAATCTTACTCAGCCCACCCTGGTACCTTAACCCTCATTTACGAAGAGTCTATTTTAGTTCTCGGTGTTTTTAGGTTGCCGGCCGTAGACCAGGAACCTATTGTCGTCACTTTGCGTCCAGCATTGGCGTGGGCATCGTTCGTTTAAAGCCGTATCTCAAAAACACTCTTATTTTTTTTTTTTTTTATTTTGGGGATGTGATCAAATGGGTCATCAGGTTAATGCCTGACCAAAAATTTTTTTTTGATTGAATCGTTCATTTAGACTTGCCGGCCATTTTTATGTCTCAAATGGCCATTTTTGGCACTGAGGTGCAATTTTCTCAAAACTGTCTGATTTATAAAAAAAAAAAAAAAAAAAAAAAGATCACAGCAATGGAATCAGTATCATGACCCGTTTCCACTGTGTAAACGGCGTTTTGCGTGAATTGCTCCTTCATAGCACCACCTAGGCAACATGTCTGGATTTTGTCATTTTTTGGGTGTTTTGACTCAAAATGTGCTGTAACTTGCTTATTATTGCATTTATAGTTTAGGTATGCACTGAGCATGTTCAGCGTTTCATGCTTGCTGAGCACTGTCGGTTGGTCGTATTTGACCTTGAGCCGAAAGTTCAAAGTCAAATGGCAAAAATGTGCTTTAACTCTCTTAAAAAAGCATTTTGAGCTTAGGTATGTATGAGGCACCGATAGGGAATCAGGTATGCCGAACATTATGAGTCAATAAAATTTGACTTTACACGTTGTGTAAAATATGAATAAAAACAGACTACAATAATTTCCAGATCCCTTTCGACCTATATTCAATTGAGTACACTACAAAGACAAGATATTTAATGTTCAATCTGAAACTTTATGGTTTTTTATCCCCCCGGCATATAATGCGGGGGGATATAGCTATCAGTGTGTCCGTCCGTCCGTCTGTAATAAAATCGTTTCCGGACCAGGACTCGAAAACTATACCACTTACAAACACCAAATTTGATATGGAGCTTCTACTTATGGTCTAGTTGTGCCTTTTGGGGGTAGTATCCCCTTAGGTGCCAAAATGGCTCTCTAGCGCCACCAAGACGCATTTCACTGGCACTTAGACGGCCACCACGACCGTTAGGAAAGTCGTAGAGAGATGGAACCAACACTATATTGTTCAACTCATGAAGGCCTAAAAATAAACAATCAACACCCATTATCTAAATCGAACAGGAAGTCCGCAATTTGCATATCAAAATTTCCTTTTTTCCCTAAATTTGGCCAAAATTTGCCTTCGAACAACCGCGAACTCCTTTGAGGCCGTTCATCATATCGACCCCAAATGCTAATACATGACAAAGCACACTCAGTTGATGAAAATACTGTAAAACTTTTTCAAAAGTCGAACGGTTTGGATTTTTTGAGGCGTCAAAGATGGGGTCCCCAGCCACTTTCACTGCCTTCTTTCGATGCGTACACAATTCCCAACCTTAATTTGACCCCTTAAACATGCTCAAATGCAAACCAAATTTTATAGTTAATTCATAGTGGATTTCAGCATTCTCCAAAATCTTCACCAAACAGACAAAATGGCTCTCTAGCGCCACCTAAAGACACCAAAATGGAACTTTTACTTTGACCAAGGCCTGTTGCAATGTCATAAAATTCTGAAAAAACACACATCATTGCTGTACCATGCCCTGTACTGTGACCTAATTTCGTGAAAATCCATTTGAGGCTTTTTGAAATAATATTTTTTATGTTCATAATACGCTGCACAGTATTATATAATTTGTTACTGTGGACAAACCGTATATCGTATCAAAATGTCCTTTGGTATACTTTATAAGCTCCATGTGTACAAATAAAGTGCCAAGCATGGTACCATTTGAATGAATATTTGTTGAGATATTAACATGTTATGAATATTCATTTTTTGAAAAATATAGAGTGACGCACTTCTGAATTCACCATAAGTTGTAGTGTATAAAACTTTTGTCTTTCTTCATTGAACATGCTCCTGAAATTTCAGCTTTTTAGGACTTTCCTGGAAGAGGCATTTATTAATTTCTTAATTTTTATTGATTTTCAGTATTTTATTATCCCCCCGGCATATAATGCGAGGAGATATAGCGATCAGGGTGTCCGTCCGTCCGTCCGTCCGTCGGTCTGTAATAAAATCGTTTCCGGACCAGAACTCGAAAACTATATCACTTACAAACGCTTCTCCTTATGGTCTAGTTGTGCCTTTTGGGGGTTTCGGTCCGTCCGTCTGTCCACACAACCCGTAGATTACACAACCTACAGCCGGGGGGATCCGCCATTGCCAGATGGCTCTTGTATTTTTTTCGAAAAATTCACTTATTCTGAATTCGATGCCTGCAACATGTTCCAAAAAAGCGGGGACAGGGGCATGTTTAACACTGTGTTACATCACCTTTCCTTTGAACAACACTTCATAAGCGTTTGGGAACTGAGGACACTAGGCTAATTGTAGAAGCTCTGTTGGTGGAATTCTTTCCCATTTTTGCTCGATGTACTACTTCAGTTGCTCAACAGTCCGGGGTCTTCGTTGTCGTATTTTGCGCTTCATATTGTGCCACACACTTTCAGTGGGAGACAAGTCTGGACTACTGGCAGGCCAGTCTATTATCCACACTCTTTTACGACGAAGCCGCACTGTTGTAACACGTGCAAAATGTGGCTTGGCATTGTTTTGCTGAAATGGGCAGGCACGTCCCTGCAAAAGACTTTGCTTGGATAGCAGCATATGTTGCTCCCAAACCTGTATATGCCTCTCAACAGTAATGATGCCTTCACAGGTGTGCAAGTTATTCATGCCATGGGCACTGACGCATCCCATTACCATCACAGATGCCGGCTTTTTAAATTAGCACTGATAACAGATAACAGTCTGGATGGTCCTTTTCCTCTTTAGCCCGCAGGACACGACGTCCATGATTTCCAAAACAATTTTAAATGTGGACTTGTCAGACCACAGCACACTTATCCACTTTGATACATCTCATATGAGCTCGGGCACAGAGAAGATGGCATTGTTTCTGGGTGGTGTCGATATATTGCTTTCTCCTTGCATGGTAGAGATTTAACTTGAACGATGTCGGTTTTTAATGCAGTGCTGTCTGAGGGACAGACGGACACATGAATTCATTGTTGGTTTTCGGCCTTGCCGCTTAGGTGTCGAGATTTCTCCAGATTCTTTGAAATGAATGATATTATGAACCGTAGATGACAAAATCCCTAAATTCCTTGCAATTGCTCGTTGAGAAACTTTGTTCTTAAACTTTTGGACTGTTTTCTCACGCAGTTGTTCACAAAGTGGTGAACCTCGTCCCATCCTTACTCACGAACTACTGAGCCTTTTGGGGAAGGTCCTTTTATACCTAATCATGTCACTCACCTGTTTCCAAGTAACCTGTTCACCTGTGGAAGGTTCCAAACAGGTGTTTTTTTTTTTTTGTTTTTTTTTGAGCATTCCTCAACTATCCCAGTCTTTTGTTGCCCCTCTCCCAGCTTTTTTGGAAAGTGCTGCAGGCATCAAATTCAAAATGAGAATATATTTCTGAAAAAACAAAAAAGTTTATCAGTGTGAAAATTAAATATCTTGTCTTTGTAGTGTACTTAATTGAATATGGGTCCAAGAGGATTTACAAATCATTGAATTCTGTTTTTAAGTTTACATTTCAAGTTTTACTCGACGTCCCAACGTTCCATTGAAATTGGGGTTTGTAAAAATACTATCCAAAATAAAAATAACTCAGCTACATAGAATCAGAGGCATGGATGATTCCTTCCCATAAGTTGCCCCACATAGTGGAATGGTTTGTTGTTTTCAAATTCATGCTAATGCTGGTAAAAGCATAAATTCCATTAACCTGAGGTCTGCGAACGCCTGCAGAATGAGTGATATTTTTCTCACTGCAATGTTAATTTTGTCCTGGAAAAAAAAGCAGAATTTGAGCGTAATCTAGCCACCATCTTTCACAAACTGTATTTTCTACTACAGGAAACAGGTTTACGGTGGAAGCTTAATTCATAAAATATAGACTAATAAATGTATTTCCCACGGGTGTATGTTTCAGCATATTTTATCTAAAGCAGGCTACTTTAACAAAATAAATGTATGACAAAACACAGCTAAAGGGGACCAGTGGCATTGATGATATAAGTAAATTGTCCCATGTAACATGATGAAAAGTTTTTCTGTAAATCAGCCAAATGCTTTAAAAAGGAAAAATCCACCAAAAGGCCTCCATTAGAATCTGTTAACTTGTGCAAAATGAGGGGTATTTGTCTCTTTGAAATGTTCTTTTTTTCCCCCACAAACGTATCTAAATACAGGATAAACCAGAACTGAAGGACCAAGTCGCCACGCCTGAGACCAATAAATCACTAACCTTGGAAAAAATTGAGGTGAGTTTGACTGTTGATGAAAACTTAACTTAATTATTAAAATGAAGACAAATAGCTATTCTGTTGTTCAGAATCTCATACCCTAAAACTCTGCCATGGAATCTTGAGGCAAACACTCTTGTCTGTTTATACTGTAAACCATGTAGTGTAAAGTTTACACTTATTTGACAAAATACAAAATGGGAGTGATCAATTTCTCCCTTTGCATTATTAATCAGACACATACTGATCACTTGAAATCAGCATGCATTGTGGTACTTCAGGGTATTTCAATGTATTTTGCCTAATTTAAATCGTTTTTTGTTTTCTTGTTTAGCTGGTATAGTTGAGTGTAAATACGCTAAAATATTTGGCGAAAAATAGAAAAAATGACACATTTGGTATTTGGCCGAAAAAGTGAAAAGGTGGAAAAATTTTGTCCAAATGTGCAATGTGGTGATTGTGCTTTCATCTAATCGTAGCTAAAAGCGCAAATGGACTGTAAGGTAGCTGCCCTGCAGAAAAGAATTTTTGAGCTGGAACAAGGGGCTCTGCTGATACATGAGGTAAATTTTACAAAATATGGAAATTATGGAATTTGTAATAAGCACCATGTATTGTTAAAAAGTGCCTTCAAAGCTGCTCTCCCCCTGAGTCTATGGTGAGGCTCAGTGTTATACTGGTGTCTCACATTGTTACGGAGTTACAGTGTCACACATCTACATGTGGGAATAATGCTTGCAGACCTTCAGTCGTTTTCAAATTGCATAAACTCCGTCACTATTCATTTATGGACTTGAAAATGTTGTGTCTAGATTCTTCGCCTGCCAGACTTAAAATTATAATTTGTGACGAGCTGTCAATGGCTGTGCTGCAGAGCTTGTTGGAGTTTCAGGCCCCAAATGTATTTTTGATCTCGCTGGGTGATTTCAGGATCTTAGGCCTGAAAGTGTATCCGCTATCATATGTATATTATGAAGTACATCATTATTAATGCAAAATGACTGAGCTGTTTTCATGTCCGAAAGGGAAATTTCTCATTCCATCAATATGCTGCAAAAAGCTAAATTTGAGGAGAAACCAGGCACCAAATAAGAGATAATTATTATACTTGCATAGAGAAAACTGTAAAGGTCGCAACACACCGGATGCATAACGAATAACACGAAAATACGAAATTTTCAGACGTGAAATGTTTAGATCAAAACTCTTCCCACCGGCTTTAACACGAATTTGCGACAGAAACTCGGGAAAACAAATTTTTGACATTTTGACAGCTCACGGCAAAATAGAAAAAGAGGGCAGAGGAAGAACAGGGAAGAGGAGGGAAAAATGGATTCATCCTCTGGTGACGAAGATCTTTTCCTCGTCATTCTGTCTGAGAAAGAATTAGGTTTTGGGTTCACCCTCTGTTACAAAGTAGGGATAGAGGAGGAAAGTTTCACCTCTTGAAAGAGGTGTTTTCTTTCGCAGATTAGTGACGACGTAAAATATCAATACAGCTTTATAATTTCTGCGCTTGTGAAACTGCACAGATCTGTTTAAACTGGATTGTGAGGTTGTTGAGCAATAAGCCACGAGAATCCGTTCTGTACTATCCTGAATGTTGTCATAGCTGAAGGGCGTTGTTAGACTCGTTGCACAGCTGAGTGACAATTGTAAGAAAGGGAAAAATAAATGCTGCGAAGTCAGAGGAAGTCTTGGATTTTTCTATCTATAGTATTGCCATATCAGGGTTGTGAATGTAAGCAATTGGCATTCACTTTTTCATTATAAATTCTTTATATGGGTCATGCTTTGGTCTTGGTCGTTTGAGCAAGAAATTGTTTGTCAATTAGGCGATCTTAAACGTGAGCAGCCTGAGAGCAATCGAGCGGTAAAGCATGAGGTCACCGAAAGCCCTCTGAACACCTGACGGCACGCCGCTTACCGAGAGGCTATTGAATAAATTAAATCAAAGGTTCACTTTTTCGCTGCATGATAATCGCATTCTGTGTGTAAAACCTAATGCCCAATCAGCAGTTTGAAATAAATTTTTCTCGCATCCGGTGTGTCATGGCTCTAAATTTTGCTGTCAATGGAAACTTTTTTCTTAAACTGTTATCAAACAGCTACATTTCCTATGAGCCTAAGATTAAGTACACTCTAAGAAAAAAAGGTTTGTTTCTGCACCTTTCACGGCTGCGCACATTTGCTGCAATAGTAGCACCTTTTATGGTGCTTTTGAGCACCTTTTGTAAAGGACCTCACGCGCATCCTAAGCAGGGGTGGACACGCGCACGCTAATACGGTGCTCATGAACACCCCAAAAAGGGGTGAACATGAGCACCTTTGCATGGGGTTAATGCAAGAACCCTATAATGTGCAGATAAGGACCCTTATCAGGGGTGACCACGTGCACCTCTGTAGCGGGTGACTGCAAGCGCCTTTCATAAAGGTGCTAACGAGCACCTCTATAAGGGGTTCATGCAGGAACCCTAACCCCTGGATTCTACCGGACACGTATTTGCAGCGTGACGTGAGCGATGCTATTTTGCTGCGTCTTGTTAGCGACATCATGTTCCACTGAGCGCTGAACATCAGTGCAGTGTCTTGCCAGCTGATACAATCGACCTGCTCAGATTTTGCATATTTTGTCATTTTTACGGGCATATATGGGCAGCGAACTTGAATACTTTTGTTATTTTTTTCTGCTTTAATTGCATTTAATGTCATTTCTGTCTTTGTTGTGCTTTAGCCTAATACAGTCAAGCCGTGAACGCCATAGATTAAAAAAAAAAAAAAAAAAAAAACTGTGCCCGTATTTAAGTAAAAAAAAAAAAAAAAAATCACTACTTTGAAAAGTAAGTTAACGAATTTTATATCAAAGATCCGTGGCTGGTTTCTCCCAGTTAAAAGTGTATTCCCCTGTATAATTACTTTTACTGCCTGGCACGATCTGGTGTGCGATTCCCATTAGCACAAAAAATAACGTAGTTGGATCCTATAAATGTACATGGTCGAACTATGGGAAACGTATCCCTGGGCCGTGGTCAAATGTACGATATAACCTACATTATTATTAATGCAAAGTGAGTGAGATATTTTCATTTCCAAAAACGGAATCCAAAGTTGGAGTCCCGAAGTTTGGTCAATATTTAAGACTTCATGTGATTGGTCAATATTTCAGATGTTCGCGCAGTGTTAATTCAAACTTGCCCCATCTTATGAACTTTGGCTGGTGAGCAAAATCCTCACTAACCCCATGTATTTCTGAAAGGGGTAAAAAATCGATTTGACTAATTCTATAAGGTGGTCATTAATGAGCACGATTTTTCCATGAACCTATGACAGGTTAATTGAAAAATGATTCTGTAAGTCCACCTTAAACCGTAGCAAGCATCCATCAGCAATGCATGAAAAACCGAGTCCCTCTCGGCGCTAGTGTAGAGTAATGTTAGACTCACACGTCATGAGTTCTGTCGGATAACTGGACTCTGCTTTCATATCAGGAACTGGAAGTGGTAAAGTTACTTGTGGAAGACAGGGAGAGGGGGTCAGAGAGGAGCAGCGCTGCGGTGCAGGTGGGTTATATGTGCTGTATGAAGGGTTCGGTGATTTTGGTTTGGGGACATGATGAGAAGTGAGGCTAGTTGACCTGTATATACAAACACTCATCTTGATACGACTGAGCAAATCTCTATGGCTGATTGTGTCCCACAATGCATCAGGATTTTTTTATTCAGAAAGGAGTGGTTATTAAATGTCCCCTGTTATGTCACATTACCCCTTATAACCTATTTCCAAACATGCCATTTGTGACATCACAAGGGGAAGAGTCAACCCTGACCCTATGGAACATATTTTATAATGGCTAATAATCTGTGCTCCTGGTGACATGATAAGACACCTTTAAGATGATGTGCAGGGAAATGTTTCAATGCCCATAATATTATATCTGGTTACTGAAGCCTTTTCCCTGTGAATGTGCCATTTTTGGGGATGCAGCACCATTGCCACTAATTCATTCTGGAGTATCTCGTGGGCGCAGCCAATAAAACTGGAGATTCTGAGAGCGGAGATTCGCTGACCCAATCCCAGGCTTGATGTATCACGTTACCTTGGAGACGCTATGACACGTCAGGCTAATGTACTGCTGCAAGTTCTGGACATTTTATTTTACCTTTTTTTTTTGCGGCTCAGGAGGCACATAAAATGTAAAATAAAATTACAAGAAAATATTTAATATTCAATCTGAAACTTTATGGTTTTTATTTTTTAGGAAATATTCACTTATTCTGAATTTGATGCCTGCAACATGTTCCAAAAAAGCGGGGACAGGGGCATGTTTAACACTGTGTTACATCACCTTTCCTTTTAACAACACTTCATAAGCGTTTGGGAACTGAGGACACTAGGCTAATTGTAGAGGCTTTGTTGGTGGAATTCTTTCCCATTTTTGCATGATGTACTACTTCAGTTGCTCACCAGTCCGGGGTCTTCGTTGTCATATTTTGCGCTTCATAATGTGCCACACATTTTCAGTGGGAGACAAGTCTGGACTGCAGGCAGGTCAGTCTATTACCCACACTCTTTTACGACGAAGCCGCACTGTTGTAACACGTGCAAAATGTGGCTTTGCATTGTTTTGCTGAAATGGGCAGGCACGTCCCTGCAAAAGACTTTGCTTGGATGGCAGCATATGTTGCTCCCAAACCTGTATGTACCTCTCAACAGTAATGATGCCTTCACAGATGTGCAAGTTATCCATGCCATGGGCACTGATGCATACCATTACCATCACAGATGCCGGCTTTTTAAATTAGCACTGATAACAGATAACAGTCTGGATGGTCCTTTTCCTCTTTAGCCCGCAGGACACGACGTCCATGATTTCCAAAACAATTTTAAATGTGGACTTGTCAGACCACAGCACACTTATCCACTTTGATACATCTCATATGAGCTCGGGCACAGAGAAGATGGCGGTGTTTCTGGGTGGTGTCGATATATTGCTTTCGCCTTGCATGGTAGAGATTTAACTTGAACGATGTCGGTTTTTAATGCAGTGCTGTCTGAGGGACAGACGGACACATGAATTCAATGTTGGTTTCGGCCTTGCCGCTTAGGTGTCGAGATTTCTCCAGATTCTCTGAAATTAATGATGATATTATGGACCGTAGATGACAAAATCCCTAAATTCCTTGCAATTGCTCGTTGAGAAACTTTGTTCTTAAACTTTTGGACTGTTTTCTCACGCAGTTGTTCACAAAGTGGTGAACCTCGTCCCATCCTTACTCACGAACTACTGAGCCTTTTGGGGAAGGTCCTTTTATACCTAATCATGTCACTCACCTGTTTCCAAGTAACTTGTTCACCTGTGGAAGGTTCCAAACAGGTGTTTTTTTTTTTGTTTTTTTTTTGAGCATTCCTCAACTATCCCAGTCTTTTGTTGCCCCTCTCCCAGCTTTTTTGGAAAGTGCTGCAGGCATCAAATTCAAAATGAGAATATATTTCTAAAAAAACAAAGTTTATCAGTGTGAACATTAAATATCTTGTCTTTGTAGTGTACTTAATTGAATATAGGTCCAAGAGGATTTGCAAATCATTGAATTCTGTTTTTACGTTTACATTTCACGTTTTACTCGACGTCCCAACGCTCCATTGAAATTGGGGTTTGTAAAAATACTATCCAAAATAAAAATAACTCAGCTACATAGAATCAGAGGCATGGATGATTCCTTCCCATAAATTGCCCCACATATTGGAATGGTTTGTTGTTTTCAAATTCATGCTAATGCTGGTAAAAGCATAAATTCCATTGACCTGAGGTCTGCGAACGCCTGCAGAATGAGTGATATTTTTCTCACTGCAATGTTAATTTTGTCCTGGAAAAAAAAAGCAGAATTTGAGCGTAATCTAGCCACCATCTTTCACAAACTGTATTTTCTACTACAGGAAACTGAGGTTTACGGTTGAAGCTTAATTAATAAAATATAGACTAATAAATGTATTTCCCACGGGTGTATTTTTCAGCATATTTTATCTAAAGCAGGCTAATTTAACAAAATAAATGTATGACAAAACACAGCTAAAGGGGACCAGTGGCATTGATGATATAAGTAAATTGTCCCATGTAACATGATGAAAAGTTTTTCTGTAAATCAGCCAAATGCTTTAAAAAGGAAAAATCCACCAAAAGGCCTCAACAGATTCTAATGAACTTGTGCAAAATGAGGGGTATTTGTCTCTTTGAAATGTTCTTTTTTCCCCCACAAACGTATCTAAATACAGGATAAACCAGAACTGAAGGACCAAGTCCCCTCGCCTGAGACCATTAAAAAAATTGAGGTGAGTTTGACTGTTGATGAAAACTTAACTTAATTATTAAAATGAAGACAAATAGCTGTTTTGTTGTTCAGAATCTCATACCCTAACTCTGCCATGGAATCTTGAGGCAAACACTGCTGTCTGTTTATACTGTAAACCGTGTTGTGTAAAGTTTACACTTATTAGACAAAATACAAAATGGGAGTGATCAATTTCTCCCTTTGCATTATTAATCAGACACATACTGATCACTTGAAATCAGCATGCATTGTGGTACTTCAGGGTATTTCAATGTATTTTGCCTAATTTAAATCGTTTTTTGTTTTCTTGTTTAGCTGGTATAGTTGAGTGTAAATACGCTAAAATATTTGGCGAAAAATAGAAAAAATGACACATTTGGTATTTGGCCGAAAAAGTGAAAAGGTGGAAAAATTTTGTCCAAATGTGCAATGTGGTGATTGTGCTTTCATCTAATCGTAGCTAAAAGCGCAAATGGACTGTAAGGTAGCTGCCCTGCAGGAAAGAATTTTTGAGCTGGAACAAGGGGCTCTGGTGATACATGAGGTAAATTTTACAAAATATGGAAATTATGGAATTTGTAATAAGCACCATGTATTGTTAAAAAGTGCCTTCAAAGCTGCTCTCCCCCTGAGTCTATGGTGAGGCTCAGTGTTATACTGGTGTCTCACATTGTTACGGAGTTACAGTGTCACACATCTACATGTGGGAATAATGCTTGCAGACCTTCAGTCGTTTTCAAATTGCATAAACTCCGTCACTATTCATTTATGGACTTGAAAATGTTGTGTCTAGATTCTTCGCCTGCCAGACTTAAAATTATAATTTGTGACGAGCTGTCAATGGCTGTGCTGCAGAGCTTGTTGGAGTTTCAGGCCCCAAATGTATTTTTGATCTCGCTGGGTGATTTCAGGATCTTAGGCCTGAAAGTGTATCTGCTATCATATGTATATTATGAAGTATATCATTATTAATGCAAAATGACTGAGCTGTTTTCATGTCCGAAAGGGAAATTTCTCATTCCATCAATATGCTGCAAAAAGCTAAATTTGAGGAGAAACCAGGCACCAAATAAGAGATAATTATTATACTTGCATAGAGAAAACTGTAAAGGTCGTAACACACCGGATTCATAACGAATAACACGAAAATACGAAATTTACAGACGTGAAATGTTTAGATCAAAACTCTTCCCACCGGCTTTAACACGAATTTGCGACAGAAACTCGGGAAAACTAATTTTTGACATTTTGACAGCTCACGGCAAAATAGAAAAAGAGGGCAGAGGAAGAACAGGGAAGAGGAGGGAAAAATGGATTCATCCTCTGGTGACGAAGATCTTTTCCTCGTCATTCTGTCTGAGAAAGAATTAGGTTTTGGGTTCACCCTCTGTTACAAAGTAGGGATAGAGAAGGAAAGTTTCACCTCTTGAAAGAGGTGTTTTCTTTCGCAGATTAGTGACGACGGAAAATATCAATACAGCTTTATAATTTCTGCGCTTGTGAAACTGCACAGATCTGTTTAAACTGGATTGTGAGGCTGTTGAGCAATAAGCCACGAGAATCCGTTCTGTACTATCCTGAATGTTGTCATGGCTGAAGGGCGTTGTTAGACTCGTTGCACAGCTGAGTGACAATTGTAAGAAAGGGAAAAATAAATGCTGCGAAGTCAGAGGAAGTCTTGGATTTTTCTATCTATAGTATTGCCATATCAGGGTTGTGAATGTAAGAAATTGGCATTCAGTTTTTCATTATAAATTCTTTATATGGGTCATGCTTTGGTCTTGGTCGTTTGAGCAAGAAATTGTTTGTCAATTAGGCGATCTTAAACGTGAGCAGCCTGAGAGCAATCGAGCGGTAAAGCATGAGGTCACAGAAAGCCCTCTGAACACCTGACGGCACGCCGCTTACCGAGAGGCTATTGAATAAATTAAATCAAAGGTTCACTTTTTCGCTGCATGATAATCGCATTCTGTGTGTAAAACCTAATGCCCAATCAGCAGTTTGAAATAAATTTTTCTCGCATCCGGTGTGTCATGGCCCTAAATTTTGCTGTCAATGGAAACTTTTTTCTTAAACTGTTATGAAACAGCTACATTTCCTATGAGCCTAAGATTAAGTACACTCTAAGAAAAAAAGGTTTGTTTCTGCACCTTTCACGGCTGCGCACATTTGCTGCAATAGTAGCACCTTTTATGGTGCTTTTGAGCACCTTTTGTAAAGGACCTCACGCGCATCCTAAGCAGGGGTGGACACGCGCACGCTAATACGGTGCTCATGAACACCCCAAAAAGGGGTGAACATGAGCACCTTTGCATGGGGTTAATGCAAGAACCCTAAAATGTGCAGATAAGGACCCTTATCAGGGGTGACCACGCGCACCTCTGTAGCGGGTGAGAGCAAGCGCCTTTCATAAAGGTGCTAACGAGCACCTCTATAAGGGGTTCATGCAGGAACCCTAACCCCTGGATTCTACCGGACACGTATTTGCAGCGTGACGTGAGCGATGCTATTTTGCTGCGTCTTGTTAGCGACATCATGTTCCACTGAGCGCTGAACATCAGTGCAGTGTCTTGCCAGCTGATACAATCGACCTGCTCAGATTTTGCATATTTTGACATTTTTACGGGCATATATGGGCAGCGAACTTGAATACTTTTGTTATTTTTTTCTGCTTTAATTGTATTTAATGTCATTTCTGTCTTTGTTGTGCTTTAGCCTAATACAGTCAAGCCGTGAACGCCATAGATTTAAAAAAAAAAAAAAAAAAAAAAAACTGTGCCCGTATTTAAGTAAAAAAAAAAAAAAAAATCACTACTTTGAAAAGTAAGTTAACAAATTTTAAATCAAAGATCCGTGGCTGGTTTCTCCCAGTTAAAAGTGTATTCCCCTTTATAATTACTTTTACTGCCTGGCACGATCTGGTGTGCGATTCCCATTAGCACAAAAAATAACGTAGTTGGATCCTATAAATGTACATGGTCGAACTATGGGAAACGTATCCCTGGGCCGTGGTCAAATGTACGATATAACCTACATTATTATTAATGCAAAGTGAGTGAGATATTTTCATTTCCAAAAACGGAATCCAAAGTTGGAGTCCCGAAGTTTGGTCAATATTTAAGACTTCATGTGATTGGTCAATATTTCAGATGTCAGCGCAGTGTTAATTCAAACTTGCCCCATCTTATGAACTTTGGCTGGTGAGCAAAATCCTCACTAACCCCATGTATTTCTGAAAGGGGTAAAAAATCGATTTGACTAATTATATAAGGTGGTCATTAATGAGCACGATTTTTCCATGAACCTATGACAGGTTAATTGAAAAATGATTCTGTAAGTCCACCTTAAACCGTAGCAAGCATCCATCAGCAATGCATGAAAAACCGAGTCCCTCTCGGCGCTAGTGTAGAGTAATGTTAGACTCACACGTCATGAGTTCTGTCGGATAACTGGACTCTGCTTTCATATCAGGAACTGGAAGTGGTAAAGTTACTTGTGGAAGACAGGGAGAGGGGGTCAGAGAGGAGCAGCGCTGCGGTGCAGGTGGGTTATATGTGCTGTATGAAGGGTTCGGTGATTTTGGTTTGGGGACATGATGAGAAGTGAGGCTAGTTGACCTGTATATACAAACACTTATCTTGATACGACTGAGCAAATCTCTATGGCTGATTGTGTCCCACAATGCGTCAGGATTTTTTATTCAGAAAGGAGTGGTTATTAAATGTCCCCTGTTATGTCACCTTACCCGTTATAACCTATTTCCAAACATGCCATTTGTGACATCACAAGGGGAAGAGTCAACCCTGACCCTATGGAACATATTTTATAATGGCTAATAATCTGTGCTCCTGGTGACATGATAAGACACCTTTAAGATGATGTGCAGGGAAATGTTTCAATGCCCATAATATTATATCTGGTTACTGAAGCCTTTTCCCTGTGAATGTGCCATTTTTGGGGATGCAGCACCATTGCCACTAATTCATTCTGGAGTATCTCGTGGGCGCAGCCAATAAAACTGGAGATTCTGAGAGCGGAGATTCGCTGACCCAATCCCAGGCTTGATGTATCACGTTACCTTGGAGACGCTATGACACGTCAGGCTAATGTTCTGCTGCAAGTTCTGGACATTTTATTTTACCTTTTTTTTTTGCGGCTCAGGAGGCACATAAAATGTAAAATAAAATTACAAGAAAATGTTTAATATTCAATCTGAAACTTTATGGTTTTTATTTTTTAGGAAATACTCACTTATTCTGAATTTGATGCCTGCAACATGTTCCAAAAAAGCGGGGACAGGGGCATGTTTAACACTGTGTTACATCACCTTTCCTTTTAACAACACTTCATAAGCGTTTGGGAACTGAGGACACTAGGCTAATTGTAGAGGCTTTGTTGGTGGAATTCTTTCCCATTTTTGCTCGATGTACTACTTCAGTTGCTCACCAGTCCGGGGTCTTCGTTGTCATATTTTGCGCTTCATAATGTGCCACACATTTTCAGTGGGAGACAAGTCTGGACTGCAGGCAGGTCAGTCTATTACCCACACTCTTTTACGACTAAGCCGCACTGTTGTAACACGTGCAAAATGTGGCTTGGCATTGTTTTGCTGAAATGGGCAAGCACGTCCCTGCAACAGACTTTGCTTGGATGGCAGCATATGTTGCTCCCAAACCTGTATGTACCTCTCAACAGTAATGATGCCTTCACAGATGTGCAAGTTATCCATGCCATGGGCACTGATGCATCCCATTACCATCACAGATGCCGGCTTTTTAAATTAGCACTGATAACAGATAACAGTCTGGATGGTCCTTTTCCTCTTTAGCCCGCAGGACACGACGTCCATGATTTCCAAAACAATTTTAAATGTGGACTTGTCAGACCACAGCACACTTATCCACTTTGATACATCTCATATGAGCTCGGGCACAGAGAAGATGGCGGTGTTTCTGGGTGGTGTCGATCTATTGCTTTCGCCTTGCATGGTAGAGATTTAACTTGAACGACGGTTTTTAATGCAGTGCTGTCTGAGGGACAGACGGACACATGAATTCAATGTTGGTTTTCGGCCTTGCCGCTTAGGTGTCGAGATTTCTCCAGATTCTCTGAAATTAATGATGATATTATGGACCGTAGATGACAAAATCCCTAAATTCCTTGCAATTGCTCGTTGAGAAACTTTGTTCTTAAACTTTTGGACTGTTTTCTCACGCAGTTGTTCACAAAGTGGTGAACCTCGTCCCATCCTTACTCACGAACTACTGAGCCTTTTGGGGAAGGTCCTTTTATACCTAATCATGTCACTCACCTGTTTCCAAGTAACTTGTTCACCTGTGGAAGGTTCCAAACAGGTGTTTTTTTTTTTTGTTTTTTTTTTGAGCATTCCTCAACTATCCCAGTCTTTTGTTGCCCCTCTCCCAGCTTTTTTGGAAAGTGCTGCAGGCATCAAATTCAAAATGAGAATTTATTTCTGAAAAAACAATAAAGTTTATCAGTGTGAAAATTAAATATCTTGTCTTTGTAGTGTACTTAATTGAATATAGGTCCAAGAGGATTTGCAAATCATTGAATTCTGTTTTTACGTTTACATTTCACGTTTTACTCGACGTCCCAACGTTCCATTGAAATTGGGGTTTGTAAAAATACTATCCAAAATAAAAATAACTCAGCTACATAGAAACAGAGGCATGGATGATTCCTTCCCATAAATTGCCCCACATAGTGGAATGGTTTGTTGTTTTCAAATTCATGCTAATGCTGGTAAAAGCATAAATTCCATTGACCTGAGGTCTGCGAACGCCTGCAGAATGAGTGATATTTTTCTCACTGCAATGTTAATTTTGTCCTGGAAAAAAAAGCAGAATTTGAGCGTAATCTAGCCACCATCTTTCACAAACTGTATTTTCTACTACAGGAAACTGAGGTTTACGGTTGAAGCTTAATTAATAAAATATAGACTAATAAATGTATTTCCCACGGGTGTATTTTTCAGCATATTTTATCTAAAGCAGGCTAATTTAACAAAATAAATATATGACAAAACACAGCTAAAGGGGACCAGTGGCATTGATGATATAAGTAAATTGTCCCATGTAACATGATGAAAAGTTTTTCTGTAAATCATCCAAATGCTTTAAAAAGGAAAAAAAACCACCAAAAGGCCTCAACAGATTCTAATGAACTTGTGCAAAATGAGGGGTATTTGTCTCTTTGAAATGTTCTTTTTTCCCCCACAAACGTATCTAAATACAGGATAAACCAGAACTGAAGGACCAAGTCCCCTCGCCTGAGACCATTAAAAAAATTGAGGTGAGTTTGACTGTTGATGAAAACTTAACTTAATTATTAAAATGAAGACAAATAGCTGTTTTGTTGTTCAGAATCTCATACCCTAAAACTCTGCCATGGAATCTTGAGGCAAACACTGCTGTCTGTTTATACTGTAAACCGTGTTGTGTAAAGTTTACACTTATTAGACAAAATACAAAATGGGAGTGATCAATTTCTCCCTTTGCATTATTAATCAGACACATACTGATCACTTGAAATCAGCATGCATTGTGGTACTTCAGGGTATTTCAATGTATTTTTTCAATTTAAATCGTTTTTTGTTTTCTTGTTTAGCTGGTATAGTTGAGTGTAAATACGCTAAAATATTTGGCGAAAAATAGAAAAAATGACACATTTGGTATTTGGCCGAAAAAGTGAAAAGGTGGAAAAATTTTGTCCAAATGTGCAATGGTGGTGATTGTGCTTTCATCTAATCGTAGCTAAAAGCGCAAATGGACTGTAAGGTAGCTGCCCTGCAGGAAAGAATTTTTGAGCTGGAACAAGGGGCTCTGGTGATACATGAGGTAAATTTTACAAAATATGGAAATTATGGAATTTGTAATAAGCACCATGTATTGTTAAAAAGTGCCTTCAAAGCTGCTCTCCCCCTGAGTCTATGGTGAGGCTCAGTGTTATACTGGTGTCTCACATTGTTACGGAGTTACAGTGTCACACATCTACATGTGGGAATAATGCTTGCAGACCTTCAGTCGTTTTCAAATTGCATAAACTCCGTCACTATTCATTTATGGACTTGAAAATGTTGTGTCTTGATTCTTCGCCTGCCAGACTTAAAATTATAATTTGTGACGAGCTGTCAATGGCTGTGCTGCAGAGCTTGTTGGAGTTTCAGGCCCCAAATGTATTTTTGATCTCGCTGGGTGATTTCAGGATCTTAGGCCTGAAAGTGTATCCGCTATCATATGTATATTATGAAGTACATCATTATTAATGCAAAATGACTGAGCTGTTTTCATGTCCGAAAGGGAAATTTCTCATTCCATCAATATGCTGCAAAAAGCTAAATTTGAGGAGAAACCAGGCACCAAATAAGAGATAATTATTATACTTGCATAGAGAAAACTGTAAAGGTCGCAACACACCGGATGCATAACGAATAACACGAAAATACGAAATTTTCAGACGAGAAATGTTTAGATCAAAACTCTTCCCACCGGCTTTAACACGAATTTGCGACAGAAACTCGGGAAAACAAATTTTTGACATTTTGACAGCTCACGGCAAAACAGAAAAAGAGGGCAGAGGAAGAACAGGGAAGAGGAGGGAAAAATGGATTCATCCTCTGGTGACGAAGATCTTTTCCTCGTCATTCTGTCTGATCAAGAATTAGGTTTTGGGTTCACCCTCTGTTACAAAGTAGGGATAGAGAAGGAAAGTTTCACCTCTTGAAAGAGGTGTTTTCTTTCGCAGATTAGTGACGACGTAAAATATCAATACAGCTTTATAATTTCTGCGCTTGTGAAACTGCACAGATCTGTTTAAACTGGATTGTGAGGCTGTTGAGCAATAAGCCACGAGAATCCGTTCTGTACTATCCTGAATGTTGTCATGGCTGAAGGGCGTTGTTAGACTCGTTGCACAGCTGAGTGACAATTGTAAGAAAGGGAAAAATAAATGCTGCGAAGTCAGCGGAAGTCTTGGATTTTTCTATCTATAGTATTGCCATATCAGGGTTGTGAATGTAAGCAATTGGCATTCACTTTTTCATTATAAATTCTTTATATGGGTCATGCTTTGGTCTTGGTCGTTTGAGCAAGAAATTGTTTGTCAATTAGGCGATCTTAAACGTGAGCAGCCTGAGAGCAATCGAGCGGTAAAGCATGAGGTCACAGAAAGCCCTCTGAACACCTGACGGCACGCCGCTTACCGAGAGGCTATTGAATAAATTAAATCAAAGGTTCACTTTTTCGCTGCATGATAATCGCATTCTGTGTGTAAAACCTAATGCCCAATCAGCAGTTTGAAATAAATTTTTCTCGCATCCGGAGTGTCATGGCCCTAAGTTTTGCTGTCAATGGAAACTTTTTTTCTGAAACTGTTATCAAACAGCTACATTTCCTATGAGCCTAAGATTAAGTACACTCTAAGAAAAAAAGGTTTGTTTCTGCACCTTTCACGGCTGCGCACATTTGCTGCAATAGCAGCACCTTTTATGGTGCTTTTGAGCACCTTTTGTAAAGGACTTCACGCGCATCCTAAGCAGGGGTGGACACGCGCAAGCTAATACGGTGCTCATGAACACCCCAAAAAGGGGTGAACATGAGCACCTTTGCATGGGGTTAATGCAGAAACCCTAAAAAGTGCAGATAAGGACATCAGGGGTGACTACGCGCACCTCTGTAGCGGGTGACAGCAAGCGCCTTCCATAAAGGCGCTAACGAGCACCTCTATATGGGGTTAATGCAGGAACCCTAACCCCTGGATTCTACCGGACACGTATTTGCAGCGTGACGTGAGCGATGCTATTTTGCTGCGTCTTGTTCGCGACATCATGTTCCACTGAGCGCTGAACATCAGTGCAGCGTCTTGCCAGCTGATACAATCGACCTGCTCAGATTTTGCATATTTTGTCATTTTTACGGGCATATATGGGCAGCGAACTTGAATACTTTTGTTATTTTTTTCTGCTTTAATTGCATTTAATGTCATTTCTGTCTTTGTTGTGCTGTAGCCTAATACAGTCCAGCCGTGAACGTGAACGCCATAGATTTAAAAAAAAAAAAAACCAAACTGTGCCCGTATTTTAGTAAAAAAAAAAAAAAAATCACAACTTTGAAAAGTAAGTTAACAAATTTTATGTCAAAGATTCGTGGCTGGTTTCTCCCAGTTAAAAGTGTATTCCCCTGTATAATTACTTTTACTGCCTGGCACAATCTGGTGTGCGATTCCCATTAGCACAAAAAATAACGCAGTTGGATCCAATAAATGTACATGGTCGAACTATGGGAAACGTATCCCTGCTATATTCAGATCTGCGCGACTGCAGCCCGCCAGCGGCAGAAATAGACTCGGCGCGTATTTTCGGCGGAGCACCGCTTCTAGGACGCTGCTGGGACGTGGCGTGATGCGGCTGGTGGAATCACAACCATTGTCTTGAATGGCCGCGGATCAACTCCAGCAACCGCGTCGCGGCAGCAACGTGGCCAAGACGCTTCCGGTGGAATCAAACCTTAAAAGGTGCAGATGAGCACCATTATTAGGGGTGACCGCGCTCACCTCTATTAGAAGGGTGACTGCAAGCGCCTTTTAAGGTTCTTATTCCCATTTTAGAGTTCACATACATACCTCTTCTAATAGGTGCTTGTCTGCACCTGTAAAGGGCTCTCACCTTTTTTGAAGCGCCCAAAAGGCACTCGCTGCCTGAGACGGTGTTCTTTTTCTACCCTCCCAGATTCTTACCCTGGTTAATACTCCCATATGCACGCACACATCAGCGAACACACGCCCTCAACTTAATCCTTAGGTTCCACACATGTATCAGTGATTGTGTAGCGTCTCGTGTCCTGTGCACAGTGACTGGTACGGGGGACAGGAAGCGATGGACTGGACTCAGATGCAGGGATTGATCTGAGCGTTTATTATGCCCACGCAGCAGTGCAGTGGGCATCAGTGTTGCAAGCAGTATGAAACAAAAAGGAACTGAGCTTCCAAAATTATTGAACGTAATACAGCAGTAGACTAAGTATTACACAATCAAAGAAAAAGGAACAAGGTTCCTTTAAACAAGAAAGTAAAAGGGCTGCTTTAAAGTAAGCGGCTCTTAGTTTATAATTTGGCTTAGTATTTGCGAAACACGGCAACTGTCTTACGAAAGACCTACAGCACCGTTACTGCATTTAAGAGACATCACAAAGAGCTGTTGCACAGGACTCATATATACAACCTGAATTCCACAATTGTTGGGATGAAGTGTAAATTGTGTATAAAATCAAAATGCCATGACTTTCAGATCACATCAGCCAATATTTTATTTACAATTGAGTATAGATAACATTTCAAATGTTGAAACAGACATTTTACTTTTTTATCCACAAAATGAGCTTTTTTCAAATTTTCTGACTGCAACAGGTCTCAAAAAAGTTGGGACACAGGCAAAAAAAAGGGCAGAAAAAGCAATTAATATATAAGAGAATCAGCTGAAAGGCCATTTAGCAAGTAATTAAGTTAACTGGTATTAGGTGTGTAACATGATTGGCTATAAAAGGGATGTCTTAGAGAGGCTGAGTCTCTCAGAAGTAAAGATGGCCAGAGGGTCTCCAACCTGTGAAGGCTTGCGTAAAAAAATTGTGGAATACTCTAAAAGCAATGTTCCTAAACGTCAAATTGCAAAGGCTTTGAAGGTCTCATCGACAGTGCATAACATCATCAAAAGATTCAAAGAAACTGGAAAAATCTCTCCGTATGGGACAAGGCCAAAGACTTTTACTGGATGCCTGTGATCTTCAGGCGGTCAGACACCACTGCATCACTCACCGGCATGAATCTGTCATTGACATTACTAAATGGGTCCAGGAATACTTCAAGAAACCACTGTCTGTAAACACAGTCCGCCGTGCCATCCACAGATGCCACCTAAAACTCTATCATGCAAAAAGGAAGCCACTGTTGAGCATGATTCAGAAGCGCCGCTGTGTTCTGTGGGCCAAGGCTCATTTAAATTGGATTGTAGCAAAGTGGCAAAGTGTCCTGTGGTCAGACGAGTCCAAATTTGACATTCTTGTTTGAAATCATGGGCGTTGTGTCCTCCGGACTAAAGAGGGGATAGACCACCTCTCCTGTTATCAGCGTTCAGTTCAAAAGTCAGCATCTCTGATGGTATGGGGATGCATTAGTGCATATGGTGTGGGACACTTGCATGTTTTAAAAAGCACCATGAATGCTGAAAGGTATATGCAGGTTTTAGAGCATCGTATGCTCCCCTCCAGACGACATCTATTCTAAGGAAGGCCTTGTGTATTTCAGCAGGACAATGCAAAACCACATACTGCAGCTATTACGACAGCATGGCTTCATAGTAGAAGAGTCCATGTGCTGAACTGGCCTGCCTGCAGTCCTGATCTGTCACCGATTGAGAACATTTGGCACATAATTAAACAAAAAGTCCACCAAAGGAGACCTTAAACTCTCCAGCAGCTGGAAGCCTGTATTAAACCAGAGTGGGATCAAATTCTAATGGCTAAACTCAAGCAACTTGTCTCAATTCCCAGACGCCTCCAGTCTTTTTTAAAAAGAAGAGGGGATGCTACACCATGGTAAACAGGCCCCTGTCCCAACTTTTTTGCGAACTGTAGCAGCCATCAAATTTGAAATGAGCTCATTTTGTGGATAAAATTGTAAAATTTCTCGGTTTAAACATTTGGAATGTTATCTCTGTTCTATTGGGAATAATATACTGGGTGGAGTGATTTGGAAGTCATTGCGTTTTGATTTTATTCACAATTAAAATTTTGTCCCAACTATTTTGGAATTGGGGTTGTATATCCCTCTGAGGGAAGACAAACAGGTGTGCAGGCTGACATGAGAAGTGCGCTCTGGGCTCTCAGGGAGCGATGAGCTGGCTGACAGGAGGCGTGTCTTTACGCATTGTGTTTACACTAGAAAGGGGCAAACAAGTGCATGTCGATGACGGTCACATTGCTACCGAGTTTTGCATGTATGAAGACTTTTTTCCTTTTTAGGTCACCTGAGCCGAAGGCATGTCCTAATGCGATCCCCTTTTGTCCGTCGTCGTGCGTCGTCCGTAAACCTTTCCTTGTGAACAAAATAACTTAAGTATTTATGAACCAATTTTTGATGAGACTTTGTATGCAGGCTTATATCCATAAGATCTTGGACGAGTTCGAAAACCAGATTGATTCGATCATATTTGATGGAGTTATTGCCCTTTGTTGTATTATTATAATAAGCAACCTTGTGAACACAACAACTTAAGTAAGGGTCATTTAAGGATGTGTCATGTTTAGGTTTTGGAGGAAACTGGAGTATACCTGGAGAAAACCAACAACCTGTGGTTGGTACTTGGCAACTGCCTGTACAGTTTGAGGGGAAAATGCCCCGCGGGATGAGGTTTTACCTCAGAAGCAGAAAATTAACTTGACATATGTTAATGAAGGTATTATTCCTTCCTTTCAATGAAGCGTTTTTTGTTTAAACGCAAAATGAAGTTTTTATGAGCATATTCACAGACCGCACCGACCAAACATATGTATTGTGAACTCTGTTAGTGCAAGCCTATTGTCTTGCATTTACTTTTTTATACCTAGATATGCTGGAAACCAGTTATCTTTATGGATGGAAGTGTCTTGAGGTGCTTTATAAAAATTGTGAATTTCATGACCCCCAGGCTCCATGTTTGCCCCTGGGGAGGGGGTCAAGTTTACTATAGTTTATATAGGAAAATGATACTTTTGGGTATATTCTGTTAAATTCCTACTGGAAATCATTCACACTTGATTGACAATACAACAATGAGATGATATTATGATATTTTTGACAGTTTCCCTTACCCAGGGGCGAAGGGGCAGGGCCCAAGGGTCAAAATGGCTTGAGAAATCTTCTTTGCTGAAAGAGTATAGCCACAAGTTATATACATACAATTTAGAATACTCTATTGTTTATGATACTGGATTCCATTAATCTGATCCCTGGGGTCAAAATTAGGGCCACGCCTAATGGCCAAGGTTTAACATTGGATATACTATACTCAGGTGACCGTTAAAGCCCATGGGCCTCTTGTTTTTTTTTATTTGTCATGTGCATTTAAACTTTGTTGGCATCTCCATACTGACACTGGGGACAAATGGAAAATAAGACAAATGATGTGAAGCCTGCGGAGTTCAGGCAGGCAACTCAAAGCGGCGCCAAACCCTGATCAGTCACATGCTCTCTCCATCCAATAGGGCGGGTTATTGAAAACCTCTCTGCCTACCTGATCATTCCCTGCTGCTCATTCTGCTCCATGCTGCACTGATGCTCAGTACTGCTGCCCGTTCTGCTTGTGCTGCTGCTGCTCCTTCTGCCTGTGCTGCTGCTGCTCCTTCTGCTTGTGCTGCTGCAGCTCCTTCTGCTTGTGCTGCTGCAGCTCCTTCTGCTTGTGCTGCTGCTTCTCCTTCTGCCTGTGCTGCTGCAGCTCCTTCTGCTTCTACTGCTGCTGCTCCTGCCTGTGCTGCTGCTGCTCCTTCTGCCTGTGCTGCTGCTGCTTGTTCTGCTTCTGCTGCTGCTGCTCTGTGCTGCTGCCCATGAAGTTTTGGAATCCCACCACCTCCCCAGCATCCACCTGTGGGCTCTGTTTCTATGATCCCCTGCGGGGGCCTTGCTATCATTCCCTGAAGTGAATCTGGCACATCATTTTCAGGGAATTAATAAAATGAGACAGAGCCTGCCGCCAAACTTCCTTCATTTATGCAAAGTATTTAAACTCAATAAAAATATTGAATTCAGTCCAGAGTTTTCTGAACTGAATTTCATGTAAAGTCAATGCACTTGTTTATAAACCAGATATCAAAGCAGCTGCATAAAAGATATGATGAGAAGAAATGGCAAAACAAATCGATTTTTGCCCTTAAATAATCCTCTCATTGCAGGATATTGGCTGCCACGTAACTAAGCTAGTCGAAATAGCTTGATGAACAAAGACAGCTTGAACGCGACAAATGCCAGTTAATGTCCGTGTCAATTGTCCTCGCTCGTACAAGTGTCGCGCTGTCGTTCCTTGTTGTATTTTTCAAGGAGTAGTCTGATCAAAAATTCGTTAATTGTATCAGTTGTAATTTTTGTGTCCCAGTTTATTTTGGTAGAATAAGTAAGTTTAGAATGTGGCAGTGTTGCATTCTACTAATTTTGTATGATAAAAATACAAGAAGTTCAACACAAAATAGGTCCGAAGTGTTAATTAGGCTTATTAGGTTTGTGCAGTTGACTGAGACTATTCAAGGGTGCGGTCGGCACTTTATAGGTTTCAGCTCCATCTACTGCTTCTAAAGGGAACCATTCCTAAGTGCAAACATTTTTGGTGCCAACGAGCACCCTTCAGAAATCTTATTTTCTTAGCCCGTTTAGGATGTGATATACGCTATTTTAACAAAAACAGCCATCCAAGATGCGCACAAGCAGAGCTGAACAGAATTTGTTGCCTGAATAATGCCCATAAATTGATTCACATAATAGAAATATCAGTTGTTCTTTCAGTAATTGAATATCAGCTTAAAGCATAAATCCAGCGAAGTCACCAGCAGAATCTGTGAATAAAAGCATAATTAGTGATATTTTTCACTTTTAAATATTTTTCGTATCCTAAACATAAAGTTGCATAAACTCACCTCTGGAATGCTGAGGAAAACTTTGCAATTTATGTCTAACAATAATTAGGCATCAAGCACAATGGGAGAGATCAGGTTCTACCTTTGCTTTTGTAAGCACACGGAAGGAATCCCTTGATACCAGCACACTTTGTGGTCCTTCAGGGTCTGTTTGTATACCTGGTCTAATTAAAATAAATTTTTTTTCTTTATCAGCTAATACATTTGAGTACGGGTGCACTGCATTTTCCACCACCGAAAATACTGGGCCAAAAATAGCCAAAAAAACCGTCTTTGGTATTTGGCCCTAAGAGCAAGAAGGCTGAAATCTTTAATGTCTGAAAATTGTGCATGTACAGTCGGTAGAAACTTCATTTTTCAAATGTTGACAAAAAGCTATATTTCCTATGATTCTATGCTTCAGTATCTTGCATCCCAGTCTGGCTAATTTTACAGTGTAGCTATCCAACATGCTTAATAACACCGCAAACATGCAAAATTAGCGATTTCTTTTCACCAATGTGTTAATTTTTCTCCATCTAGGCCCAAAGAGATCAATATGAGCAGAAACTAGTCACCATGTGGCGGACAATTCATCAACTTGTTCATGAGAAAGCTGAGGTAAGTTTAGTTTGTGGGACTTCATTCTGAAAATGTTGACAAATAGCTGCTTTATTTCCTATGAGCCTACGTTTTAGTATCTTTCATCCTACACAGTACTAAAATTGCATAACCCCACCCATGGAATCTAGAGGCAAACACTGCAGTCTGTGTAAATAATGATAAGCACTCTCAAACGAAGCATTTGGCACCAGCACCAAGTTGTGGTCCATATTTCTATGCACTTTGCCCAGTTTAAATTAAATTTTTCGCTCGTGCTGCTGAAACAGTTATTTGTTCTGCTCAGGGAATTTTTGACCATCGAAAATTTGCGGCTAAAAATAGAAAAAAAAATCATGCATTTGGCCGAAAGAATGAAAAACGGGAAACATTATGTCCAAATGTGTGATGTGGTGATTGTGCTTTCATCTAAACGTAGCTAAAAGCAGAAATGGACCAGAAGGTGGCTGCCCTGCAGGAGAGAACTTCTGAGGCTGAACAAGCGGCTCGGGTGATGCCTGCGGTAAATTTTACATACTATGGAAATTATGGAATTTGTAATAAGCACCATGTATTGTTAAAAACTGCCTTTATAGCCGCTCTGCCCCTGAGTCTATGGTGAGGCTCAGTGTTATACTGGTGTCTCGCATTGTTACGGTGTTATAGTGTCACAGATCAACATATGGGACCACATTGTGGTCCTTCAGGATCTGTTCGATGTACCTGGTCTAATCAAAATACGTTTTTTTTTCTTGTTCAGCTAATACATTTGAGTATGGGTGCACTGCGTTTTCCACCACCGAAAATGTTGACACATGTTTAAATGTTGACAAAAAGCTATATTTCCTATGATTCTATGCTTTAGTATCTTGCATCCCAATCTGGCTAATTTTACAGTGTAGCTATCCGACATGCTTAATAACACAGCAAACATGTAAAATTTGCGATTTCTTTTCACCAATGTGTAAATTTTTCTCCATCTAGACCCAAAGAGCTCAATATGAGCAGAAAGTAGCCGCCATGTGGCAGACAATTCATCAACTTGTTCAGGAGAAAGCCGGGGTAAGTTTAGTTTGTGGGACTTCATTCTGAAAATGTTGACAAATAGCTGCTTTATTTCCTATGAGCCTACGTTTTAGTATCTTTCATCCTACACAGTACTAAAATTGCATAAACCCACCCATGGAATCTAGAGGCAAACACTGCAGTCTGTGTAAATAATGATAAGCACTCTCAAACGAAGCATTTGGCACCAGCACCAAGTTGTGGTCCTGCGGGGTATTTCTATGCACTTTGCCCAGTTTAAATTAAATTTTTCGCTCGTGCTGCTGAAACAGTTATTTGTTCTGCTCAGGGAATTTTTGACCATCGAAAATTTGCGGCTAAAAATAGACAAAAAAATCATGCATTTGGCCGAAAGAGTGAAAAATGGGAAACATTATGTCCAAATGTGTGATGTGGTGATTGTGCTTTCATCTAAACGTAGCTAAAAGCAGAAATGGACCACAAGGTGGCTGCCCTGCAGGAGAGAACTTCTGAGGCTGAACAAGCGGCTCGGGTGATGCCTGCGGTAAATTTTACAAACTATGGAAATTATGGAATTTGTAATAAGCACCATGTATTGTTAAAAACTGCCTTTATAGCCGCTCTCCCCCTGAGTCTATGGTGAGGCTCAGTGTTATACTGGTGTCTCGCATTGTTACAGTGTTATAGTGTCACAGATCAACATATGGGACCACATTGTGGTCCTTCAGGATCTGTTCGATGTACCTGGTCTAATCAAAATACGTTTTTTTTTTTCTTGTTCAGCTAATACATTTGAGTATGGGTGCACTGCATTTTCCACCACCGAAAATGTTGACACATGTTTAAATATTGACAAAAAGCTATATTTCCTATGATTCTATGCTTTAGTATCTTGCATCCCAATCTGGCTAATTTTACAGTGTAGCTATCCGACATGCTTAATAACACAGCAAACATGCAAAATTTGCGATTTCTTTTCACCAATGTGTAAATTTTTCTCCATCTAGACCCAAAGAGATCAATATGAGCAGAAAGTAGCCGCCATGTGGCAGACAATTCATCAACTTGTTCAGGAGAAAGCCGGGGTAAGTTCAGTTTGTGGGACTTCATTCTGAAAATGTTGACAAATAGCTGCTTTATTTCCTATGAGCCTACGTTTTAGTATCTTTCATCCTACACAGTACAAAAATTGCATAAACCCACCCATGGAATCTAGAGGCAAACACTGCAGTCTGTGTAAATAATGATAAGCACTCTCAAACGAAGCATTTGGCACCAGCACCAAGTTGTGGTCCTGCGGGGTATTTCTATGCACTTTTCCCAGTTTAAATTAAATTTTTCGCTCGTGCTGCTGAAACAGTTATTTGTTCTGCTCAGGGAATTTTTGACCATCGAAAATTTGCGGCTAAAAATAGAAAAAAAAATCATGCATTTGGCCGAAAGAGTGAAAAACGGGAAACATTATGTCCAAATGTGTGATGTGGTGATTGTGCTTTCATCTAAACGTAGCTAAAAGCAGAAATGGACCAGAAGGTGGCTGCCCTGCAGGAGAGAACTTCTGAGGCTGAACAAGCGGCTCGGGTGATGCCTGCGGTAAATTTTACAAACTATGGAAATTATGGAATTTGTAATAAGCACCATGTATTGTTAAAAACTGCCTTTATAGCCGCTCTCCCCCTGAGTCTATGGTGAGGCTCAGTGTTATACTGGTGTCTCGCATTGTTACGGTGTTATAGTGTCACAGATCAACATATGGGACCACATTGTGGTCCTTCAGGATCTGTTCGATGTACCTGGTCTAATCGAAATAGGTTTTTTTTTCTTGTTAAGCTAATACATTTGAGTATGGGTGCACTGCATTTTCCTCAACCGAAAATGTTGACACATGTTTAAATGTTGACAAAAAGCTATATTTCCTATGATTTTATGCTTTAGTATCTTGCATCCCAATCTGGCTAATTTTACAGTGTAGCAATCCGACATGCTTAATAACACAGCAAACATGCAAAATTTGCGATTTCTTTTCACCAATGTGTAAATTTTTCTCCATCTAGACCCAAAGAGATCAATATGAGCAGAAAGTAGCCGCCATGTGGCAGACAATTCTTCAACTTGTTCAGGAGAAAGCCGGGGTAAGTTTAGTTTGTGGGACTTCATTCTGAAAATATTGACAAATAGCTGCTTTATTTCCTATGAGCCTACGTTTTAGTATCTTTCATCCTACACATAACTAAAATTGCATAAACTCACCCATGGAATCTAGAGGCAAACACTGCAGTCTGTGTAAATAATGATAAGCACTCTCAAACGAAGCACTTGGCACCAGCACCAAGTTTGAAAGTTCTTGAAAGTTCATTCAAACTTGAAAAAATTCAGCTCATTCTGAATTTAGTTGCTATTAGTTATCGTCTTGATATCTGTCATATTTTGAGTTATAAATTTTTATTTCAATATTTTTGTCCCATCGGAAACAATGAAACAGATTTTTCACAATGTAACTATTTTCAGATATTTTTTACTCTGTCATACTTTTCGCTAGAAAAGTAATTCAAACTGTAAAATGTTAAGCTACGCTTGTATAATTTATTAATCGTTCAATTTTTTTGTAACTTCTATAATTTTCTAATTATTTTTTTAATTTTTTTTTTTTACAATTAATTCTGGGAACTTCGAGTGTGGAGACATCACGGCTAGAGTGACAAACATCAGCAAAATGGTCCAGACTTCTTAAACTTGCTCTAACTCCCACAGTTTTCACTCTGCATAAATATTTTTATATTAAAGTTGTAGCAAAAGTTGTGCTGGTCACAAAAATGTAACTATGGAAGCACTTGGACAAACAGTTTTGGCTGTATGAGCAGAAAAGCGACAGGACCGCTCACCGAAGCTCCATTAACTCCAATGTTAAATGCGACAAGAAAATGCAGGTTGCAAAGGCTAAATGCACAGTTTTCTAACTTGCTCGTGTTTCCATATTTTTGGCACTACGAACACAATTTTGAAAAATTACTCAGCTGACTCTCCTCTTTCGTATGATACCTCCATTTCCTAGATTGGACTTACCATTTTTGAGTTAGAGGTCGCAATACGTAAGAAACGCCTGTGCTAAAATCTCCATTGGACTAAATGACTCAGCCAAACTCAAATATTTTAGATATGGATCATTTGCGGTTCGATTCAGCCCTCGGTTGGCCTTTTTCCCAGACCTCAACATTGTAGTTTTTAAGACACAAAGATAGGTATGACTCTAAAAGAATAATTCTGTGTCAACCTCAGTGAAAGAATTTCCGGTATAGTAGTTGATACAGTCGCTGAAACCAGCTCCAGGACGCAAAATCTTTGTGTACTTCATTTGAAAATGCGGTGGCCGTTTCCAATGCTGCCAGTCATTTTTAATGTTTCCAGCTAGGATTGATAAAAATCATCTGTTCAGAGCATTCATATCTTCTAGAATAAGCTGATGCAATCTCTGTTATATTAGTGCAAGACCAGTGAAGAGAAAAATAAGTAACTGTCTTGAGACACTGCTTCAGAAGTCCAGCACAAGGTCGTTGATTGACTGTGCGCAAATGAGTTTCTGTTGGTGTCCGGAACTCGAGTGGGGGAAAAAAACATTTCGCCTCCAGCGAAAGCACATTGAGTGCGGGAAAGAACGGTCTTTTTGCCAGGTGCATCCAACTCAACACGTTACAGTAAAAACGGAAAAAACAATAGCTCGAGATCCCATTCCGGCATATAGCTACCAGCAACTGTTTGCATTCGCTAAATGTATTTATGATCGTGTCTAAAATAGGCAAAATATTGGTAACGAAATAGAGCTAGTTAAGTACAAAGAAATGAAAGTGATGTTCCCAGTCGCAATTGGTTCATCGATTGATATGATTTTTTCCTGAGTTTTAAAATAGCTGGGTTTAAGGCTGGAGTAAGCACACTGTTATAAACTCGCACCTTTTTTGCCATTTATTTTAACTGGCACCTTTTTTGCCACTTATTTAACTGCAATTTTACGGTTCTGAGAATATTAACTGTAAACCACAGTTACATGCGCGCAGGACTCAGCTTACAGTTAAAATAAATAGGAGACAGTGCGTTAATTTAAGTGATAAATGAAATCCATTGATAACAGGGCAGTAGCACCTTGTAGTTTGGCTTTCCATAAATGGATCAATGCCCCGATCTAATGTTATTTGCTAAATAATAATAAGAAGAAAAGATAATAATAATATTATTATTATTATTATTATTGTTAATAATATGAGGCCTTCTTTTTACATTATCGCCTGACTCTTTCAGGACCACGAGACCAATCACTTTACGGCAGATTCCTCTGATAAATGATGACACCCCAATTTACAGTGCTGCTCGTTGTTCTGGTCATCTTGCCTACCTAAACGTTCCCTGAAATAAATTGATGTAATTTATTTATAAATATATGCCAGTTAATGACATTGGTCAACATATTTGTTGGGCGTGATGATTCTGTTGCTGTAAACTTTTCTTCAGTTTAAAATGTGCTTAAAAGGAGTTCTGCTTCTTATTGAATGGAAAAGTAATGAACTCGTTGGAAAAGCTGAAAAACGTATAGCCTTTTATTTAGCGGTTTTTTTTTTTTTCAGGAAGAGGCTATTCACCCTGCAGTGGCTCCATGCGAAACTTCAAAGAGTGGGCGGATTACAAAATAAAATCTATTATTGGCCCAGCTGCTGGGAAAATGGCAGAACTGCTTCTCTTGAAGGCCCCGCTATGGGGCAGATAGCCAATGTCTTTCCCTCAGTTCTCTCCGTAGTGGGGTGAATAGCCCCTTCCTTTTTTTTATGTCGCGCCCGAATAATTCCCACAATCTTCTGCAATATGAGTAAATATACTTTTGATACAATTTTGCGATAAGTGGACAACTTCGTTCTCATGTAATATATTTCTGAATGGGCACCAGTATTTTTATGGCAATGTTTAAGTAGGCAACAACCACAATTTCTCTCAAATAAATATTTGAATTAGGTTTGTGTTGTTGCATCTTGGGGAGGTCTTCCTAAATAAGTGCTTTCATACAACTTCATGTCACAAAATCTAAACTATCCCTTTAAACGATTCAGTGTCCCAGGGTCTTAAATAATTTTAATTTTAAGAAGCTTTAAACTCATTTCCAGCTGCTTTAACCTTGAATTGTCAGTAATCCGAACTTCACGTTATTGCCAGCTTCCAGCTTGCCCAGACAGTTTCCCCTGGAACTGCACTTTTCTAGTTGGGGCTTTATCGTCTCAGTTTGTATGTACTTGACCAAGTAGTTTCTGATGATTGTCAAGTAATACTTTAAGAGACAAACGGGATTCTTTTTTTTTTTTTGAGTTGAGTACAGTGATTGCAAAAGAAGTCTATCAAATGCGTCGGTGCGTCTAACCGCGTTGCTTGCTCCAAATAATCAGTAAAATAAAACCCGTGTGCATTTAGTTATGACTCTTCATAGTCCGGCCTATTACTAGCACCTTACACTGAGTGTAGCTAAAATTACAGGGATTGTTGCCTGTTTAAAATTCTGCGCGTACATTTAGTAGATTTCAGAAATTTTAGTTAGTCAAACAGCCGCTCGAAACAAAAACGTAGTTTGGACCTGTCTTCTGTTAATTTCCAAAAAGACTGCATGCTACCAGGAATCAGGATGTTTACGACGCTACGCGATGGTGCTCATGGGAAATGGGCTCTTCCCTCTGGCAAAATACTACCGCTTTGTTCCACAGGCGCCGCCAAACTCAACCTAAAATGAAAGTTCCTTTGTGTTGCTTTAACGCATTAATTCAGCAAAGTCACCTGTAGAATCTGTGAATAAAAGAATAATTAGCGATATTTTCACTTATACTTGTTCAATTTTTTTTTCCATCTAAACACAGGCAATGGAAGCATATGAGCAGAAACTAGTCACCATTTGTCAGACACTTGATCAACTTGCTCAGGAGAGAGCTGAGGTAAGTTTAGTCTGTGGGGAGTTTGTTCTGAAAATGTTGACAAATAGCTGCTATATTTCCCATGAGCCTACGTTTTAATATCATTCATCCTACACATAAGTAAAATTGCATAAACTCACCCATGGAATCTAGAGGCAAACACTGCAGTCTGTGTAAATAATGATAAGCACTCTCAAACGAAGCACTTGGCACCAGCACCAAGTTGTGGTCCTGCGGGGTATTTCTATGCACTTTACCCAATTTAAATTACATTTTTTGCTCGTGCTGCTGAAACGGTTATTTGTTCCGACGCAGGGAATTTTTGACCATCGTAAATTTTCGGCTTAAAATAGAAAAAAAATCATGCATTTGGCATTTGGCCGAAAGAGTGAAAAACGGGAAACACTTTGTCCAAATGTGTGATGTGGTGATTGTGCTTTCATCTAAACGTAGCTAAAAGCACAAATGGACCAGAAGGTGGCTGCCCTCTGGGAGAGAACTTCTGAGGCTGAACAAGCGGCTCGGGTGATGCCTGCGGTAAATTTTACAAACTATGGAAATTATGGAATTTGTAATAAGCACCATGTATTGTGAAAAAGTGCCTTCATAGCCGCTCTCCCGCTGAGTCTACGTGAGGCTCAGTGTTATACTGGTGTCTCACATTGTTACGGTGTTATAGTGTCTCAGATCTACATGTGGGAATAATGTTGGCAGACCTTCAGTCGTTTTCGAGTTACATAAACTCCATCACTATTCATTTATGGCCTTGAAAATATTATGTCCAGATTCTCTACTTGCCAGAATTAAAATTATAATTTGAGACAAGCTGTCAATGGCTGTGCTGCAGAGCTTGTTGGAGTTAAGGCCCCTGAATGTGTTTTTGATCTCGCTGGGTAATTTCAGGATCTTAGGACTGAAACCTTATCCGTGATCATATGTATATTATGACATGCATCATTATTAATGCAAAATGAGTTATCAAAATGCTAAATGAATGCTAAATTAGTTTTTATGTCTGAAAGTGAAATTTCTCCTTCCATCAATATGCTGCAAAAAGCTACATTTGAGCAGAAACCAGGCACCAAATATGAGATGATTAGTTTACTTGCATAGAGAATTGTTTTGCTGTCAGTGGAAACTTTATTCTTAAACTGTTGTCAAATGGCCACATTTCCTATGAGCCTAAGATTAAGTATAATACATCCTAAACAGGCTATTTTCATGAAACAGCCATCCAACATACGTGAAAATAGAGCTAAACAGAATTTTTTTGCCTGAATGATGCCTATAAATTGCTCCACATTATGGAAATATCAGTTCTTTTTTAAATAATTGAAAATCAGGTTAAAGCATAAATCCAGCAAAGTCACCAGTAGGATCTGTGAATAAAAGCATAATTAGCGATATTTTTCACTTTTAAATGTTCAGTTTTCTTTTTTCGATCTAAACGCAGGGTAAAGAAGAATATGAGCAGAAACCAGCCGCCGTGTCAGTGGCGATTGATAAACCAGTCCTGGAGGAAAGGGAGGTAAGTCTGCAGTCAGTGGAAACTTTATTCTTAAAATGTTGATAAAGAGCTTGATTTCCTATGAGACTATGCTTCAGTTTCTTACATCCCAAACAGGCTAATTTTACAATGTAGCTGTCCAACATGCTAAATAACCCAGCAAATATGCAAAATTAGTGATGTTTTCTACAATATGTTAATTTCACCTAGATACATAAAGCAGAGTCTGACCAGAGAGTAGCCACCATGTCGCAAACAATTGAGAAAGTAGTCCAGGAGAAAATGATGGTAAGTTTAATTTGTGAATACTTTATTCTTAAAAGGTAAACAAATATGTATATTTCCTTTGACTTTATGGTTCTGTGTCTTGTCTCCTAAACATTACTAAAGTTGCATAAACTCACCTATGGAATGTTGAGGAAAACCTAGCAGTCAATATAAATTGTGAAGAATGAAGCGTAATGATAACAATAATTGGGCATCAAGCAAAATGAGAGAGATCAGGTTCTACCTTTGCTTTTGTCGGCACACTGAAGGAATCCCTTGATACCAGCACACATTGTGGTCCTTCAGGGTCTGTTCGATGTACCTGGTCTAATCAGTATTCAGTTTATTTTCTTGTCATGCTAATACATATGAGAGTGCGAGTGCACTGCATTTTCACTCACTGAAAATATTCAGCCAACAGCAAAGAAAAAAAACCATCTTCGGTATTGGCCCAAAGAACGAAAAGGCTGAAATTTTTAATGTCTGACAATTGTGCATGTACAGTCTGTGGAAACTTCATTTTTAAAATGTTGACAAAGAGCTATATTTCCTATGATTCTTTTCTTCAGTATCTCACATCCCAAACAGGCTAATTTAACAATGTGCAACATGCTTCAGACCTCAGCAAATATGCATTATAAGTGGTTTTTTTCTCCAATATGTAAATTTTTCTCCATCTAGATACAAGTACATAGAGAAGGATATGACCAGAAACTAGTCGCCATGTGGCAGACAGTTGATCAACTTGTTCAGGAGAGAGCTGAGGTAAGTTTAGTCTGTGGGGAGTTCGTTCTGAAAATGTTGACAAATAGCTGCTATATTTCCTATGAGCCTACGTTTTCGTATCTTTCATCCTACACAGTACTAAAATTGCATAAACTCACCCATGGAATCTGGAGGCAAACACTGCAGTCTGTGTAAATAATGATAAGCACTCTCAAACGAAGCATTTGGCACCAGCACCAAGTTGTGGTCCTGCGGGGTATTTCGATGCACTTTACCCAATTTAAATTAAATTTTTTGCTCGTGCTGCTGAAACAGTTATTTGTTCTGCTCAGGGAATTTTTGACCATCGAAAATTTTCGGCTAAAAATAGAAAAAAAAATCATGCATTTGGCATTTGGCCGAAAGAGTGAAAAACGGGAAACACTATGTCCAAATGTGTGATGTGGTGATTGTGCTTTCATCTAAACGTAGCTAAAAGCGCAAATAGACCAGAAGGTGGCTGCCCTGCAGGAGAGAACTTCTGAGGCTGAACAAGCGGCTCGGGTGATGCCTGCGGTAAATTTTACAAACTATGGAAATTATGGAATTTGTAGTAAGCACCATGTATTGTTAAAAAGTGCCTTCATAGCCGCTCTCCCGCTGAGTCTATGGTGAGGCTCAGTGTTATACTGGTGTCTCACATTGTTACGGTGTTATAGTGTCACAGATCTACATGTGGGAATAATGTTTGCAGACGTTCAGTCGTTTTCAAGTTACATAAACTCCATCACTGTTCATTTATGGCCTTGAAAATATTATGTCCAGATTCTCTACTTGCCAGACTTCAAAAAATCATTTGAGTCGAGTTGTCAATGGCTGTGCTGCAGAGCTTGTTGGAGTTTGAGGCCCCTGAATGTGTTTTTGATCTCGCTGGGTAATTTCAGGATCTTAGGACTGAAACCTTATCCGTGATCATATGTATATTATGACATGCATCATTATTAATGCAAAATGAGTTATCAAAATGCTAAATGAATGCAAAATGAATTTTTATGTCTGAAAGTGAAATTTCTCCTTCCATAAATATGCTGCAAAAAGCTACATTTGAGCAGAAACCAGGCACCAAATATGAGATGATTAGTTTACTTGCATAGAGAATTGTTTTGCTGTCAGTGGAAACTTTATTCTTAAACTGTTGTCAAATGGCCACATTTCCTATGAGCCTAAGATTAAGTATAATACATCCTAAACAGGCTTTTTTAATGAAACAGCCATCCAACATACATGAAAATAGAGCTAAACAGATTTTTTTTTTGCCTGAATGATGCCTATAAATTGCTCCACATTATGGAAATATCAGTTCTTTTTTAAATAATTGAAAATCAGGTTAAAGCATTAATCCAGCAAAGTCACCAGTAAGATCTGTGAATAAAAGCATAATTAGCGATATTTTTCAATTTTAAATGTTCAGTTTTTTTTTTTTTTTTTTTTTGATCTAAACGCAGGGTAAAGAAGAATATGAGCAGAAACCAGCCGCCGTGTCAGTGGCGATTGATAAACCAGTCCTGGAGGAAAGGGAGGTAAGTCTGCAGTCAGTGGAAACTTTATTCTTAAAATGTTGACAAAGAGCTTAATTTCCTATGAGACTATGCTTCAGTTTCTTACATCCCAAACAGGCTAATTTTACAATGTAACTGTCCAACATGCTAAATAACCCAGCAAATACGCAAAATTAGTGATGTTTTCTCCAATATGTTAATTTCACCTAGATACATAAAGCAGAGTCTGACCAGAGAGTAGCCACCATGTCGCAAACAATTGAGAAAGTAGTCCAGGAGAAAATGATGGTAAGTTTAATTTGTGAATACTTTATTCTTAAAAGGTAAACAAATATGTATATTTCCATTGACTTTATGGTTCTGTGTCTTGCCTCCTAAACATTACTAAAGTTGCATAAACTCACCTATGGAATGTTGAGGAAAACTTTGCAGTCAATGTAAATTGTGAAGAATGAAGTGTAATGATAACAATAATTAGGCATCAAGCAAAATGAGAGAGATCAGGTTCTACCTTTGCTTTTGTCCGCACACTGAAGGAATCCCTTGATACCAGCACACATTGTGGTCCTTCAGGATCTGTTCGATGTACCTGGCCTGGTCAAAATTGAAAAAAAATGTTTCATTTCTCACCAATAAAATTGTGTGTACGGAAGCACTGAATTTTCGCCACCGAAAATATTCTGCCAAAAATAGGATCTGGCCCACCCACCCAATAAAACAATATTTTTTTGGTATTTGGCCCAAATGGCATAAAGGCTGGAATTTTTCATGTCTGAAAATTGTATATGTACAGTCTGTAGAAACATCATTTTTAAAATGCTGACAAAGAGCTATATTTCCTATGAGTCTATACTTCAGTATCTTACATCCCAAATAGGCTAATTTAACAAAATATCTATTTAACATCCTTTATAACACAGCAAACATGCAAAATTAGTGTTTTTTTCCTCCAGTGTGTTAATTTTTCTCCATCTAGATACATAGAGAAGAATATGAGCAGAAACTAGTCGCCATGTGGCAGACAGTTCATCAACTTGTTCAGGAGAGAGCTGGGGTAAGTTTAGTCTGTGGGGAGTTCGTTCTGAAAATGTTGATAAATACCTGCTATATTTCCTATGAGCCTACGTTTTACAAAACCCAAAACCAGTGAAGTTGGCACGTTATGTAAATCGTAGATAAAAACAGAATACAATGATTTGCAAATCCTTTTCAACTTACATTCAATTGAATACACTGCACAGACAAGATGTTTAATGTTCAAACTGAGAAAATTTTTTTTTTTTAATTTTTTTTTTTGCAAATAATCATTAACTTAGAATTCAAAGGCAGCAACACATTGCAAAAAAGTTGGCACTGGGGCCTTTTTACCACTGCGTTACATCGCCTTTCCTTTTAACGACACTCAGTAAACGTTTGGGAACTGAGGAGACCAATTTTTGAAGCTTTTCAGGTGGAACTCTTTCCCATTCTTGCTTGATGTACAGCTTAAGTTGTTCAACAGTCCGGGGTCTCCGTTGTCGTATTTTACGCTTCATAATGCGCCACACATTTTCAATGGGAGACAGGTCTGGACTACAGGCAGGCCAGTCTAGTACCCGCACTCTTTTACTACGGAGCCATGCTGTTGTAACACATGCAGAATGTGGCTCGGCATTGTCTTGCTGAAATAAGCAGGGGCGTCCATGAAAAAGACGTTGCTGGGATGGCAACATATGTTGCTCCAAAACCTGTATGTACCTTTCAGCATTAATGATGCTTTCACATATGTGTAACTTGCCCGTGCCTTGGGCACTAATACACCCCCATACCATCACAGATGCTGGCTTTTGAACTTTGCGCCTATAACAGTCCGGATGGTTCTTTTCCTCTTTGGTCCGGAGGACACGATGTCCACAGTTTCCAAAAACAATTTGAAATGTGGACTCGTCAGACCACAGAACGCTTTTCCACTTTGCATCAGTCCATCTTAGATGAGCTTGGGCCCAGCGAAGCCGGCGTCGTTTCTGGGTGCTGTTGATAAATGGCTTTCGCTTTGCATTGTAGTTTTAACTTGCTCTTGCAGATGTAGCGATGAACTGTAGTTACTGACAGTGGTTTTCTGAAGTGTTCCTGAGCCCATGTGGTGATGTCCCTTACACACTGATGTCGGTTTTTGATGCTGTACCGCCTTAGGGATCAAAGGTCACGGGCATTCAATGTTGGTTTTCGGGCTTTTCGCTTACGTGCAGTGATTTCTCCAGATTCTCTGAACCTTTTGACGATATTACGGACCGCAGATGATGAAATCCCTAAATTTCTTGCAATATCTCATTGAGGAATGTTGTTTTTAAGCTGTTCGACAATCAGCTCACGAATTTCTTCACTAAGTGGTGACCCTCGCCCCATCCTTGTTTGTGAATGACTGAGCATTTCAGGGAAGCTGCTTTTATACCCAATCATGGCACCCACCTGTTCCCAATTAGCCCGTTCACCTGTGGGATGTTCCAAATAAGTGTTTGATGAGCATTCCTCAACTCTCAGTCTTTTTTGCCACTTGTGCCAACTTTTTTTAAACATGTTGCAGGCATCAAATTCCAAATGAGCTAATATTTGCAAAAAATTACAAAGTTTACCTGTTCGAACATTAAGTAAATTGTCTTTGCAGTGTATTCAATTGAATATGGGTTGGAAAGGATTTGCAAATCATTGTATCAGGCCTACCAAAGAAAACGTAGCCTCAGCACACAAAAACTTTGAAATGCCTACATTAATCGCGGAAATAGCAACAGAAAAATAATACCCCGCTACCGAAACTGCAAAAACCGCCACATAAACTGTTGACTCGTAGCATAAGACTATGAAACTGCAACATCTTCTCTCGCATCCGTCTTTGCCATTTACTGCGCTTGCGCGTACCGGCCCAGGCTGTTCGGAGATAGCGGAATCAGGCGTGTCTCCTTCGGTTGGTAAGTAAAACTTCCAAATATGACGTTATTGTTAATGCAGATGTTTAACAATGAATTGTAAGACGTAGCTGTTACATCCACGTTCTCGTAAATTCGCTTATTTTAGCATGTCACCCTGCCGAAAATGAACGATGCACTGTCGATTTTGCTATAGTCTTAGAGTTGCCTACCTGACGACTTTCTCAAGACGTATACATACGTCTTGAATGGACAAACAATCCCGATTTGGAAAGTCGCCAGATTAAGCGAGAAAGTCGTCAAGTTGGCAACTCTAAGACTTTAGCGAAATCGACAGTGCATCGTTCATTTTCGGCAGGGTGACAAGCTAAAATAAGCGAATTTACGAGAATGTGGATGTAACAGCTACGTCTTACAATTCATTGTTAAACATCTGCATTAACAATAACGTCATATTGGGAAGTTTTACTTACCAACCGAAGGAGACACGCCTGATTCCGCTATCTCCGAAAGCAGCCTGGGCCGGTACGCGCAAGCGCAGTAAATGGCAAAGACGGATGCGAAAGAAAATGTTGCAGTTTCATAGTCTTATGCTACGAGTCAACAGTTTATGTTGCGGTTTTTGCAGTTTCGGTAGCGGGGTATTATTTTTCTGTTGCTATTTCCGCGATTAATGTAGGCATTTCAAAGTTTTTGTGTGCAGAGGCTACGTTTTCTTTGGTAGGCCTGTGTATTCTGTTTTTATTTATGATTTACACAACGTGACAACTTCACTGGTTTTGGGTTTTGTAGTATCTTTCATCCGACACAACTAAAATTGCATAAACTCACCCATGGAATCTAGAGGCAAACACTGCAGTCTGTGTAAATCATGATAAGCCCTCTCAAACGAAGCATTTGGCACCAGCACCAAGTTGTGGTCCTGCGGGGTATTTCGATGCACTTTTCCCAGTTTAAATTACATTTTTCAAATTTGCCAATTGTGTGATGTGGTGATTAATCTAAACGTAGGTAAAAGTGCAAATGGACCAGAAGGTGGCTGCCCTGCAGGAGAGAACTTCTGAGGCTGAACAAGCGGCTCGGGTGATGTCTGCGGTAAATTTTACAAACTATGGAAATTATGGAATTTGTAATAAGCACCATGTATTGTTAAAAAGTGCCTTCATAGCTGCTCTCCCGCTGAGTCTATGGTGAGGCTCAGTGTTATACTGGTGTCTCACATTGTTACGGTGTTATAGTGTCACAGATCTACATGTGGGAATAATGTTTGCAGACCTTCAGTCGTTTTCAAGTTACATAAACTCCATCACTGTTCATTTATGGTCTTGAAAATATTGTGTCCAGATTCTCTACTTGCCAGAATTAAAATTATAATTTGAGACAAGCTGTCAATGGCTGTGCTGCAGAGCTTGTTGGAGTTTGAGGCCCCTGAATGTGTTTTTGATCTTGCTGGGTAATTTCAGGATCTTAGGCCTGAAAACTTAGCCGTGATCATATGTATATTATGACATGCATCATTATTAATGCAAAATGAGTGATCAAAATGCAAAATGAATTTTTATGTATGAAAGTGAAATTTTTCCTCCATCAGTATGCTGCAAAAAACTACATTTGAGCAGAAACCAGGCACCAAATATGAGATGATTAGTTTACTTGCATAGAGAATTGTTTTGCTGTCAGTGGAAACTTTATTCTTAAACTGTTGTCAAATGGCCACATTTCCTATGAGCCTAAGATTAAGTATAATACATCCTAAACAGGCTTTTTTAATGAAACAGCCATCCAACATACGTGAAAATAGAGCTAAACAGAATTTTTTTGTCTGAATGATGCCTATAAATTGCTCCACATTATGGAAATATCAGTTCTCTTTTAAATAATTGAAAATCAGGTTAAAGCATTAATCCAGCAAAGTTTCCAGTAAGATCTGTGAATAAAAGTATAATTAGCGATATTTTTCACTTTTAAATGTTCAGTTTTTTTTTTTTTTTGATCTAAACGCAGGGTAAAGAAGAATATGAGCAGAAACTAGCCGCCGTATCAGTGGCGATTGATAAACCAGTCCTGGAGGAAAGGGAGGTAAGTCTGCAGTCAGTGGAAACTTTATTCTTAAAATGTTGATAGAGCTTGATTTCCTATGAGACTATGCTTCAGTTTCTTACATCCCAAACAGGCTAATTTTACAATGTAACTGTCCAACATGCTAAATAACCCAGCAAATATGCAAAATTAGTGATGTTTTCTCCAATATGTCAATTTCACCTAGATGCATAAAGCAGAGTCTGACCAGAGTGTAGCCGCCATGTCGCAAACAATTGAGAAAGTAGTCCAGGAGAAAATGATGGTAAGTTTAATTTGTGAATACTTTATTCTTAAAAGGTAAACAAATATGTATATTTCCATTGACTTTATGGTTCTGTGTCTTGCCTCCTAAACATTACTAAAGTTGCATAAACTCACCTATGGAATGTTGAGGAGAACTTTGCAGTCAATGTAAATTGTGAAGAATGAAGTGTTATGATAACAATAATTAGGCATCAAGCACAATGGGAGAGATCAGGTTCTACCTTTGCTTTTGTCGGCACACTGAAGGAATCCCTTGATACCAGCACACATTGTGGTCCTTCAGGATCTGTTCGATGTACCTGGTCAAAATAAAAAAAAAAATATTTTTCATTTCTCACCAATAAAATTGTGTGTACGGATGCACTGAATTTTCGCCACTGAAAATATTCTGCCAAAAATAGGATCTGGCCCACCCACCCAAAAAAACAATATTTTTTTGGTATTTGGCCCAAATGGCGTAAAGGCTGGAATTTTTCATGTCTGAAAATTGTATATGTACAGTCAGTAGAAACATCATTTTTAAAATGTTGACAAAGAGCTATATTTCCTATGAGTCTATACTTCAGTATCTTACATCCCAAATAGGCTAATTTAACATAATATCTATTTAACATCCTTTATAACACAGCAAACATGCAAAATTAGTGTTTTTTTTCTCCAGTGTGTTAATTTTTCTCCATCTAGGTACATAGAGAAGAATATGAGCAGAAACTAGTGGCCATGTGGCAGACAGTTGACCAACTTGTTCAGGAGAGAGCTGAGGTAAGTTTAGTCTGTGGGGAGTTCCTTCTGAAAATGTTGACAAATACCTGCTATATTTCCTGTGAGCCTACGTTTTACAAAACCCAAAACCTGTGAAGTTGGCACGTTATGTAAATCGTAGATAAAAACAGAATACAATGATTTGCAAATCCTTTTCAACTTATATTCAATTGAATACACTGCAAAGACAAGATGTTGTTCAAAATGAGAAAGTTTTTTTTTTTTTTTTTGCAAATAATCATTAACTTAGAATTTAAAGGCAGCGACACATTGCAAAAAAGTTGGCACAGGGGCCTTTTTACCACTGTGGTACATCGCCTTTCCTTTTAACGACACTCAGTAAACGTTTGGGAACTGAGGAGAGCAATTTTTGAAGCTTTTCAGGTGGAAATCTTTCCCATTCTTGCTTGATGTACAGCTTAAGTTGTTCAACAGTCCGGGGTCTCCGTTGTCGTATTTTACGCTTCATAATGCGCCACACATTTTCAATGGGAGACAGGTCTGGACTACAGGCAGGCCAGTCTAGTACCCGCACTCTTTTACTACGGAGCCATGCTGTTGTAACACATGCAGAATGTGGCTCGGCATTGTCTTGCTGAAATAAGCAGGGGCGTCCATGAAAAAGACGTTGCTGGGATGGCAACATATGTTGCTCCAAAACCTGTATGTACCTTTCAGCATTAATGATGCTTTCACATATGTGTAACTTGCCCGTGCCTTGGGCACTAATACACCCCCATACCATCACAGATGCTGGCTTTTGAACTTTGCGCCTATAACAGTCCGGATGGTTCTTTTCCTCTTTGGTCCGGAGGACACGATGTCCACAGTTTCCAAAAACAATTTGAAATGTGGACTCGTCAGACCACAGAACGCTTTTCCACTTTGCATCAGTCCATCTTAGATGAGCTTGGGCCCAGCGAAGCCGGCGTCGTTTCTGGGTGCTGTTGATAAATGGCTTTCGCTTTGCATTGTAGTTTTAACTTGCTCTTGCAGATGTAGCGATGAACTGTAGTTACTGACAGTGGTTTTCTGAAGTGTTCCTGAGCCCATGTGGTGATGTCCCTTACACACTGATGTCGGTTTTTGATGCTGTACCGCCTTAGGGATCAAAGGTCACGGGCATTCAATGTTGGTTTTCGGGCTTTTCGCTTACGTGCAGTGATTTCTCCAGATTCTCTGAACCTTTTGACGATATTACGGACCGCAGATGATGAAATCCCTAAATTTCTTGCAATATCTCATTGAGGAATGTTGTTTTTAAGCTGTTCGACAATCAGCTCACGAATTTCTTCACTAAGTGGTGACCCTCGCCCCATCCTTGTTTGTGAATGACTGAGCATTTCAGGGAAGCTGCTTTTATACCCAATCATGGCACCCACCTGTTCCCAATTAGCCCGTTCACCTGTGGGATGTTCCAAATAAGTGTTTGATGAGCATTCCTCAACTCTCAGTCTTTTTTGCCACTTGTGCCAACTTTTTTTAAACATGTTGCAGGCATCAAATTCCAAATGAGCTAATATTTGCAAAAAATTACAAAGTTTACCTGTTCGAACATTAAGTAAATTGTCTTTGCAGTGTATTCAATTGAATATGGGTTGGAAAGGATTTGCAAATCATTGTATCAGGCCTACCAAAGAAAACGTAGCCTCAGCACACAAAAACTTTGAAATGCCTACATTAATCGCGGAAATAGCAACAGAAAAATAATACCCCGCTACCGAAACTGCAAAAACCGCCACATAAACTGTTGACTCGTAGCATAAGACTATGAAACTGCAACATCTTCTCTCGCATCCGTCTTTGCCATTTACTGCGCTTGCGCGTACCGGCCCAGGCTGTTCGGAGATAGCGGAATCAGGCGTGTCTCCTTCGGTTGGTAAGTAAAACTTCCAAATATGACGTTATTGTTAATGCAGATGTTTAACAATGAATTGTAAGACGTAGCTGTTACATCCACGTTCTCGTAAATTCGCTTATTTTAGCATGTCACCCTGCCGAAAATGAACGATGCACTGTCGATTTTGCTATAGTCTTAGAGTTGCCTACCTGACGACTTTCTCAAGACGTATACATACGTCTTGAATGGACAAACAATCCCGATTTGGAAAGTCGCCAGATTAAGCGAGAAAGTCGTCAAGTTGGCAACTCTAAGACTTTAGCGAAATCGACAGTGCATCGTTCATTTTCGGCAGGGTGACAAGCTAAAATAAGCGAATTTACGAGAATGTGGATGTAACAGCTACGTCTTACAATTCATTGTTAAACATCTGCATTAACAATAACGTCATATTGGGAAGTTTTACTTACCAACCGAAGGAGACACGCCTGATTCCGCTATCTCCGAAAGCAGCCTGGGCCGGTACGCGCAAGCGCAGTAAATGGCAAAGACGGATGCGAAAGAAAATGTTGCAGTTTCATAGTCTTATGCTACGAGTCAACAGTTTATGTTGCGGTTTTTGCAGTTTCGGTAGCGGGGTATTATTTTTCTGTTGCTATTTCCGCGATTAATGTAGGCATTTCAAAGTTTTTGTGTGCAGAGGCTACGTTTTCTTTGGTAGGCCTGTGTATTCTGTTTTTATTTATGATTTACACAACGTGACAACTTCACTGGTTTTGGGTTTTGTAGTATCTTTCATCCGACACAACTAAAATTGCATAAACTCACCCATGGAATCTAGAGGCAAACACTGCAGTCTGTGTAAATCATGATAAGCCCTCTCAAACGAAGCATTTGGCACCAGCACCAAGTTGTGGTCCTGCGGGGTATTTCGATGCACTTTTCCCAGTTTAAATTACATTTTTCAAATTTGCCAATTGTGTGATGTGGTGATTAATCTAAACGTAGGTAAAAGTGCAAATGGACCAGAAGGTGGCTGCCCTGCAGGAGAGAACTTCTGAGGCTGAACAAGCGGCTCGGGTGATGTCTGCGGTAAATTTTACAAACTATGGAAATTATGGAATTTGTAATAAGCACCATGTATTGTTAAAAAGTGCCTTCATAGCTGCTCTCCCGCTGAGTCTATGGTGAGGCTCAGTGTTATACTGGTGTCTCACATTGTTACGGTGTTATAGTGTCACAGATCTACATGTGGGAATAATGTTTGCAGACCTTCAGTCGTTTTCAAGTTACATAAACTCCATCACTGTTCATTTATGGTCTTGAAAATATTGTGTCCAGATTCTCTACTTGCCAGAATTAAAATTATAATTTGAGACAAGCTGTCAATGGCTGTGCTGCAGAGCTTGTTGGAGTTTGAGGCCCCTGAATGTGTTTTTGATCTTGCTGGGTAATTTCAGGATCTTAGGCCTGAAAACTTAGCCGTGATCATATGTATATTATGACATGCATCATTATTAATGCAAAATGAGTGATCAAAATGCAAAATGAATTTTTATGTATGAAAGTGAAATTTTTCCTCCATCAGTATGCTGCAAAAAACTACATTTGAGCAGAAACCAGGCACCAAATATGAGATGATTAGTTTACTTGCATAGAGAATTGTTTTGCTGTCAGTGGAAACTTTATTCTTAAACTGTTGTCAAATGGCCACATTTCCTATGAGCCTAAGATTAAGTATAATACATCCTAAACAGGCTTTTTTAATGAAACAGCCATCCAACATACGTGAAAATAGAGCTAAACAGAATTTTTTTGTCTGAATGATGCCTATAAATTGCTCCACATTATGGAAATATCAGTTCTCTTTTAAATAATTGAAAATCAGGTTAAAGCATTAATCCAGCAAAGTTTCCAGTAAGATCTGTGAATAAAAGTATAATTAGCGATATTTTTCACTTTTAAATGTTCAGTTTTTTTTTTTTTTTGATCTAAACGCAGGGTAAAGAAGAATATGAGCAGAAACTAGCCGCCGTATCAGTGGCGATTGATAAACCAGTCCTGGAGGAAAGGGAGGTAAGTCTGCAGTCAGTGGAAACTTTATTCTTAAAATGTTGATAGAGCTTGATTTCCTATGAGACTATGCTTCAGTTTCTTACATCCCAAACAGGCTAATTTTACAATGTAACTGTCCAACATGCTAAATAACCCAGCAAATATGCAAAATTAGTGATGTTTTCTCCAATATGTCAATTTCACCTAGATGCATAAAGCAGAGTCTGACCAGAGTGTAGCCGCCATGTCGCAAACAATTGAGAAAGTAGTCCAGGAGAAAATGATGGTAAGTTTAATTTGTGAATACTTTATTCTTAAAAGGTAAACAAATATGTATATTTCCATTGACTTTATGGTTCTGTGTCTTGCCTCCTAAACATTACTAAAGTTGCATAAACTCACCTATGGAATGTTGAGGAGAACTTTGCAGTCAATGTAAATTGTGAAGAATGAAGTGTTATGATAACAATAATTAGGCATCAAGCACAATGGGAGAGATCAGGTTCTACCTTTGCTTTTGTCGGCACACTGAAGGAATCCCTTGATACCAGCACACATTGTGGTCCTTCAGGATCTGTTCGATGTACCTGGTCAAAATAAAAAAAAAAATATTTTTCATTTCTCACCAATAAAATTGTGTGTACGGATGCACTGAATTTTCGCCACTGAAAATATTCTGCCAAAAATAGGATCTGGCCCACCCACCCAAAAAAACAATATTTTTTTGGTATTTGGCCCAAATGGCGTAAAGGCTGGAATTTTTCATGTCTGAAAATTGTATATGTACAGTCAGTAGAAACATCATTTTTAAAATGTTGACAAAGAGCTATATTTCCTATGAGTCTATACTTCAGTATCTTACATCCCAAATAGGCTAATTTAACATAATATCTATTTAACATCCTTTATAACACAGCAAACATGCAAAATTAGTGTTTTTTTTCTCCAGTGTGTTAATTTTTCTCCATCTAGGTACATAGAGAAGAATATGAGCAGAAACTAGTGGCCATGTGGCAGACAGTTGACCAACTTGTTCAGGAGAGAGCTGAGGTAAGTTTAGTCTGTGGGGAGTTCCTTCTGAAAATGTTGACAAATACCTGCTATATTTCCTGTGAGCCTACGTTTTACAAAACCCAAAACCTGTGAAGTTGGCACGTTATGTAAATCGTAGATAAAAACAGAATACAATGATTTGCAAATCCTTTTCAACTTATATTCAATTGAATACACTGCAAAGACAAGATGTTGTTCAAAATGAGAAAGTTTTTTTTTTTTTTTTTGCAAATAATCATTAACTTAGAATTTAAAGGCAGCGACACATTGCAAAAAAGTTGGCACAGGGGCCTTTTTACCACTGTGGTACATCGCCTTTCCTTTTAACGACACTCAGTAAACGTTTGGGAACTGAGGAGAGCAATTTTTGAAGCTTTTCAGGTGGAAATCTTTCCCATTCTTGCTTGATGTACAGCTTAAGTTGTTCAACAGTCCGGGGTCTCCGTTGTCGTATTTTACGCTTCATAATGCGCCACACATTTTCAATGGGAGACAGGTCTGGACTACAGGCAGGCCAGTCTAGTACCCGCACTCTTTTACTACGGAGCCATGCTGTTGTAACACGTGCAGAATGTGGCTTGGCATTGCCTTGCTGGAATAAGCAGGGGCGTCCATGAAAAAGACGTTGCTGGGATGGCAACATATGTTGCTCCAAAACCTGTATGTACCTTTCAGCATTAAGGGTGCCTTCACATATGTGTAACTTGCCCGTGCCTTGGGCACTAATACACCCCCATACCATCACAGATGCTGGCTTTTGAACTTTGCGCCTGTAACAGTCTGGATGGTTCTTTTCCTCTTTGGTCCACAGTTTCCAAAAACAATTTGAAATATGGACTCGTCAGACCACAGAACACTTTTCCACTTTGCATCAGTCCATCTTAGATGAGCTTGGGCCCAGCGAAGCCGGCGGCGTTTCTAGGTGCTGTTGATAAATGGCTTTCGCTTTGCATTGTAGTTTTAACTTGCTCTTGCAGATGTAGCGATGAACTGTAGTTACTGACAGTGGTTTTCTGAAGTGTTCCTGAGCCCATGTGGTGATGTCCCTTACACACTGATGTCGGTTTTTGATGCAGTACCGCCTGAGGGATCAAAGGTCACGGGCATTCAGTGTTGGTTTTCGGCCTTTTCGCTTACGTGCCGTGATTTCTCCAGATTCTCTGAACCTTTTGACGATATTACAGACCGTAGATGATGAAATCCCTAAATTTCTTGCAATAGCTCGTTGAGGAATGTTGTTTTTAAACTGTTCGACAATCAGCTCATGCATTTCTTCACTAAGTGGTGACCCGCCCCCCATCCTTGTTTGTGAATGACTGAGCATTTCAGGGAAGCTGCTTTTATACCCAATCATGGCACCCACCTGTTCCCAATTAGCCCCTTCACCTGTGGGATGTTCCAAATAAGTGTTTGATGAGCATTCCTCAACTCTCAGTCTTTTTTGCCACTTGTGCCAGCTTTTTTTAAACATGTTGCAGGCATCAAATTCCAAATGAGCCAATATTTGCAAAAAATTACAAAGTTTACCTGTTCGAACATTAAGTAACTTGTCTTTGCAGTGTATTCAATTGAATATGGGTTGAAAAGGATTTGCAAATCATTGTATTCTGTTTTTATTTATGATTTACACAACGTGACAACTTCACTGGTTTTGGGTTTTGTAGTATCTTTCATCCGACACATAACTAAAATTGCATAAACTCACCCATGGAATCTAGCGGCAAACACTGCAGTCTGTGTAAATAGTGATAAGCACTCTCAAACGAAGCATTTGGCACCAGCACCAAGTTGTGGTCCTGCGGGGTATTTCGATGCACTTTACCCAATTTAAATTAAATTTTTCAAATTTGATAAATGTGTGATGTGGTGATTGTGCTTTCATCTAAACATAGGTAAAAGTGCAAATGGACCGCAAGGTGGCTGCCCTGCAGGAGAGAACTTTTGAGGCTGAACAAGCGGCTCGGGTGATGTCTGCGGTAAATTTTACAAACTATGGAAATTATGGAATTGTAATAAGCACCATGTATTGTTAAAAAGTGCCTTCATAGCCGCTCTCCCGCTGAGTCTATGGTGAGGCTCAGTGTTATACTGGTGTCTCACATTGTTACGGTGTTATAGTCACAGATCTACATGTGGGAATAATGTTTGCAGTCCTTCAGTCGTTTTCAAGTTACATAAACTCCATCACTATTCATTTATGGCCTTGAAAATATTATGTCCAAATTCTCTACTTGCCAGACTTCAAATAATCATTTGAGTCGAGTTGTCAATGGCTGTGCTGCAGAGCTTGTGGGAGTTTGAGGCCCCTGAATGTTTCTTTGATCTCGCTGGATGATTTCAGGATCTTAGGCCTGAAAACTTATCCGTTATCATATGTGTATTATGACATGCATCATTATTAATGCAAAATGACTGAGCTGTTTTCATGTCCGAAAGTGAAGTTTCTTATTCCATCAATATGCTGCAAAAAGCCAAATTTAAGCAGAAACCAGGAACCAAATATCAGAAGATTAGTATTCTTGCATAGAGATAATTGTAAGTTTTGCTGTCAATGGAAACTTTATTCTTAAACTGTTGTCAAATATTAAGTATAATATAAGTATAATACATCCTATACGGGCTATTTTAACGAAAACAGCCATCCAACATGCGTAAAAGCAGAGCTGAACAGAATTTGTCGCCTGAATGATGCCCATAAATTGCACCACATTATGGAAATATCAGTTGTTCTCAAAATAATTGAAAATCAGGTTAAAGCAACACTAAGTAACTTTTCAACCTTTATATAATATTTTCAGAACTTTTGTCATGGTACATTGACTCTCATCAGGTTGAATGACACCTCTGTCATGGCCTGAGGACGTCTGTATCACTTTCACTGGCACTAAGCAGTTTCGAGGTGGATGGCAGGAACCCCTCTACACACAAAGAACTACAAATGTACTGACTGCTGTACGGCATACATCCCTTCCCCCTTTCCTCAGTCGTTAAAAAGACGGAAGTCAATGCGAACGCCTATGTGGGATTAGGGCTATCATAGCAGAAGCAGTAAGAAAACCAATGAAATCAAAAGTTTTATCTGAGGAGACAAAAAAAAAGAAAGAGAGAGAAACAGAATCAAAACCCAGCAAGGATCAATATTGGCCAGGCTTTCACTTGCTGGCATGAGCTCAAAGACGAGGAGGTATGTCCGACCAATTGCTGCCTTGGCCCTTTTACTGCTGGACTAGTAAGTAAGGCATTATACATTACACATTGTTATCTCTTTATAACGTTACAGTACTTTTGAGTTTGTAGTGTGGCTGGCCGTGTCACTGTGGAGCTGCGAACTATCAAGCTGGTGACGATTAATTGCTAACAAGCAAATTTCCGATAGCTAACATTAGCATTATTGTGATTTCAGCATCGCAAGCGATTACTGCAAAAGGCAGATATAAATGTTTGAGTAAAATATGTAGCTTCCTCCTGTGGAAAGTACCAAAGATGGAAGGTCCGTCATGTTCAATTATTGTGGGATTATCGTCTCTGTTTGTATGTACTTGACCAAGTAGTTTCTGATGATTGTTAGGTAATAGTTTCAGAGACAAACGGGATTCTTGTTGTGTTTTTTTGTTGAGTACAGTGATTGCATAAAGTCCGTCAAATGCGTTGACGCGTCAAACCGCATTGCTTACTCTAAATAATCAGTAAAATAAAACCTGTGTGCATTGAGTTATGACTTTCCATGGTCCTGCTTATCACTAGCACCTTGCGCTGAGTGTAGCTAAAATTACAGGGATTGTTGCTTTTTTAAAATTCTTCATGTAACATTTGGGTGTTTTTAGAAAATTTAGTCACTCAAACAGCCTCTGGAAACAGAAACGTAGTTTGGACCTGTCTTCTGTTAATTTCCAAAAAAACTGCAAGTGACTGGGAGATCAGGTTGTCAGGGTTTCCTGCAGAGCTTTTTTGGCCAGGCGCCCCGCCCGGCCTGAAATTTGCAGCGCCCGGGCTAGAATGTCGGGCGGAAAAAAAAAGAAAAAAAAAGATTCAATTTATGCAAGCGACACTGCGGCCCTTGAGAATTAATCTACCAGCGCACCTCAGGGCCGGTGTTCTGACAAACTTTGCTACCCATCAAAATATTCTACCTCGTGGTTCAGCGCTTGCGCAAACCTGAAATCTCGGGCTGATTCCTCGTTCATATCTTAAGTATCCTCAAAAATCATAAAAATAGATTTATTTTCAATGCGCATTTTGACCTGTAAGCGTTCATATATTTGCAAGTACACACTGGGTTTTCCTGAAAATGCAGAAATTATATGATAATGCCGTGTATGGGCATATATCCTCAAACAAACTTATCCAAATCATTATAAAATCTGCTTTTGTTATAATAAGCTAAGAAATAACAAAGTTACTATTGTAACCTGATTCATATTGCAATGCCAAGGCGAAAACAAAGACTTTACGATCGCTTTGCATTCCGGTATCATTTTTTGACAAGGGAGCAAAATTTGACAGAAGACCGGCGCTCGCCTGGACGAAAATCGGCAACAATTAGTCCTGGCTTGTTCTTAATGGTTTTCCTTTATTAACACGTTTTCCAATTGAAGAATAATCAAGTGGCAATTGAAGACATGGCTTCTCTCCCCCTATGCGATCTAACAGCGACAAATGGGCTACATTCAGCTCAGCAGGCGGGTCGTTTGACCTGAACATTATGGGGCCAATATCCCTCCATTTCTTGAAAATAATTAGTGCTGGCTAATTCTTGATGGGTTTCCTTCATTGACACGTTTTCCAATTCAAAAATAATCAAGTGGCAGTTGAAGACACGGCTGCTCTCCCCCATGCGATCTAAAAGCGACTAAATAATGTGCTACATTCAGCACAGAAAAATAATTTTATTATTATGTATATGCACCGTCACTCAGCGACGGCATTTCAGAACTCTTCAGGGAATGAAGGTAATTTTGGTGACTAGTACGTGGTTTTGTCCGTTTACATTTTCCAATTAGCCAGCTGTCTATTTTTTTTACAGCGAGCTGAGCTACCTGCTGCAAAAAGAGGTGTACGGCTTGCCGCCGAAATTACCTTCACTCAATGAAGAGTCATGAAATGCCGTCGCCGAGTGACGGTGCAAAGACCTAATTATAATCAAATTATTTTTTGGCACTGAATGTTGCCCATTATTTTGTCGCTTTTAGATCGTATGGGGGAGAGAAGCCGTGTCTTCAATTGCCACTTGATTACCCTTGCATTGGAAAATGTGTTAATTAAGGACAACCGTCTAGAATTAGCCAGGACTAATTAATTTAGATAAAGGGAGGGATATTAGCCTCGGTATTTTCAGGTCAAACGATGCACCTGAAGTCCTACGTGCATTAGCCTAATGGTCCCCTCCCCCCCCCTCCCAAAAAAAGTGAAATTACACAGCGACATCGTCGCAAAGAGGTGAGCAAAGTTATTAAAATACTCGTATAAAGATATAACGTCAAGAATGATTTATGATATACAGACTAAAGAATCAATCATAAACCCCGTTTGTTCCTAATGCAGCCTGAGCAATGACTCGGTGAGATATGCAGCGAAAATTAAGGCGGGCATTTTAGTCTAATATAAACGTACACCAACTAGTTACAACTGGAATAAGTAAAAGGCCAACAATGCTTAATTGTTCATGATTAATTAAACCAGTCATTCAGTAGGCGAGTAATGTTTTAATGTTCATTTCGAGTCGTGATGGCGGGTCGCGAAGAGAAGGCAAAGCCGCGCAAAATCTCCTAGTTCTTTACAACCGGCGGGATGACCCAAAAATAAACAGATTGTGTTTTCCAACATCATGATTGTGGGTTTGTTGTTAAGCAACTTCTCTCATATTCTGAGAGCCAACAATAATTGTTTAAGCATATTCTCTTTAATTTTGAGGGCAAAAATAATACTTAAACAATATAATTAAATTATGTATTTTTTTTCCTTTTCTTTTTTTTGCCGAGAAAGGTTCTCGGCAACCGTTCTCGGATTGAACCCCCGAGAAATTGCATGAACTCACCCATGGAATCTAGAGGCAAACATTGCAGTCTGTGTAAATAATGATAAGCACTCTCAAACAAAGCACTTGGCACCAGCACAAAGTTGTGGTCTTGGGAGGTATTTTTATGTACTTTTCCCAATTTCAATTAAATTTTTCGCTTGTGCTGCTGAAACAGTTATTTGTTCCGATGCAGGGAATTTTTGACCATCGAAAATATTCTGCTAAAAATAGAAAATAATCATACATTTGGAATTTGTCCGAAAGAGTGAAAAGGCCAAAAAATTTTGTCCAAATGTGTGATGTGGTGATTGTGCTTTCATCTAAACGTAGGTAAAAACACAAATGGACCACAAGGTGGCTGCCCTGCTGAAGAGAACTTATGAGGCTGAACAAGCGACTCGGGTGATGTCTGCGGTAAATCTTACAAATCATGGATATTATGACATTTGTAATAAGCCCTATGTATTGTTAAAAAGTGCCTCCATTGCTGCTCTCCCCCTGAGTCTATGATGAGGGTCAGTGTTATACCGGTGTCTCACATTGCTTCGGTGATATAGTGTGACGCATCTACATGTGGGAATAATGCTCACAGACCTTCAGTCGTTTTCAAGTTGCAAAAACTCAGTCATCATTCGAAGCCATGAAAATGTCATGTTTCGATTTTTTGCTTGCTGAATATAAAATTATCAGTTGAGATAAGCTGACTATGGTAGTCCTGCAGAACTTGTTTTGAATTTGAGGCCCCTGGTCTAAATTTGAATTCATGAATGTATAGCTGATGTATTTGAGAGATTCTAGATCACCCCCTAAAAAGGCCGAAGAGCTTTTCCATGATCATATGTAAATGTCTACGGAAACTGTTACGCATGCTGCATAGTTTTTCCACTTATTTGGCATATTACAAAATACGAGTGATCAGTTCCCTTTTCTTTGGTACCAAACTTAAATTGTTTCACACCAGCACACAATTTTATTTGGGTCAATGTTCGATGTACTCGGCCCAATTTAAACAAAATTCTTTGCTTGTGTAGCAGATATAGTTGAGTGCAGGGGATCACAGAAGATATTTAGCTAAAAATAGCAAAAAACAAACATTCAGTATTTGGCCGAGTGAGTGAAAAGGCTGAAAATTTTGACTGAATATGAGTTGTGGTAATTGTATATTTACATAAATGCAGGAGAAAGCAGAAGTGGACCGTACGAAGCTTGCCCTGAAGAAAATAATTCTTGAGCTTGAGCAAATGGCCCAGGAAAGACCTGCGGTATGGAAACTGAAATTTGTAATTGGCACTATGCATTGTTGAAATGTGCTTTCATGGCCATGCTCCCCATGAGTTTATGGTAAGGGTCAGTGTTATATTTGTTCCTCACTTTGCTTCGGTGTTAAAACGTTATGCATCTAAATGTGAGAATTATGCTTTCAGACCAAATTTTCAAATTGCAAAAACTGTCATCATCCAGCACGGCCAACAAAATGTCTTGTGTGCTATCTTTGCTTGCCAGACTTAATATTATCAGCTGAGACGAACCGACAATGGTAGTGCTTTATGGCTTATGACAGTACACCTGATATATTTGAGTGATTTCACGATGATTGGCCATAAAGCATCACATTGATCATAATGTACATTAAAATGTGCATCATCATTGATGAAAATTATTGACCTTTTTCACATTTGAAATGGATATTTTTCTTTCCAATCCATGCTGGAAAAAGCTAAAATTGAGCACCTTAGATGCGATAATTCCTGTGCTTGCCATAAAGACGAGGATGGATTAGTTTTACTGTCAATGGAAACTTTATTCATAAAATGTAGTTGAATGGCTGTATGCTTCAAGATTACACATCCTAAACAGGGGTGCGTTTCCCAAAATCATAGATGCTCGCTTACGTAGTTGGACCCATTGACTGTGAATGGACGAAACATGTAAGTTGCTAACCTCATTAGGGAGTATGCTTTTGGGAAACGCACTCCCGGTAATTTAAGAAAATAAATATCTGTCATACATAATGGCACAGCTAAACATGCCCTGGATGATTCCCACAAATTGCTAAACAAAATGGAATTATCAGTTGTTCTCAAAATGATCAAAAAGCAGGTAGAAGCATATATCCAACAAGCTGGCTGCATTTAGAATCTGTAAAGGCATGCAAAATGTGCAATAAATTTAACTCTAAGGGGCTGATCACACCGAACCTGCTTTATTAGCGTGGAAATGCGAGGCGCCTCTGGCATATTGTTTTCAAGCAAAAGTGAGAAAAAGGTGCTGGATGCATCTTTTCGGTTTTGCCAAGTAATGCTTCTGTCAGTTATCTTTGCGAACATTCTGAAATTAAACGTTCCAACGAACTAGTCAAAGGCGAACAGATTTCAGGTTTTTTTTGGTGTTAATTATTTTTTTAAAAACAGTGGATTATCGTAGGGCACTCGCTTTTGCTTTTTTTGAGAGTGAAAGACAAGTAAAAAACAAAAGGAGATCAATCTGGGTCCACGAAACGCTAAGCAGGGGGAACACCGTCGCCACATGATTGGACAGCCTGGAAAAGACTGACGATGACGTGAAGCGCCTTTTTATCAAGGCGCCTCAAAAGCGGACTGTGTTTGATACGAAGCACATCAAAAAACAGCGAGGTGCCTGGGGCGCTTAAAGGCGAGGCCCCCAGTGCACAAAAGCAGCGTCCAGAATGCGTCTAATTATTGAGAATATTAACAAAAAGGGCGCCCCGTGCCGATAAAGCGCGTTCAGCGTCATTGGCCCCTAAAACGGTAATTATTTTCCATCGAAACACAGCAAACCATGGAATTTCAGGAGAAACTGGCCATGATGCCTGAGAAAATTGATTTACTTATCCTGGAGAAAAGCTTCAAGTTTTACTATGGAACGTAATTCTTAAAATGTAGATGAATAGCTGTATTTCCTATGAATATATGGTTTTGTTTCTCACATCCTGAACAGATTAATTTTGCATAATAACGATTCAACATCCATAATAACTCCGCAAAACAGAATGTCTGGTCTGGACGTTACCCATTCATTTTTCCACTTTATGGAAATATCCTTTGTTCTTGACATCGAGTCATGCTGGAAAAGGCAGAGAACTAACAGCCGGTCATGAGAATCTGTGAACCCATGCAAAATGAGCAATATTTTTCCCTCTGAAATGTTCCTGTTTTCCCATCTCAATGCAGGAATATGAGCATAGGCTAGTCATCATGTCTGTGAGAATGGACTCATTCATTCTGGCAAACAAGGAGATAAATTTATAGTCAGCGAAAACTTAACTTAACTTAACTTAACTCTCAGGATCGAGACGAAAAGCTATTTTTCTCACGAGAATATGGGTCATTATCTCACTTAAAAACAGGCTAATTTAACAAAATAACTATTTGTCAAACATAATAGCGCAGCTAAACCGAATCTATGCCCTGGATGATTCCCATAAATTGCTCCCAAAATGGAATTGTTAGTTCTTCTCAAAATTATCAAAATGCTGGAAAAGGTAGAAATCCAACAAGCTTGGCTGCCTTTTGAATCTGTTAACTCATGCAAAATCAGCAATATTATTCATTCTAAGATGTTAATTTATTTTTTTCATTTAAATACAGGAAAGCATGAAATTGCGACAGAAACTGGCCACTATGTCGAAGAAAATTGATTTACTTTTCCGGGAGAAAAGCTTGGTAAGTTTAAACGTTATTCTTAAAATGTTGACAAATGGCAATATTTCGCATGAGTCTTTGGTCTAGTAGCTCACATGCCAAACAGGCTAGTTTCGCATAACTTTTAAAAGCAGTTTTGTTAAATGGAAATCTGGTCCCAGTATTGAATCTGAAGCCTGAAAATTTGATTGCTGCTCCCATAAATAATTTCACAGTCCCCTCCCCCCAAAACAAGCTAAGCAGCCACAATCATTCTCAATCATTATTGCAAAAGTAGGAATGATCAGTTCTACTCTGACGTGCTCATCTGAATACAGATAAGAACGACAGCCGAGTCGGTGGACTTCATAACAGTCAGGCCGACAGCTTCAGGATTCCAGGACCCCAGCAGTGTCCAGTCAAACATCTCGGAGCAGTTAAAGAGTCAGCAGCCCCAGCCCAGCAGGGCCTGGAGTGAAGAGGAAACTGCTACACAGGGCAGCAGCGCGGTATCGCAGCTCCAAGAGGAGGTGCGGCTGCCCCCTCCAGAACAGAGCTTGGAGAAGAAGAAGAGGAGGAGGAGGAGGAGGAAGAGGCCGACCAAACACTGCGAAGAGCCGGTGGAGCAGCCCGGTGAGTCTGTCTGTCCTGCCTTCAACCTGTTTTATGGTTCAGTCTCGAGTATCATGTGTGAAAATAGGTACAAATTTGTAACTCCGTTACCGACCAGTTTTTTGCCGTTTTCACCCAAAATAAATCAACAAAATTGGCTATTTTGTTTTTTGAAGTACCAGGGAAGACCTACTCAAAGCCATTAAAATTGTAACTATATTACTTAGTTTTGGAGCTCTGATACAAACTACACCAATTTTTGTAACTCCGTTACCGCGTGACCTGGCCCATTTGCAACATAGAATTTTGAGATGGTTGCTGTGGTGGCCATATTGTTTGCCGGATCGTGGTCAAAGTCAAGAGGGTCCATCCTTGATGTAATAGCAACCCACCCACAAAATTTCAGGATGTCCGTCCATTACTTTTTATGCCTTCACCTCGAGTGAGAAGGGAGCATTATCTCGACACCCTCCTTTTTTTTTTTTTTGCTCAATACCTCAAGAATGTCTTCCCTAATCAAGCTCATCTTCCGTTTGTGTGTTGGGGGTAGGGGAAGGTTCCTTGCAATGAATGGCACGACATGTAAAAATAAATAACCAACTAGTAGAATCTTCCAAGGATAGGAGAAGGCAGCACAAGTTAATGCAGTGTATGCTCGTCTTAATTGATGATAGGCTCTGATCATGTGACCCCCCCAGATGAGCTGTCATTGAATGCTGAACTACAAGCAGTCCTGGACGAGAGCATCATGCGTCTAAACTCTGACGACAGGTAGAGAGGCTCTAATGCTAACCGCTCATAGCAAAAATCAATGAACCAAATGTTTGTCGCAGTTTGCGAACACCCCACTTCCTGAATAGCGGTGAGTGGGACTTTGACCTTTTGCAATGCTTATTATTAGCTTCACTGTGAAATTTTCAAGATTTCAAACTTCCAGAGAGAAATAGAATATATGATTATTTCTTGCATTTTTGTATGATGCTTGGAAAATGCAGTTTTACAGAAAGGCCGAATACAATAGGCTATCAACAATGATTTGGAGTGATTATTGTTGTCCATTTTGGTATTTGAATTCCAGGGCCTTATTTACGTTTATAAAAAATTGCACAGATGTCATATAGAAATATTATGAATCCACAAAAAAAGAAGATGCATGTGGTAAAAATATCCCATTTATAAAGCCATTGGTAATCTATATTGCATCCAATTTTTATGTATTTTATGAGGATCAACTTAGAATTTTTTAATTTTTAATTTATCATGTGTTTTAGAGTCAGATTTGTTTTTATACATCTGCCATATGTGAGTAAAGTGGCGATGCGAACTTCTCTGTGCTTTAGCATTGTTTATAAATGAGGGCTCTGGTTCATAAAAATCCAGCATAGGGGCCAGGATGTGGGTTGATTTTGATTGGTTGACTGCAGGTGCAGATTCTGACTGGTCCAGTAAAGAAGATTTTGATTGGTCTATACTTCGGGCAAATCCTGTAGCAGCCTACTCTGATTGTATTCTAATTGGTTTAGTTTATCTGATGATAAATATTTGATGAGTGCAAGGCATACTTTGATTGGACCAGCTGAGGGGCAGACTCTAATCTGAGCCGTGACAGAGTCTCATTAGTTCACTATGGGGTTGATACTAATTGGTCCAGCGTAAGACACATTCTGGATGGTAGAGCATTGGGGCAGGTTCTGATCAGCCCAGTGTTGAAGCAGATTTGGATTGTTCCAGTGCTGGGGCAGATTGTAATTGGTCTTCCTTACCCTGCAGTGGGGAGAAGATAAATGCGCTGAAAATGATTGATCTAGTCGCTCAGCATCGGCCAGAAGTCCTCATCCCAATGTTGGAGGAGGTCTGCATGGTGACCTTAAGGGAGGTGAGCCTGCTTGTCAATCTAAGCTTGTTGTAGGAATTTTGATTTTATATTCCTGGTATTACCTTCACAAAAAGAAACTCAGATGACTCAAGAGAAAATCACACAGAGACAGAGAAGTTAACATCCAAGCCAAAGTCAGTTTACTTTTTGTGCAGAAGATGGATCCCCGCATACAAGTCAAGTCAGCAAAATCAAGGATGAATACAGTTAGTCTCTCTGTGGTTTATGTAGGAATACTTTGTGATGTTCTCCTCCCCCCGTGCTGATTTACACATCATCATGTAATCTGGAGAGCTCTTGCCATCTCACGCAACCCACGTCAAGCTGCCCCTTGGGGTACACGCATACATCTAGAGAGGGAGGGGATCACCTGTCCTCTCCATCATCTCCCATGGCTCCAGCTTATCTTGTTTTACATTCTGAAGCTTCTCCCTTGTACTTCTTCTTCTGTAAACACATAATCTAAGAGAGAGAAAGAACATCTTGCCCTTGTTCTGGGCCCATCAGGTCCGAATGGCTCCAGATAAGCTATATGCCATGACGCACTGGTCTGATTTATGGGAACTACAGTTATGCAGGTCCAGAAACATGCAAGAGTACACACTGAGGCCGAAGAAAAGCTAAATAAGAGCAAGCAAAGAAAAACAATGATAATAATAATTAAATGAATCAATAAAAATGATTGAAGGCTTGTTCCACTAAAACAGATGATTGTTCGCAGGACTCTACACCAAGTTAAACATGTGGACCAATCGCAAATCTGGAACACGGGCTGAAGCTCACTGAGCTGCTCTGTGTTGTACCGTGATCCAGCTACAGTGCTGTAGCTTAGTAATGATGCTCTATGGAACAGGCTGCTGAGCCCACGTCTGCTGTGTGTTTTTATGTTGTTTTGTGTCCGTCTCAAGTCTTCACTGTTGCTCTGTTTCCTTTCATGATTCTGCTTCCCAGGGCATCATCATACTCAAGAGGGCATTTCTGTGGATAAACCTTTCTTTGTTTTATAAGAAATGAATACAAGTCAGGAGTCTGTCTGTCAGTGTGTGACTGTGCCAGTTGTTCCACACCAAAGTGCTTGGAAAGTTTAACCCCTTTCTGCAGATGTAGACGCTCGCATCTATAGAACTGCAAATTTAAGGACGTAGTTACAGTACTCGACCACGAGATGGCACCCCCGAATCAGTTATTGAATATTCACAGGCAGGCAGAGCTGAAACACGATTGAGAGTGTGAAGAAGTTCCCTCCAATCCCTGTTATTCAGGAGTAGCATGAATTGAACTCCTCAGCTAAGCCTGATGTGCAAATCGGTCAATATCCTTGCCCATAGTATTGATCCAGCAGTCTAAAAAAAGATCTATTGCGACAGAAAAAATCGTTGTCCTGTGTTGCAACCACTTTAGCTACAGTGAGCCAACGGGATTCTAAGTAATGGTTCAGAAAACTCAGTTTTCTGAAGCAAAAAATTCTACATGGTATTGATTCTCTCACATTCTACTGTCAATTACAGTCATCTCTTTCAAAAAAATGCGTACTTCCCTACCGTGGATTTATGTGTAGAATCCTTCGACATCGACTAATTCAGCACTTCCTTATATCCTCCCGAGTACTGGTGTTGATAGCCAATCACTCGAATATACATCAAGCTCCTCTTCGCAACTGCACAATTACACTTCATGCCCACGCGAAACTCCCCGGTAACAATGTATTGATTGGCTCGTTTCTTATCCAATTCCCGTGTGTTTAGACATTCTATAGTAAGCGAAACACATTGATTGGACAAACACAGAGCATACAAGCCTATGCGTATCAGCAGGCTCGGTTGCATCCTGCCTACGTTGCGCACATTAAGTGGCTGAATTAGAAGCGATTTAGAGGGAAAAAAAGACTCGCAAAACTGGCCTTGAAGTGTTCAGTTATATTTACAGGATGTAAATGAGATAAGGACATGGTCAATGGGAATTATTTTGAATTGAACAGGACTGGAGGGTTCCTTCTACTGGATACATCGGTCTCCGGAGGAGGAGGGATTCATGAAAAAAGCTTAGGCTTCTTTTGCTTTTTACTTATGCTTTTCGTTTTGAAATGAATACCGTATTCTACAAAGTCGAATGCCGAGGTTTTTTTCCTGTTTAAAACATGAACTTCCCATGCATTTGGATGGCCCCCCCTGGTACGTTCATTGCATGGTTCTGTTGAATCCAGGGAGGAAATGTATAGTTCATCTTCCCTGAAAGTGGAATGTCTATTCTGTTAAAATAAGGTATATTTCTGAATTCAGATCCATCACTGATTTTGTGAGTTGTACTTGTTCCTTATAAGTGTTGAAATGAGTTTTTTGAGCTCCGACGTTAGAACTGCTGGTTTCATTGCAGAGTAAATGTCCTGACCATTTAATCAGCAGTTTATTTATTGACTGTGTGTGCTGGCTTGGGGGACTTAGAAGAAAAATGGGCAAAACTCTAAACTTTATTATGGAGAAAAGGCATTTTTTGTGTTTGGAGAGGTTACTGGTGACCACCGATGTTCAGCTGCACTTATATTGATAAATTCATGCTAAATTCTACCAGAAAATCATTAGTTCATATAAAATTTCATGCCTCAAAACTTTATTTGTGTTTAAATACATGATTAATTGATGCTTTGACAGTGCAACATCTCAGACATCGGGGAGACACTTGGATAGCTGTGTAATTTGGCTAATAGCATGTAGGTAATCTAGAATGTAATGTTGCAGATGAATTCTACTTGTGGTAAAGCAGATTATGATCTGAGAAATGTATAGATTTAAGCCCCAGCAGTTTTTCCATTCTCAGTATTAATTTTTTGCAATTTTAATGGTGAATTCTGATGAAGATTTTTTATGTTTGCAGTCCATTTTCTCAATCAAAATCATGAAAATGAACTGAAATACAATGTAATTCTAAATGCTGTAAGTGTCTTTTCTGCGTAAAGCCTCATTTTTCCTCTTTATGAAGCTTTAATCTTGAATTATACAGCATTTAATTGGGTAATAGTCAAATTTGGCTTCTGCACAAAGCGGTTAAAGCTTCCTGCCAGCTGCTGCTCCTGACAGCCTTTACAATAAATGATTCAGGTATTAAGTTGACGGTGCATTTTTGGGAGAAACTGGAGGCAAATACAGAGGTTCATCTTTGCCTTACCCTTGTAATGTTAGAGGGCGCATTGGATAGTGGTGGGTGAGATTCTCTTGGTCCTCATGATGGAGATTGAAAGCTCAGTACTGTCAGAAAGTGAAGGAAATCACAACAGCTGAACAGCTGATAGAATTAGGAAAACTCATGGCAGGCAGGTGAGAGTCTGAATTTGTTGCGGAGTGTCGGCCAACATTCGCTGTTTTGAAAGCACGTCTGCTTGTGTTTGTGCTCAGGTACTGAAGCAGCCAGATCTGGTGTCCACCTTGGCCTTATGGCTGCTTTCAGACCTGTTCCTTCTCCTCAAGAAAAACTTTGACCCCTACCTGGACTGTGTCATCGAGATGCTGCTCAGAAAGCCCACCATGGATGATGAATCCCTCCTGCACGTCACCAGTGTGGTGGTGTCTTTCATGATTAGGAGCTGCAGCCCGTTATGCAGCATGGAGGCCCTGCTCAACGGACTGAGGTGGGCGGAGTCAGGGGCGGACCATGAGCAAGGGGCTGGCCAATGGGGTCGTGATATGTGTGGGATCAAGGGCGGGAAAGCGGGTTGTGGGTGGGGCTGATGTCATTACACTCACTCTGTAGAGGTGCTTTTCTGTAGCGTCAGACAGGAAGTGCAGTCTGATTATTATTGCCGCAGAGCACAAATCAGATGAAGTATCAGCACTGAATTCACAGACATTTTCATCAGGTGAGCATCTCAATAACATCTCAACAACATCTCTATAAAATTTCAATAACATCAGTGAAATAGAGCCCCTCATTGCTGCTGGCCCCTTCCAAAGGCTAATGAAATTAACGAGCAACTGTGCTGGTCAATAATCTGTCTTCAAAAAGACAAGCGCAAGACTACTGCTTGTATTTATTCCCTTCTGTCTCCAGGTTCCGACACATGAGTAAATTAAAGTTTGTTCAAATCACTCCAATCCAAAAACCGATATGGCCACCACAGCCTTGACATTGACACACTTTGAACTTTGTAAAATCCATCACTCCTGGAGCTATTCAATCATGGAAATCCATAATTGCGGCACAGGGCATGTAGTCAGATCGTTGATAGAGGGGATCATCCATTGAGTATGGTTTTGTGATACCCGACCTATAAGGGGGGGAGGAATATACAACAAAGTATATGCCAAGAATTCCATCAGTCCACCCATCCGCAACAGATAGTCCGACCGATTTCTCAAAAACTGCTCATCAGATTGTTCTCAAATTGCCATCATGCATTCTACACTTCATGGAGAGGTGCAGTGCGATGATTTTTTTCAAAAATTACTTTTGTTCTCCATATTTTGAACTTCGAAAATTTACCACTGCAAATGTTGTCCAACCGATTTCTCGAAAACTGCTTATGAGATTGTTTATGAATTTCAGTCATGCATTCTATTGTTCATGCAGGGTTGCATTGCCAGTCTATCTGATAACATGCTGTAATCTCTTCAGTGCACAATGGTTGGGGATTGGCGAGCTGCGCTGACTTTTTCACTTGTTTACCTTAATCCAACTACTGAATATTTCTCTGAAATGGCTGTTCTACTGCACTCCTTCCACAGTTTATCATTTGGACAAGGGATATGTTTTAGCCTCTTGAACCTGAACACATCTCACAACAAACACCTTACAAGGGCATGGTAACAGTGTGCCAACACAGTCATATCATATACCTACTAAGGGGAAGAAACTTAGATAAAAGCTTGTGATAACCATTTTTACATAAAACATAATTCCAACACTAAGCAACTAAGTAAGATTGCAGCAGAAACATGCAAGTGGTGCATGTGTCTCATATGTGATAGTAGCGAATCTGTAACGTCATTCTACCACACAAGCGATATCATATAAAAGCAGAGTCCACAGCAGGGATGGGCAACCCCAGTCCAAGAGGGCCGCAGTGTCAGCAGGCCACGGGTCTTCTTTCAGTCAGCAGGCAATCTGTGCGTAGAAAACAAGATACGTCAAATAATTAGTGGATCAGCGACTTTTAATCAGTCGTGCAGTAACGCATCAAGAACCTGCAGACATTGTGTCTCTTCTGGACCAGATCTGCCCATTCCTGCTCCACGCATTAGAACCATATCAGGCTTAACACTCTACGACCCATACTCGCTGAATTTGCAGTCGTAAAAGAGCACAAATAAACTGCGCTTTGTACAGCAGTAACCATAATTTATGTCTTACCTCAGCTGTCTTGTGAATAAAGTTGTGTTCGAAGGCATACTGATGCGCTTATATTTACTCCAAAGTCTCTCTCTCACGTTGAAATGATTGTCGACAGTCCCCGCGTACTGTTTGCAAGGCAGTTCTTGCAAAAACGGCAACATATGAACTGTCTGACTTCCCAAACATTGCTTTTGGCTTGAGGACCAAAGATCTAATGGTGTTGCCCATGAATTAAAAAGGAACTCAAACATATCTGACTTTTTCGCAATCTTGACAGTTTTAGGTACTTTATATTACTCTTTCCCTGAATGTGTTAGTAACCGAACTCAATCATCCTATTTGTGTTGGGGAAAAAAAATCAAAAACCAGCCTAGCTGCTATGCGATTTCCCCAAATATGCATATGACGTCATTCTGAGATTCATAGCACCTCTCAATTCCACATGGATATCCAAGTGCGTATGTTCTGTGGAAATTATCCCAGCTAAGCTTCATCTTTTGGGTTTGTTTTTGATACATTTTATTGGACAAATTAGTTAGGTTCCAACAGATATGTTCCTCTACAGTGACCAGAGCAAGCAAGACCCTGACCAGTCGAGGGTAGCGCGGGAATGCATTGGCAAACATCTGCTTGAACTTGTGGAGTATTTGGGACCCCAGCTCCGCCTCTGCTATAAACAGGAAAAGCTACTGCACATCCTATCCACCGTCAACCACCTAACCCAGGATGCCTCAGAGGTAATCAGGTGAGTAGAGCGTCTTTATCGGCCTGTCTGTGGTCTCACTTCAGTCACTTGTTTCTCAATCCTCCACCAGACCCTGACAGTTGACAGTTGTAGCTCACCTTCAATTAAAGGGATCATAATCCATCATAATCAGTTCAAAGGTCCTTTTTGCAGTTTACCCAATATATTGATCTGCAAAGAATCCAAACTTCGCTGGGAAGGCCTTCACGCCTTTGCTCTGCCTGACCTAGGCAAATCCTGAGAACACCGAATATGTGTCTAAATCATTTTTTTCCAAGCATGCTTTCAGTCATTTTGAGTAGTTATTACCAAGCTGACATATGTTCAATTGTTCATTCTTTCTAACAAGTTTGGTTTAATTTACAAAAAGTTATTTGATAGTATAAGAAGGGGGAGGGGGATTTTAAAGTCCTCTGAAAACTGGCAGTGGAATTGACGATCTGAACTTAGCATCATGTACTGTATGCAGGGATGCAGTCACTGCTAAGTAAAAGCAGTTTGCTAGTTAGCAAGCTACTTTAGAACAAGTCTCCGTGAATCAGGTTGGAATGGAAATCTAAGTTAAAAATCTTTACTCATTACAGCTACGCTATGCTCAGCACAGAGCTTTTTAACCATCAGTCTTCCTTGCTAATGTTAAGTGACCCATTACGATCTTGCTAACCAGCTAAAAACAATTAGCTCACTTGCTAACTAGTAAAACGTGATTCAGTGACAGGAAGCCTAGCTAGCAAGCAAGTTAGTTCGAACAATGGAGAGTCCATTCACCCACAGGCTGTATTTAGCTACCTTATTTTGAAGGGTAGCATGAGGCAACTTAACCATAGTCAATGTATTGCCACCTCGCCCGTAGATAGCCATCAGTCGGCACGAGTTAGTCGAGGCTCGCAAGGGCCTGCCTTGCAGAAAAGCAGTGGACTGCAAATGACAGGGAAAGCAGCTAAAGTATTTAGCCTTGTACAGCTGTACTTGGATAACATCCAAACTAGCCAACCCTTAACAAGCGTTCGGTCATTACAACCCTAATTCTGAAATAGTTGGAACAAAGTGTAAATTGTGAATAAAATCAAAAAGCAATCACTTTTAAATCACACCAGCCAGTATTTTATTCACAATAGAATGGAGATAACATAGCATGTTGAGATTGTTGTAACATAGCAATGTTGAGATTGAGAAATTTTTACAATTTTATTCGCAAAATGAGCTCATTTCAAATTAGATGGCTGCTACAGGCTTCAAAAAAGTAGGGACAGGGGCCTATTTACCATGGTGTAGTAACCCCTCTTCATTTTAGCACAGAGTGGAGGCGACTAGGCATTTAGGAGGCAAGGTTCTTGAGTTTAGCCATTGGAATTTGATCCCACACTTGTTTAATACAGGCTTCCAGCTGCCGGAGAGTTTTGGATCCTCTTTGACGGACTTCGTTTAATTATGTGCCAAAAGTTCTCAATCGGTGAATGATCAGACTGCAGGCAGGCCAATTCAGCACATGGACTCTTCTACATGAAGCCATGCTGTTGTAATAGATGCAGTATGTGGTTTTGCATTGTCCTGCTGAAAAACACAAGGCCTTCCCTTGAATAGATGTCATCTGGAGGGGAGCATATGTTGCTCTAAAACCTTTATATACCTTTCAGCATTCATGGTGCTTTTTAAAACATACAAGTGTCCTACACCATAGGCACTAATGCATCCCCATACCATCAGAGATGCTGGCTTTTGAACTGAACGCTGATAACAGGAGGGGTGGTCTTTCTCCTCTTTAGCCTGGAGGACACGACGCCCATGATTTCCAACAAGAATGTCAAATTTGGACTCGTCTGACCTCAGGACAATTTACCACTTTGCTACAGTCTATTGTAAATAGCCTTGGCCCACAGAACACGGCGGCGCTTCTGGATCATGCTCAACTACGGCTTCCTTTTTGCATGATCGAGTTTTAGGTGGAATCTGTGGTTGGCACGGCAGACTGTGTTTACAGACAGTGGTTTCTTGAAGTATTCCTGCGCCCATTGAGTAATGTCAAAGACCGAATCATGCCGGTGAGTGATGCAGTGGCATCCTGTGAAGGTCTTCTGCCTTGTCCCTTACACACAGCGATTTTTTTCCAGTTTTTCTGAATCTTTTGATGATGTTATGCATTGTCGATGATGAGACCTTTAAAGCCTTTGCAATTTGACGTTGAGGAACGTTGTTTTTAAAGTATTCCACAATTTTTTTATGCAAGCCTTCCCAGGTTGGACAGCCCCTGGCCATCTTTACTTCTGAGAGACTCAGCCTCTCTAAGACATCCCTTTTATAGCCAACCTTGTTACATACCTGATGCCAGTTCACTTAATTACTTGCTAAATGTTCTTTCAGCTGATTCTCTTGTATATTAATTGCTTTTTCAGCCCTTTTTTGCCTGTGTCCCAATTTTTTTGAGACCTGTTGCAGCCAGAAAATTTGAAATAAACTCATTTTGTGGATAAAAATGTTAAATGTCTCAGTTTAAACATTTGAAATGTTATTTACAGTTGCAATCAAAATTATTCAACCCCCGTTGCAAATTTGGTTTACTGGCAAAATGTACAAACTTTCAGCTGTTTGCAATGAACAAATCAAATGAGAACAATTTAATTGGCTCAACACAACAAATAATACAAGTGGCTTCTCCAAATTCAACACAAAATTTAAATTAAGGCAGGCTCTGAATTATTTAACCCCTTTATGACAAGCATCTTTAATACTTAGTAGAAAACCCTGTGTTCTTAAAATCCTATCAGAGATTTTGTATGGGGTTCAAGTGAGGCAACCATGATGGGCACTCTAGAATCTTCCCAGACTTCTTCTAAAAACAAGCCTTGGTGGATGTTGAGGTATGCTTAGGATCATTGTCCTTTTGGAAGGTCCAATGATGCCCAAGCGTCAGCTTCCCTACAGACGGCATGACATTTTTTCCTTTGATATCCTGGTACTTGACTGAATCCATCTTGCCCTCCACATTCTGCAGATTTCCAGTGCCACAGGAAGCAAGGCAGCCGCAGAGCATCAAAAAAAGCCCCCACAATTCTTCACTGTAGGCAGGGGGTACTTTTCAGCATATGCTTCTTTATTCCTCCTGCAGACATACCACTGATTCATAAGCCCAATATATTCTAGTTTTGTTTTATCACTCCACAGAGCAATATCCCCGATCTTCTGTGGCTTATTTCTATGGTTTTGAGCATTTTGGAGCTTGCGCTTTTGGATCAGTCGTGGGGTATGTCTTGGAGACCTTAAACATTCAGTATGTGCCCGACTGTGCAAACTGAAACCTTAGTGCCTCCTGCCCCCAAGTCTTGCTGCGGGTCTCCTACAGTCACTCAAGGGTTTTTGACCACCCATCTCCTCAGGAATCTGGTGACAGCCATTGATAGCTTCCTCTTTCTGCCACATCCTGGTAGTGTAGCCACTCTTCCTTTAAATCTGAACTTGCAAACTATGCTTCCAAGTGTATCTCTTCAGAAATTCAGTGACTGTGCTACCTTTTTGTATCCTTTGCCTTGTTTGTGCCAGGCAATGATCTCCTCTGTTAGCTTTCTGGACAATCCTTTTTACAGCCATATTTCTAATATGCAATCAAATGTCACTGCCAGCAAACCCCTAGTGAGTGCAAGTATTTGCTGTGTTCTAGCTCAAGCAAACCTGATGCAGCTAATTAAACTCTTGATTAGCTGAATTAAGTGTGCTTGAGACAACACCTGATTTGCAAATATGCTCTTATGAGGGATTCTCTTTGGGGGTTGAATAATTTTGAGACTGCAGCAGTCATTAAAAATGACATTTTGTGTTAAATTTGGAGAAACCACATGTAGTATTAGTTGCGTTGAGCTATTTAAAATGTTCTCGTTTCAGCTGTTTGTAATAAACAGATTAAAGTTTGTAAATTTGGCTATTAAACCCAATTTTCAATGGGGGTTGAATAATTTTGATTGTAACCATGTTCTATTGTAAATAACATATTGCCTCATGTGATCTGAAAGTCATTGCATTTTGATCTTACTTACAATTTACATTTTGTCCCAACTATTTCGGAATTGGGGTTGTAGAACTGTGGTTTCAATGGGCCTGTCATTTGGTTATGTTTCTTAACCAGACAATATTGGAGTATATTAGGCTAACAATAACTAAACGCTCTCAGAGGATGTGCCTGCGACTGAGTAGGGCGAGAGTATGGGCGGGACCTGGGTACCATGATTCAACTCCCGAACTCTAACTGCATTGACTCTGGCTCTGAAAGTGCAAGATGGCTGTGTTTTTCTGATGAATATTTTGGCCCCATTTTTCTACTGCATTAGGAAGCGGAGATCCATTGTCTGTCTCTATATAGTCTCTGATTTGTAGGAACAAGGACAATCCACTTTGATAAATATACCCCATTCTTTGCCACAGGAGCTGCTCTGCAAAGACGCTTGATATCCTTTTGACACTCCAGGAAGTCAGATACTCGCCCAGTTTAGAATTGAGGCTTCTAGGGTTTTCAAGGTACAGTTTTTCTGAGCATTTCATGACTTGGTAAGTAATCACACAAACAGGCAGACACGCACAGACACATTGGTAAGAGGCATCAAAGTATTATTATTACTTAGTTATAAATAGTTTTAGCAATTTTTGAAAGCAATTGAATAGTTCCCAAATACATAGTTTTTATTACATGAGCCATTTAAAAGCATTTTTACTATGCAGCTTACCAATGGTTGTATTCAATAGCTCATTTAAAAGCATTCTTATAAATCGGTTCATAAATAGTTGCTCAAAATGGCTCATTTAAAAGCATATCTATAAGCTCACCTGGACCACGGTGCGTTGAACTTATCTTGTGGCCCGCTTGTCCATCCTCCGCCATCGTGTGTAAAATCTTCTCTGAAACCGCTGGACAGATGAAGCTGAAATTTGGTACACGTCCCTACCCACGAGTAGATGAGAAGATGAGTTTGTTCAAATTGTTTTGATCCGAAATCCAATATGGCAGCCGCAGGCTTGACATTGAAAACATCCTCTTCGCCAAAATACCTGGACATATTGAGATAAAACCTCAAGTGTTCCTACACGAGTAGATTAAAGTTCATTCAAATCGTTCCAAACGGAAAACCGATATAGCCACCACAGCCTTGACCTTGAAAATCTAAAAATGTTATCATCTGAAAAATCACTCGACCAATAAAGCTGAAACTTGAGCTTGAGTTTTCCTACAAGAGTCGATTAACGTTTTTTCAAATCGCTTTGATCCGAAATCCAATATGGCCACCATGGCCTTGATCCTGAATATCTTAAAATGTTCTCTTCTCCTAAATCACAGGTTAGATGAAGATTAAGCTGAAACTTGGCATACATGTTCCTACAGACAAGTGGATTGAAATTTGTTCAAATCATTCTGATCCAAAATCAAATATGGCTGCCACATCCTTGACATTAAAGGAGGAGACAGCACCTCAGCAAAGTATATTTCAGTGTAAAGTAGAATTCTTGAAGTGGCTAAAAGTTTTTAAATTTTAATTTGGCAATGATTCAGTGCGACGCATTTTTAAACCGGAAAGTCTTCAAATTGGCGTGAATAACAGGGGGCAGACATTTTTAATTGGGGAATCTAAGGCTGCGTTCGGAATGCACACTTGTCCACTCGCTCACACACTCTCTATATTGTTTTCAGTATAGAGCAGCAGTTCCCAACCTTTTTAGGCCGCGCACCAACTTCTACTTCCCGACCTAGCTGACGCACCTCACGCCCAACACATAAAAAGGCACCGTCTATTTATAGTCTCATTGAGGGCATCAAGTTTAATTCAACAAAATATAAGAACACACACCTGTTCATTAGTGAATGTGCAGTAATAGGCCAATTGTGCTGTCACATTTGAAAGGTGAGGAGGAGAATATGAAAATAAAAAGTATGGTCGCTGAGCGAGCCCACAATTAACCGGCCAACAGACTACCAATCAAAAAAAGGCACTGTCTTTTTATAGCCTCATTTAGTGCATCAAGTTTAATACAAAAAATTATAAAAGAGAAATAAGAGAGTGAATTTTAATATAAATAAGAGTTTTGAATTAAAAGCCTACAGATGATTTTCTTGAATTTTTCTAATGTGTGACTCTGCCACATAAATTTTAAGTGTTCTCTTATTCTTTGAATTATATGTAATACGGACAGGAATCACACAAACAGCCTATGACATTTAAACAGCTCCGGTCCAGGAGTTCTACGTGCACAGATAACAATGGCAGGAAAGTAATTATGCACGTGCAAGAGATTCTCCCTGAACATAGGGAGAGGACAGCGGACAGCAAAGGGGCGGAGAATAGAACAGGGCGATTGCGAAGAGGGAATTAGTCTATTAGTAGCGATGCGGTTTTATAACTTAAACTAGAGTGCTCATTAGTAATTTAGTAATTGAAAATATACATGGTTAGTTGTGTTAGTGGACTATAATACAAAATACAAATGTTAGTCTTATTAGTAATCAGAACAGAAGGGTGAAGGAAGAAAACGAGATACGAAGCAATTTCTTAAACACCAGACTTCATTTAAATCACCTGAATTCAGTGAGCACGCAGACAGGGAAGACGGACTAAACCAACTGGATCACAAGACAGGGGAGAAAAGTGCAATGGAACTGAAATGTGGAATGAACCAAAAACCTGAATATTACAAAAACCAAAAAGAATAAATATAAGACAATAATCATGAACACAAAACCAGCACATAAAATATGATCAAAAACCAGAACCATGACGGCGCTTGCGCAACCCTAAAATCTCGGGCTGTTTCCTCGATCATGTCTTAAGTATCTTCAAAACTCATAATAATGATGCATTTTCAGTGCGCATTTCGACCTGTAAGCGTACATATATTTGCTTGCACATGCTGGGTTTTCCTGAAAATGCAGAAATTAGATGATAATGGCGTATATGGGCACTGCTATATCTTTGAACAAATTTATCCAACTTGTTATAAAGCTAACAAATAACAAATTAGCTACTGTAAACTGATTCATATTGCCATATCAAGTCGAAAACAGACTTTACGATCGCCTTGCATTAAGGTAGCATTTTTTGACAAGGGAGCAAAATTTGACAATACCGGCGATGCCACATTGACTGTGGAAAAAGCATATGCACGCTAGAACTGTCTGAAGGTGCGCGTTTTGTGGGACTGAAACAATGTTTTGAGCGATCCGAATTGATCTGTTTGAGCTGTTTGTGACAAGTGAAACTCCATTTTAACTAATGCATGATTTATTTATTTTTTTGGTAAAATAAAACATAATAGGCCGCCATTACCCTTCTCATGTCGCGCACCACCTAGCGGCAGCGTACCACAGGTTTGGAATCCCTGGTGTAGAGGATTCACTACATAGTGCCCTGTATAGTGGGCGAGTGTGCATTTCGAACGTATTATCCAATCAAACGCCAGTCCCGCGGTACTTGTGCGTCAGTTATTCTCGTTGGTGACGTCAGTTGTTCTCTTTCCTTTCATCCGGGCCATGGAGGAGTTCAATAAGCTCACACTTTTACGGCTTGTCTGCCCGCAAGCTGTTTTTATTTAAGCTGGTCTGATTAACTATCAAACAATTTATCGACTGAGTGACCAAGACCAATATATGACCTATCATTAGAAATGGTAATGAAAGGTGAATTTCCATTGCTTACATTTATATAATTGATATGGCATTGTAATTCCAAAACTTTTGCTGACTTTGCAGCATTTATTTTCACCGCCCTTGGGATTGTCACACAGCTGTGCAACCTTACAGCGCCCTTTGGCCGTAACAACATTCAGAATATAGCACGTATTCTCACAGCCTTGCAAAGTAATTTTTGCAAATGTGCTGCTTATTAAGATGACTGGCCTCTTTTTTAAAAAAAAATATAAATTCAGCATCTCCAATCCCACCTGAATCTGGAATGCCCAATCTGTGAACTATATGCAAGGCGTGCTCGTATGGAACCCCCTGTTGCCAGCTCAGGAGAGAGAGAGAGTTTGCGGCTCTCCTCCGAAGCACGCGCCTGTCAGCCCCTGCATCTTTGCACTCATTGGTCGAAACTATCGCAATTTCTGAAGGAGGGTGGAGAATACCCGAACATGAGCAAGTTCAGAATCTCACTGACGAGCGCCCAGCTGGCCAACAGGGGGCGCTTGAGCAACGAACAAGGTAATCGTTTTAATTTCCCTTCCCAGCAGTCCCTTTCAAATTTGCATTCCCGTGTGTTTTAGCCAATCGTGCGCCGTTCTGAAAAAGCTACCGACCCCTGCTGTTTGGAACGACCGGGGATCAAACCTGCGCTGTGGTAATCACTACTGTTCCACAATTGCGGCGTCTTAACCGAGCCTTAACCGAGTAGCTTAAGAAGATGTGAGAGACTGTTTGCTCACAACGTCCCAAATTAAATAATCTAATAAGGTGAAACCACAAACTTTGGCAATTTCAAACTGGATAATATTATTAGTTTGGAAAAATTTCTAGATGAATGTTATTACACTATGCCAAACCAGCCAGAGCCCAAGAGAACACGATCTCCGCTTGGATCAAGTGATTTGGAAACGCCTGAATTCAGATGCGGTTCATTTCATTGAGTGGGAGGATCATACGCTTCATTTCGTTGATATTGCACACTCAATCACGCGTCCTCCAGTACTCTTTAAAAAATCCATTGCTTTGGCGCCCCTATCCACTGCATACCCACTTTTTGCGCCACTTTTACTATGGAAGAGATAAATGCGAAAATATCAGGACAAGGTGCTGCCTCCTCCTTTACAAATCAAAAAATGTCTTCTCTGAATCTACCGCACAAATTAAGCGGAAAATTGCCATGAGTGCTCCCTCACGGGTAGATCCTCGTTTGTTCAAACCTTTCCAATCTAAAATCCAACATGGCTGCCACAGCCTTGACCTTGAATATATTAAAACGTTTTCTTCTCCACAATCACTGGACGGATTTAGCTGAAACTTGACGTTCCATGTTCCTATCCATGAGTGGATCAAATTTTTCCAATCTGAAATCGAATATAGTCACCTCAGCCTTCACCTTACAGATTTCAATTTTGCCTACGCCTGAGGCATTTCTGGATTCATTCAAACCAAATTTGTAAAATTTGTTCTTAGTACCAATATTTGACAATATTTGTAATATCTGCTGAACTTTGCATATTGACTGACATTTTTAGCTCATGTTCATTGTGCTGTTGTGCAGTGTCACAGTTTGTCCTGGTGAACTACAACACCATACCGCGCAATTTTTTAATCAGTTTACAAATAAATAAGCGCAATGGCTCATTTAAAACCACTTTTATTCATCGTATAACTAGTTGTTTAAAATGGCTCATTATAGAGCGTGTTTATTGATCAGCCCTTAAATAATTATATGCGATCGCTAATTTTATTAATTTGTTTTTCAAATAGTTTGAAATAATTTTTGCAAAAGAATTTCAATTCATCAAATTATAAAGGACATTCTCCTTCCAAACGCAAAACGATTAATACGAGTATACATAAGACCATTATTCTACAAAACCCAAAACCAGTGAAGTTGGCACGTTGTGTAAATCGTAAATAAAAACAGAATACAATGATTTGCAAATCCTTTTCAAACTATATTCAATTGAATACACTGCAAAGACAAGTTACTTAATGTCCGAACAGGTAAACTTTGTAATTTTTTGCAAATATTAGCTCATTCGGAATTTGATGCCTGCAACAGGTTTCAAAAAAGCTGCCACAAGTGGCAAAAAAGACTGAGAGTTGAGGAATGCTCATCAAACACTTATTTGGAACATCCCTAAGGTGAACGGGCTAATTGGGAACAGGTGGGTGCCATGATTGGGTATAAAAGCAGCTTCCCTGAAATGCTCACTCATTCACAAACAATGATGGGGCGAGGGTCACCACTTAGTGAAGAAATGCATGAGCTGATTGTCGAACAGTTTAAAAACAACATTCCTCAACGAGCTATTGCAAGAAATTTAGGGATTTCATCATCAACGGTCAGTAATATCGTCAAAAGGTTCAGAGAATCTGGAGAAATCACTGCACTTAAGCGAAAAGGCCGAAAACCAACACTGAATGCCAGTGACCTTTGATCCCTCAGGCAGTACAGCATCAAAAACCGACATTAGGCACCATTAATGCTGAAAGGTACATACAGGTTTTGGAGCAACATATGTTGCCATCCAAGCAACGTCTTTTTCATGGACGCCCCTGCTTATTTCAAAAAGACAATGCCGAACCACATTCTGCACGTGTTTCAACCGCATGGCTCCATAGTAAAAGAGTGCGGGTACTAGACTGGCCTGCCTGTAATCCACACCTGTCTCCCATTGAAAATTTTTGGCGCATTATGAAGCGTAAAATACGACAACGGAGACCCCGGACTGTTGAACAACTTAAGCTGTACATCAAGCAAGAATGGGAACGAGTTCCACCTGAAAAGCTTCAAAAATTGGTGTCCTCAGTTCCCAAACGTTTATTGAGTGTCGTTAAAAGGAAAGGCGATGTAACACAGTGGTAAATAGGCCCCTGTGCCAACTTTTTTGCAATGTGTTGCTGCCTTTAAATTCTAAGTTAATAATTTTATTTTTTTTTGCAAATAATCAAGTTTCTCAGTTTGAACATTAACATCTTGTCTTTGCAGTGTATTAAATTGAAAATAAAATGAAAAGAATTTGCAAATCATTGTCCCCCGCCGCGCGGAACACGCGAAACGCGGGACATAGTATTCATGACCGTACGTACGTCCCGAATCCTTGTCAGCAACATCTCAAGAACGAATCGACGGATTTTCTTCAAATTTCATGTCAACATGTATTACTGTGATACCCCTGCGCCAGTCGATTTCGGTGACCTTCGCGCCATTCTCAAGGTCACACCGAGAGATTGTGGATTTTCACACTGATAGCCTAGTCAGCGACATATCTCAAGAACGAATTGATGGATTTACTTCAAATCTTATGTCAACATGTATTGGGGTGATATCCCGGCGCCAGTTCATTTCGGTGACCTTCGCGCCATTCTCAAGGTCACACCGAGAGATTGTGGATTTTCACACTGATAGCCTTGTCAGCGACATATCTCAAGAACGAATTGATGGATTTACTTCAAATCTTATGTCAACATGTATTACTGTGATACCCTGGCGCCAGTCAATTTCGGTGACCTTCGCGCCATTCTCAAGGTCACAATTGTTCATTTTCATACGATTTCACATTTTGTGGCGGGGGACAAAGACACGTTAGTGTCAAATACTTGTTGTATTCTGTTTATATCAACGATTTACATAACGTGCCAACTTCACAGGTTTTGGGTTTTGTACCATGCCCTCAAAATCTAAAACCAAAATGCCAGTCCTGCATTTGCTTGCGCTCTTGCGTGATTGGGAAAGAGTAAGTGGAGCGCGCCGAGCTCGATTTTCTAACTAAGGATATCTGTATTAACTGACTTGTATCTTCGTAATTTTTTACCATTGATAATACTGTGTATTTTAATGTGTGAATAAAGATATTATAAAATAGGCAACTGTAGATTGAGCCCTACCCCGGCCAATACCAAAGCACTACCCATTTGTTCATCAATTTTAGCCTATGAATAGCTGACATGGGAAAAATCATTATCAGTAAATGGGATAATTGAATATAATAAAGGATTAGGCCCAAGTTCAAGTGAATGTGTCGCTCAAATCAAATAGGATATGATAGGCTATGGATATGGAATTGCGTCATTGCTGAGGCGGTTTCGGGGCGGGGAGATGACTGCGTGCGGGGTAAGAATCCTTGTCAAAGCGTTCCCATGTCCTTTAGTTGCAAACCTGACATCGGAGTAGTTTGAGATTTCAAGAGCGCAATTTCTAAATGAGATCATATAAACTGTCTTTGATTGTCGTATTTGTGTGACTAGAATGTTACCTTTGTCTTCTTCCCTTTCTTCCACGGAACAAACAGGCTGGTGTTGGAGGGGCACATTTTCAATTTTCTGATTGCGCTGGTTGAGAAGCGCTAAATTCTTTCTTTATTATTTCATTATCACGGCAATTTGTTTGTTTGCATTGCTTTAATGCCATGGTGGCTAGAGTAAGAAATAACAAGTGTTTGCCACTAACATGGCAATATCTCTCGCCGCCTCAATTTTATGTGTCTGTACGGACGGACGGAGCCCAATGCTATATCCCCCGCTTCGTGCTAATCGCACAGCGGGGGATAAAAAAAGAGATGTCTGAATTACTTCTTGTAATTGGTACAGACATACATAGGCCTACTATTACAGCAGCATATAAAACCTCGTATCTTCAAAATGACAAACTTCACAGGAAAATAAAATAATAATAAAATTAAATAATAATAAAATAATATAAATGGATAAATATAGTTTAAAATAAAAATGTTTAATTTTGCATGTAAGAATAGTGGACATACAAGTTTTCGTTTCTTATCAGTTTGGAGATAAAACCTTGTATCAGCAGGCCGACGATATTCAAATTTAAAGTCTGATTTGCGTTTTCCATGGACCACAAATGCATTTTCATGGTTAATCAGAGAATCCTTTTTCCATGTTTTCCTGATTGCCATAATCAATGAGCTGTGTACGGAGTCCGCCTCTCTTTTGCATTAGTCACACCTCTATCATAAGGCCGCCTACATTCTGAAGTTGAGCGCTGTGGGCGGGAGAGTAGACCCCATAGTGTTGGCTTTTTGTGATGTGTGAACTCCAAGCACATGAGTGATACAGCTGGGAGGTCAACGCAGTGCCTCTAAGGCACACTGAGTGCATCGAAGAGGGTTGGCTGTTTCTCGTCTGCATGATTATGGCTGTAGCTTCAAGTTGGAACCTGACGCGAGACAACATTTCATTCAGTGTGCTGTTGATGTCGTACTGTGCCTAACCTCCCTCTTAGAGTCTTTTCCCAGGGATCATTTCTCTCCCGTACCCTCAGTCCATGGACCACTCCAGCCCTGTGGTCACTGGCAGCTGCTGTCCTGATCCTGTTCTACCCCTAATTTTCACCAACGCCTCGCCACATCCTGGGGCTACACACATGACTGCATGGATTCCTTCCAGATTTCTAGTCAGGCTTTGATGCAACTTCATTACCATTAGCTGGCCCGAGGAGGAGGGCCCCCCCACTATAGCCTGGTTCCTCCTGAGATTTCTTTGCACTGGGGAGTTTTTTCTCAACACTGAATAAGGATTTTTCTCCCTACTGGGAGTTTTTTTTTTTTTTTTTTTTTTTACCTCGTGCTATTTTGGGGATTGGGTCAGGTTTTTAGCTTTATGGTATAATCTGTTTTTTTAACAGTCCAGTGAAATGTGCTGCACAAATAAAATTGAATTGAGTGGACTTGAGAAAATTAATGGGGAAAAGAAGCCGGACTGGAAATCTTCCCTTTATGACTTTTGCGTGCCGCACTTTCTTTTTTTCCTGTATTTCCTTGGTTTTGTTGCTGTGTCTCTCTATTGCTCCAGGTTCCTGTCCATCATTACCCATGTCATGCCATGTCCCGCCTCCACCAATCAGAGGGAGTCTCCTGACACTGGTCCATCAATTATCTTTCACTACACCTGTTTAAATATGGATCTTGTGACCTTAGAGAATCTCTGTTCACCCCATCTGTTTGTTGTACTTCAGTCTTTTGTTTTGAATCCTTTTGTAACTACGTCTATGTCCCGATGTCTTTTCATTTTTGTATTGAGTTTCTTTCTGACCACATCGAGGCTGGGGAAGGGTAAGAATGAGGCCTCTGTACGCCTGGACATAGGCAGAAATCTGTTAAACACACTAGGTCAGGAGTGGTTGCCACCCATTGCATTTATTTTTTGGCTAGTCAGTACAGTTAGGTAGGTTTTCTTTCTGTATATACTATTCAGCAGTTGGGTAGCTTACCCGTTTTGTTTCCAGCGAGTCCTGTTTTGGTTTTGTTCAGTTCTTTTCGTGGGCAACACTCAGGTCCCTGGACCTTGGATGGGTGTTTTGTTGTCATGTTCTTGTTTTCTGTCCTGTAAATATTGTAAATACCACTATTTGCAAAGTAAAAGCACCCATTTGCACTATTTCACTCATGGATTTATTGTTATTGCCCCATATCCCATTGAGTTTTTCTTGCCTTTGCTTGCCTCAGGCTTACGCTATTCAACATCACCTCGGTTAAAAGCCAAAGTGCGACCCCTAGTGTTCCTAGGCGCTTGGGGGTTCGTAAAAATGACATGAAATTATTTTCCTGCTCAAATTCTCTTGTTTGATCTAAGTTTGATTTTATTCAGCTAAAGAGAGTACACCAGAGACATTCAAAGATGCTACACAGTCACTCTGCCCCCTGCTGGGCAGCACAGCTTTACACATGATCAACGCAACCCGCTTATTATTCACTTTTGCCGGAATATGATAAAGGCCTGCTTTACAATATCAGTAATACTTTACAATAAGGGTACATTAGATAATGCAGTAATAAGCATTAATTATCAATGAACAGTTAACTAATGCACCATAGACCTATATAAGCATTAGGTAACCTAACTTACCATTTATTAATGCTCTTTGACATCATTTTTATGAAGTTGAAAACATCCTAAAAGTATCCCTAAACACCTCAAAAAATTACCAAATTATTCAATAATGTATAAATTAATACCTTGGTTAGCATTTACACCATTAGTAAATGATTAGTTGACCCTTTTGTTTACTGTTAATTACTTGATCATTAATGCTTCTCACTGCATTAGCTGATGTTTTAATATGCCCTTATTGTAAAGTGTTACCAGAAGCGTATGAAAGGCATATTATGTCTCTGCCTTATTCTCTGAACTATCTATGTCCCATGATTCAGAGTGGTTCAACGGACTCGCCGGCTCCTACTTCCAGGGATGTGATTTGAGTGAAGTGAAATTATCCGAAAATTTACCCGGGGATCCAGGGCAGCGCCCTGGTGGGGGGGTATGGGTGGGGCGAAGCCCCCCAAAGCTCCTAGGTTTTAGTGATTTTTAGTGCCCTAAGCAGTGGCGGCTCGTGAATTGGCAACAGGGTAAGCCCAAACAATCCCTTAATGTTAATGATTGTTCATCACCCGTTTTCAATCATTCATTTAAGGACTTAAACCTTTCGCAGTTTACTTTTCTTGATCAGCAGTTGCTCATACGAATTGTTAGAAGAACAGTCAGTTGAGTCAAATTTATTTTCGATAGCATTGTTATACATTGCACCACGAAATTATGAGGGGTTTTCTTTCACACATAAATTACGACATTAATTACCATAGGCCTACGTCTTTTTAAATTCCACGCTCAAGAAGCTCACGAAACGGCATAGATGCGCAAATTGATTAGTGAGGCTCATTAAGCAATAAGCTGTGCAACATCGCATTCTTTTCTTCTATATTAAGATTGTAGAAAATGGACTGTCGTGGCTTTTTGTGAAAGAAGCCTCGCAAACTAATTTATAAAGACGTGTTGATAATTTGCATCGTCATTTGCTATCGAAAATAGATTTGATTGTCCTCCAACCAATTCATATGAGCAACTGCTGATAAAGAAAAGTGAACTGCAAAATGTTGAAGTCATTAAGCTTTGAAGGGCGAGGTTCTGGCTTCCCTTTGATACGGCCGACGAGCCGCCGCTGGCCCTAAGTGTACTAAGAATTCAATAAAATAATAAAAAACAGAATTATCATCCAATGTATATTCAAGCCAACAAACACATGCAATCTTTGATTTCTAAGTCAAGTCAAAATTAGTCACAAGCTCTAAGCTTGAAACAATTTAATCTGCCTCTATTGCACTCAGATAAAAGTCAAGTAACATTCATTGAATATAGCCAATATATCAATAAAATAACTGACTTCTTAGTCAACTCCAAAATCATATCACCAAGTCACACGCTCGTGGAATTTTATGAATTTACTCTTCCCTGAATGTACTGTGTAATAGCAAAAATGAAAAATAAGAACATAATCACTGTAGATACACACCACTAATAAATTTTTTTTCTTTATCCAATCATCTGTAGGAACCATCTATTGAGTTCAGAGAGTATTTTCAGCTTCCAATTATTGACTAAAAACACAATCCTGATGGAACTCTTGAAAATGTGTATTACCTATCGTGCATTACATATTAACCTAGGGGTCTATTCTCCCATGCGCGTAAGTCGAAAAAAGCGCGTAGCTACGCGCTTTTCAGCCTACGCGTATTCTCCCCTCGACTTAAGTCTGTGCATTACGCGCCTTGAAGGCAGTTACGCGCTTGGGGCGGAGCAAGGCCAAAATTGGGGCGTTTCCGGGCGTTTCTCATGCAAATAACACTTACGCGTATTCTCCCCCTGGCTTACGCGCTTTTTCTGTTAAGCGCTTTTGAGGGCTGTATTAAGGTCAAGCGCCAACATTAGGCGAAATTGAATAATGCGTTTGATGTCGGTTATAGGCCGAATTTTAACATTACTTTTATTTTATTTAACATGGTAAAGGTTGAGACATTTAATATTCGATTGTTCTTCCTTATTTCTAAACTACATTTCTCAAAGCCATGATGATTTATCAAACAAAACCATCGCATGATATTACGCATCAGCCTCTTCTCCAATCAGTTAAGTTACAAACGCAAAACAATAAATTAATACGAGTATACATGAGACCATCATTCTACCATGCCCTCAAAATCTAAAGCCAAAATGCCAGTCCTGCATTAGCTTGCACTCTTGCGTGATTGGGAAAGAGTAAGAGGAGCGCGCCGAGCTCGAAGACGAACACGCATTTATCGGCTTCGTTTGGACATCCTGGGACAAACAAACATCGAGTGCATTCAGCGCTTTCGCCTGGACCGTGCATGAGGCCATCATCTATCTCTGCCGACTTCTAGGTGAATAGCTGTCCAGTCGCAGCAATTATCCACAAAACATACCCGTAGTCATCAACGTCAGAACTGCGCTGTCGCTCACGGCATCTGGGTCGTTTTAGAGAGTGGCTGGTAATGTCATACACATATCACAGGGGTCTGTGTCAAGGTGTCTGACGCAGTCCGTTGGCGCTTCAAGTTCTTCTCCATGCACTTCCACTGCAGAAAGAGTAGATGCCATCCCCTCCTCCTGTGCAGTGAAATGCACAGGGGATGATGGTTGTCCACCACCTGTTGCGTGTACACTTCTCCGGTGTGCAGAGAGCCTGGCTTTTACAGCGCCCCGCAAATCTCTCCATTTATGCTTTAAATCGGGATACTGCGCTTACATCTCCACACCGAAGCCACATCCAGAACGATTCGCAGCTTAATTCCTCGGATCAGCCTTCATTGCTCGCTTGCCATACAACACCAACATCTGTGAAATTTGGTTTTCAGCTTTGGCTTGACGTCGCCATCATTGTCTTCCATGTTCTATTAACAAATGCGATTGCCCTATATGTTCGTGATAATCTAAAAAGTTGTGATATTCTCACGAGTGAGGGGATTGATTTTCTAATTGAGGATACCAGTCCTTGGTACATACACATACATAATGTGTATATTCAAATGTAAAGGCTGGCTAACCTATTTTTTATTCAGCAAAAACATTATTTAGCCTGACGAAGACGTGATATCTATTTGGGTGGCTACACACTACTGCCAAAGTAAAAAAAATATATATATATAAAAGCGTGAAAGACGGCAAATTGCAATTCACATTCAGGAAGGGGTCTATTCTCCCATTTGCGCGCAATTCCTTTTTTACGCGATTCGAGTTAAGTGCTTTTGAGTTACGTGTATTCTCCCCTACGCTCTTCGATCACGCCCACAGCGCTTAACTTCAGAATGTAGGCGGCCTTATAAAAGAGGTGTGACTAATGCAAAAGAGAGGCAGACTCTGTACAAAGCTCATTGATTATGGCTATCAGGAAAACAAGGAACAAGGATTTTCTGATTAACTATGAAAATGCAGTTGTTGTCCATGGAAAACACAAACCAGACTTTAAATTTGAATATCGCGGGCCTGCTGATAAAACCTCGTATCTCCAAACTGATAAGAAACAAAAACTTGTATGTTCACTGTTCTTACATGCAGAATTAAACTTTTTTTAATTTAAATTATATTTATCAATTTATATAATTTTATTACTATTTTTTTAATTTAATATATTTTTTATTTTTCGGTGAAGTTCATCATTTTGAAGATACAAGGTTTTATCAGCAGGTCGATGACATGTCACTGTAGCCTAATAGTCGGCCTATGTATGTCTGTGCCAATTACAAGAAGTAATGCAGACATATTTTTTTAATTTCTTATTCGAGCCACCATGGCATTAAAGCTGTGCAAACAAACAAATTCCTGCGAAAATGAAATAATCAATAAAGAGTTTAGCGCTTCTCAACCAGAGTAATCAGAGCATTGAAAATGTAATGCCCCTCCTACACTAGCCTGTTTGTTCCGTGGAAGACAGGGAAAAGAGAACATTCTAGTCACACAAAAATAACAATCAATGACTGTTTATATGATCTCATTTAGAAATTGTGCGCTTGAAATTTCAAACTACTCCGATGTCAGGTTTGCAACTAAAGGACACGCTTTAACAAACAAAGGATTCTTGCCCCGCATGCTGAAAAATCTGCGGGGCGCTGTAAAAGCCAGGCTCCCAACCGGAGCCGTGTAAGGCATAGCCGCTCAAAGCCCAGGCCCGCTGGCTTAAAGGTACAATGTGAAATATTTTCATTTTTTTTATTTGCCAAAATCTAAGTCTGCATTCATATACACTCCTGATCAAAATCTTAAGACCAGTTAAAAAATTGCAAGAATTTACGTTTTGCACTGTTGTATCATAAGAAGGTTCTAAGTAGAGTTTCAAAATGCAAAAAGAAGAAATGTGAGCAAGAGACTAAATGTTTTGAGCAGGCAATTTATTGAAAAGAACAATTTAACTAAAATAGGCTGTTCATCAGCTGATCAAAAGTTTAAGACCATAGCTCAAAAAACCCCTAAAACAGAAATTAAAGTCTCAAAAACAGACTCAGTAATGAGTAGCTCCACCATTATTGTTGATCACTTCAAAAATTCGTGTTGGCATGCTTGATGCGAGTGTTTCCAAAAGGCTTGTAGGAATGTTGCTCCAAGTGGTGAAGATGGCTTCACGAAGGGCATCCACTGTCTGGAACTGATGTCCATTTTTGTAAACTTCCCTTGCCATCCATCCCCAAATGTTCTCAATTGGATTTATATCAGGGGAACATGCAGGATGATCCAAAAGAGTGATGTTATTCTCCTGAAAAAAATCCTTTGCATTGTGAATTTCAGCATTGTCCTGCTGAAAGACCCAGTCATCACCACACAGACGAGGGCCCTCAGTCATGAGGGATGCCCGCTGCAACATCTCCACGTAGCCAGCTGCTGTTTGACGCCCCTGCACAACCTGGAGCTCCATTGTTCCATTGAAGGAAAAAGCACCCCAGATCATGATGGCGCCCCCTCCGCTGTGCCGTGTTGAAAAAATCTCAGGTGGCATCTCCTTGTCATGCCAGTAGCATTGGAAGCCATCAGGACCATCAAGGTTAAATTTTTTCTCATCAGAGAATAAAACTTTCTTCCAACTTTGAACGTCCCATGTTTGGTGCTCCCTTGCAAAGGCCAAACGGGCAATTTTGTGGCGTTGAAGGAGACGTGGCCTTTGAAGACGTTTTTTGTTTTTGAAGCCGTTCCTTTGCAGATGCTGTCTGATGGTTATTGGGTTGCAGTCAGCACCAGTAATGGCCTTAATTTGGGATGAGGATCGTCCCGTGTCTTGACGGACAGCCATTCGGATCCTCCGGCTCAGAGCCGGTGAGATTTTTTTGGGTCTACCACTTGATTTTTTTGTTCCATAAACCTCAGGATCTTTTAAGAAATGCAAAATGACTGTCTTACTGCGTCCAACCTCAGCAGCGATGGCACGCTGTGAGAGGCCTTGTCTATGCAGCTCAACAATCCTGCCACGTTCGAAGGCAGTGAGTTTTTTTGCTTTTCCCATCAAGAGGTCTTGACAGTGTGATTACTTGACAGAAAATGACATGGAATCCAAATTTTTTCCACAGATTTGGGCTTTTAAAGGATGTGGTCTTAAACTTTTGATCAGCTGATGAACAGCCTATTTCAGTTAAATTGTTCTTTTCAATAAATTGCCTGCTCAAAACATTTGGTCTCTTGTTCCCATTTCTTCTTTTTGCATTTTGAAACTCTACTTAGAACCTTCTTAAGATACAACAGTGCAAAATGCAAATTCTTGCAATTTTTTAACTGGTCTTAAGATTTTGATCAGGAGTGTATGTCATCATTGGTGCATTATGACTTCCGCTAATAATCTGATATATTCTCGTAAATGAAGAATTTTAGACTTGTTTCTACATTGCACGGGTAAGCTGGTAGGGGGGATGCCATGACAGTCAGCCATCTTGAAACTGTTGCCGCTGGCAAGGGACAAATAGCACCAAACGCAGAATAAATCCGCGTTTGCCCTACCAGCCAGTGCAGAGCGATTGGGACCCCGGAGGAAATCAGGAAGAGAGGCTATCGCAGCGACATTGAAAATCAGTACTACTGCAGCATAATGCAGGACCATACATATGCAGCATCAGCACAAGAGACGGAATCTTCATCCACAAAAAAAAAAAAAACAAAAAAGAGAATTGAAAAGGCAGCGCGACCGGCTCGCTCAAAAAACAAGGGTGAACATCGGGCTCGCCTTCCACCGGTGGTAGGAGCTAATGAGGGAGAAAGATTTTCTAAGGGACACTATAATTGCCAGCTTTCTCCTGGACAAGTAAGTCAGCTATACTGCCAAAATTAGCCTAAACACAACTTTTGACTCAGTTTTGTTACACAGTGTTGCTTGCCATAAGCAGCATAATAGCAGATCTTGCTGAAATACTGCATTCTCATTGTTACAGGTGGAACTACGTGGTTTCAGTAGCTTTCATAATCGCGGTAAACGCCGGCTTTCAAAGCCTACCCACCGGCTTTTAGTGGCGGTGAAGCTGGTGGGTAGACTTTAGAAGCTGGCATTTACTGTGGCTAAAAGCCGGTGTTTATGGCGACTAAAGCTACTGAAACCACGTAAACATACACATGGGTGCCTAACTTTGTGTAAAAGTGGGGGGGCAAAATCTGATCATAGGGAAGGGTGTACAAAAAACCTGGTGGCAATCCACCCACACCCCCAGATAAAATCTATCCTAATAAACTTATTGGTTACACTGGGGGACAAATGAAAAAAAAATTTTTTTTGGTGCCTCAGATTTTAGACTTAATGCTAGTTATATTCAATCACACCGCTGAATAAGAATATGATCTTCACGTCCATCTAGCAGCTCTAGATTTGAGATAATGCACTTATATTTAAATATATCAATGATAACAAGCATAGAAAGTTTCACCATTATCTGATTCCATTAATGTAATTTAATCATAAACAAATTCTAATTGCATGAAGCCTTTTCTTTACAAAAAGGCAATAATTGTAGTCATCCTTGCTTGCTCCTGATTGGTTGTATGTATAACAATTAGGAATATATCATCACGAAAACCAGAGTTGATGGAGAAAAACTGTTGGCATATTTAGAAATCGGTGACCAAAATTTACCTGACAGGTCTAATATCTCAGATATCAAGTTCTCCAGAGTTACTGCAAAGATCCTTCACAAAACAGTATTTGTGCCTTAAAGTGGAAAATATCAGCTTTAATCCAAAATAAAATTTAAGAAAAAATTTTGAATTTGATTTAACCATGAACATTCACAGCTTACAGAATGGCTTACATTTGACAAGTCTCCACACACCCCAGTTTTCCATTCCCCAAAATTTTACATTTGATTTGTGTACTGTGATGAGTCTCAGTGCTATGTCAGAGGACCAATTCTTTAAAAGATATGAGGCAAGATAACATTTTAACGATTCCCCCCTTTATCATGCATTATGTTCAAAGTACAGGAAAAAAAAAAGAAGCTGAGAAATTTCTCCCGTTCTCACAAGCATTGTGAGAACAGTAAAAAATGGAGGTCATTTCTTGAATTTTGAAGCTTTTATATTTAAGTTCCAGGTCAAATTTTTTTGACTGTAACAAGCACCAAGACATACAATTTACTTGTAGCTTCAAAGCATTTATTTAATATTTATTAATTGTGAGTGAGAGATTGTGAAACAGAAGGAGAAAGACAAGTAGGGGGAGTGAACTGTTCCACAAAATAGCCAAATTTTTCATTTATGTATTAGCAATTTCTTCCCTTTGATACTGTCACATCTGATCATAAGTCTGTGAGCACTGTTTATACTTATTTTTAAAGGGTGCTGCATGGGACTCAGTTTAGGTAGGGCTGGACGATATGGCCAAAATTTTAATCACAACATGAAGTGTTTGCATCCAAAACGCAACAAGTTCCAATATTACAAAAATTGAGAAAATTCCATTGAGCAATAGCCCTGTGCCTCTTACAAATGGTGCAAAAAAAAAATCTGTATTTAGAAATTCATGCTATAAAATGTATTTTTTTCATGATCAAAGTTTGTGTTTTTTTGATAAAATGCAATAGACATCAACATAGAACACAGAAAAGGTGATTTACTCAAAATGAGTAAAATGGATATATTGCTCTTTGGAAACAAACTCTTCATACATATCCTAATGTTGCTCTAAACGAAATAATTCCGATATTGATATGAACCATATTAAAGCTGCAAAAAACTTCCAAGAAGGCCCACCACAGGCATCTTTACCTAAAAACTTCTTAAAAATGAATTTGCCATGTTTATGAAACCTCCTCTGTGTAGGCTATTTTATGTATGACGGCCTTTTTGTAACTGCAGTGATTTTAGAGACAGAAATGTTCCTTATTCCCAGGCTAATATGGCTATAAAGTGAGTGAGTGACAATCTTTGTACTCAATATCTCAAGAAGGTTCCAGCTATATCTTCTAAATTTCGCACTCTAACAGATGCAGTGTAGGAGATGAGCTGATTACAGTTAGGAAAAATTTATGAAGTTGCACCATACTTCATCAATGTGCCAAAACGCACTGCATCCTGTACAATCCAGTAGGACTGCACATTGGTTCTATCAGTAAGCCCAGAGGATCCCAGACTCCGTCCAGGGGGTCCACTGCGTGTGCTGGTTTTCATTCTAATTACAAATGCAACTCAATAATTTTCTCTAAATAGTGGTCAAACATCCCTACAACAAAGGGACTAAATCAGGGGCGGATCCAGGAATTTTTGGAAGGGGGGGGGCAGCCCCCATACAAGCGCTGAAGGCGCAATGCCTGGAGGGGTCTGGGGCCCCTCCCCCAGAAGAACTTGAAAATTAAAGTGCCAAATATGCGTTTTCCTGGCATCTGGGAACAAATTCAAGGTCTTATAGTTAGCTGAAAAAAGCTTTTTTTCATTTACAATTATCTCTATTTAAGGTACAAGTTTCCACTTGACTCAGCAAAGACAATAAAAACAAAGGGACTTGGGACCTATTTTGATAGAAATGGACAAATTGTGAAACTGATCTAAGCATCCATCAGGATACATCATGAATTACACATTTAAAACACAACACTAAAGTTGTTTTCTTTCATTGGGAATGGTATTTAATTCACTTTGAAGTGAATTTCGTACTTGCACATTAAGCATATTCAGTAGGCATGCAGAACTACAAAATCATCTTCTGGAAATTTTTAATTCTCACTGATGGGTTGATGAAGAGCATTCTTCAGGGGTATCTGCAGGCGTACATATCCATCACTTTGTCATAATCAAGTTTAAGATCCAGTTGCACTGCCACAAATGTTACTCTCAGATATAGGGCTGTTATCACTACTTAAACGTTATAGCTCATCTTATAGTTAATCCATATAGGACTGCATGTTACAGACAGTGCACACTTGTCAGAGTTGAATAGTCACTTGCTATTTTACACATTCAGCTATAGAAATCATTAGTATTGAAGAGGCCTAGTTGCCCCATATTAAAATATAGCATTTAAACTGTAGTGCAAAAAATACTCAGAGGATTAACTTAACTAAAGGTGTCAATATCACAACGTAAATGCTTTAATAAAAGTAGAAGTTCTGCATTTAAATTAGGAGTGAACTCATCCATAAAACCGTGTTTCAGTATGGCTTGCTTGTGAAGATTCAATAACTGATCCTGGTGTGCCATCTAGTGATAGAATATTGTAACTGCGTGCATAAATTTGAAGCTTCATGTCCGCTGGCATCAACATCTGTACAAAGATACCTGCTTAGCACCGTTGTTCTTAAACGCGCCAAATCCAGATAATCCTTATGATGAATTACATTCACATTTTAATTTGTAACGAGTAACGAAGTGGCCAGTGTCAACGTAACGAAGCGAAAGTATACTTTTTATATTTTAAATGCAGAAAAGTAAAAGTCAAAACTCAAGTAAAGTACAAATCCTCAAATAAATAAATAAATAAATAAAACTACTTGAGTAGGCAACTGTTCGTTACTATACACCTCTGACCATTGACCATCACAAAGTGCGTTACGACTCAACTCTTTTTTTTTTTTGGACTCCCCTCGATGATTTAATTTTTCCGGCATGGCAATTTTTCGAGCTTTAAATCCTGTGTGCAATGTGCGAAAAAGGCTCTCTTCGAAACTCAGTCTGCAGAAATAAGTATATGTAAATTCACTTATGCTTGTGACCACGGGTCCATGGCACTGGTCCAACCTCCCATTGGTCCGACCTCCCATTAGTTCGACATCCCATTAGTTCGAACTCCCATTAGTCCGACAATCGGAGTAATGAGAGTTCGAACTAATGGGAGGTTCTCATTATTTTCGAACTGGACTAGTGCATTAGTAAAATAAAATCAAATAATAAACAGGGAAACCAAAGCGAGATAATACATCTAATTTACGATTATTTATCTTCTCTATTTCCCACGGTCTTTGTTTTGTGTGCGCCCGTTGCGCATACGTGCTCCAAAAGTTGAGACCACGGTATGGTCCAGTCCTATTAGAGCACTATAATACGTTATAATTACCTCACTCGAGCCATACATCTATATTATTAATGATTATGTTCATGAATGGAGAGACATTTCATCAGATCTCAGAGAAGTTGCGAGAAATGGGTGTCCGACTTCCCAGCAGTTTACATTGTGTTTATCTCTCTCCGCTCACCGAGGCTGCTGAGCAAGGAAAAACCCGTCGTTATAGCGTATATTAATTTTTTATAATTATTTACATAGGCTCCACCTGTCAATAAGACACGTGAAAGAAGAGGTGCAGTTTATTGTGTTTCACCAGGGAGGAGCTGGCATTAAGCACGGCTTTTCAAACTGCTGCGCGCTCATTATACTGTGTCCATAATTAAACCTTGACACCCACATTAATACAAACTTTAAAAACACAATAAACTGTATGTCTTCTTCCATGTGTGTCTCATAGACAGGAGCCTACAGACAGGTGGATCGGGTTCTCTCTCTCTCTCTCTCTCTCTCCGTGTAGGCTAATTGTCGCTCTTTTGATGACAGTTCGAGCTAACAGGAACCCCCCCCCCCCCCCCAATGTGGTCGATTTTGTCGGGAGTAACGGGAGGTCGGACCAATGGTCATTTTGTCGGAGGAACGGGAGGTCGGACCAATGGGCAGTTCCCGTGACGACAGACACCAGTGTTCACAGAAAGAAGAACGTAGCTTAATAGAAAAGGCTACTCTTCCAAAAATATTGTTATGTGTGGACAAGCCCAATTTAGGCCTACTACACTGAAGAGTTCGGTTTTCGTGCTAAGCAAGGTCAGAAATGACGTAAATGCGCTGCTTAAATGTGTTTTAATATTCATTTACTTGTCCTTAGTTAACACACAGGTTTAACATTAAAAAATGTGAGCTAAAGTAAACCGCATGTCCTAATTTTCACGAAGTACGGTGCCTTCATCAGTTTTCATGCTGAAGTCGTTTTTCTTGCGCCAGGCAGCCTTGCATATGACACATTAACGACTACACAAGCAAGACTTTACATTTAATAGTTTAGCGTTTTTATTGGCTTTTACCTCATGTTCACGTTGTATTTCTTCACAAACGCTAAACACCGACACCTAAGCCAGAATCGGCGAGACTAACGCATCATTCACATAAGCACGAAATCTGTGCTGACGCGAAAACTGAACAGTTCAACTGCATCAGATTATTCTGTTCGGAGCTCCAGACAACGACTGCGGCGCGCAAAAACCCTGATAAATCTCAAGAAAATGAGCAGTGACCAGACCACCAGATTTCCCCTCACATTCGGACACAGGATTTTAACTAGCAAGACAGCGAAATCCTGACACAAAGCCCCTGAAACATTTCATTTCGACATTAACGTTAGCTGGCCAGTTCAGCAGTTCTCTCGGGGCTTAATTAGTGCTAAGTTATCAAACACGAAGACGGCTAACGTAACTAGCTAGGAAACGAAAAGTCATGGTAACATTAACGCACATTTAAACTTTTCCCTCCAACTTCAAGGTTACACAGTTAGTTCGTCAGAGAAAAATGCCTCTAAAGGCTTTTTCCTTTTCTTAACCAATAAACTGTATAGAGTTAGCTGAGCAAATAGGCGCCTCATGGCCTTTTTAGTTCGTGGTTCACTTCATCTCAACGAAAGCCGAACCGTGGCGCTGGTTCTGCTGTTGCGTTAGTACAGTGACTGCTCTGTTCTCGCCGCAGTCCGAGTTGGAATATCCCACTTGGGTTGAAAAGGGGGTGGACAGTAATTCAAATGCGATTATTTAAATGCTAATAAAATGTATTTATTTTATTTTACATTAAATATAAATTATTTAAGATCAAATTTATTCAATTAAATATTATATAACAACGCTGTGACTTTAAAATTGCTGAAAAAAGTGGGGGGGGGGGGGGGGGGTCATACTAGTTTTGCCAGGCATTTGCTTGACTTGCCTATAGGTGTAGGCGCCTATGCACACACACACACACACACACACGCGCGTGTGTGACTGAACGGCTAGTAAGAAAAGAATTTATACCCCCCCCCCCCCATTTCTTCACTCCACTGAAATTCTCAACATGTTTTGGGGGGTGTGGTGGGACTAACCCCACTCCCTGGGGGTCTCTCCTCAAAACATTTCTTTCAGGCTTCTCTGAGCTGGTATATGAAAGGCAAACAAAACAGGCCTTCATATTTTATGAAAGGCAATTATCTGTTACACATAATTAACTGTCTCAATCATCTCATGCGTTTACTTAATCACCAAATTCTCGAAGGCTGACTTTGTAGACAATGTTTATCTTGTAATTACCAGCGTGTATTTAACAAAAGAATACTTCAGACAAACCTCATGCATAGTTTAGGGCCTGTTTTCCCCCAGTTGACACAGTACAGGTTTTGTCATGGAGCCAAGACCAAAGAGATGATTGTGGATTTCGGGAAGAAACCTGCAATCATCTCCCCTTTGGTCATTGCTGAACAGTCACTTGAGGTCGTCAATCAATATTAATATCTTGCCGCCACAATTGATAGCAAGTTGACCTTTGAGCCACAGGTCAATGCTGTGTGTAAGAAAGCACACTGCAAATGTATTTTTATCGCAAGCTCCATAATTTTAATGTGGATAACACTTTTAATAAAATGTTTTATTCTCATTTTATTGAATCTGTGGTGGTTAGCTGGTGGTGGGCTGCTTGGCACACAATGCCTGAGCTAATTTTTTTTGTCTCTGTCCAGCCTTCACTATAAGAAAGTGTGTTTGTGTGTTAGGGGGAGTAGGGTGGGCCACTGGTGGCTGTGAGGCCAGGATGGGGGTGTGGGGCAGGCCTCCAATAGACATGTGCCCCAGGGCCTCACAGGACCTTGATCTGGCCCTGCCATCCACTGGATAGAACAAGGTACGGTCAACGCAGTTGCCAAAAGTATCAGATGCAAATGAAATAAAAATGATCAAGAAGAGCTTGGTGCCTGAGGCTGCACAGTATTGGCTACTATGGAGTGCTGCTCTTCTCCCTCGTGATTAACAAGTGGAATGGTAAGAATATGGATAAGAGATTGATGATTTTGGTGAAGATTTTCAGAGTGAGTGAAATCGAGGATCCTTAGCATGCCCACGTGTAACATCGGCACATGCATGGCACATCCTAGTTTAGTTTAGTTTATTTCTGTCTTTGATTTGACACAACACCTCATTGGGCAATAAAATCCACAAAAGCACAAACAAATCAGTCAGACAAGGTCCAAGAAAAAAAAAAACAAACAACAAAAAGCAATCAGAATGAACGAATAAACATATAACTAAGACAGTGCTCAAACATCCAAGATCCTAAATGAGGCTTTGAAGTTTTTTTACTTACATAGTAGAATAATCTTTTAAAGATATTTAATGAAATTTTCATACTCCCTTTACAATTTAATAAATAAAGTTACATTCAAAAAAATAATTTTATTTTATGGACATTTACTGAAAGCAATACAGATGGGAACCTGAAGGGGTTGACATATGAAGATGCGATGGTACATCCCACAGCTGCAAGTATGGACTGTTAATCTGGTGTAACGGGAAATTCCCAGTGTGCCGATGCACGTTTTGGGCAGTTGCAATCATAGTTTATAAAATTGTAATACCGTTGATAATTTTGAACGACAGTGCCGGCCTTTAAAATACGGAAAGCGACCCATTGGTTCATTTTCTACACTGACACAAGGCTGGCCCAATGAAATCTCTGAGCCCTCCCTCCTCAGCGAAAAAAAAACGCAATTGCGCACGGCCCATTGGTAGGCAGTGGCCGACAGTAAGGCGAGCAAACAGGAGGCTGATCTTAGCTAATTCGAAGAGGAATTTCATATAGAGAAAATCAATAAACAGTTCCTATATACCATTCATGTTACATGGAGAATACTCCCTGAGATATACTCCATAGTATTTGCAGGTGACACATGCTTTATATACTACTTTTTATTCTTCAAATTCACTATTCCGGTTATCTCGCATCTTGACCATTTTTCAGTATCAATTTATATACTTTTTTATGATTTAGGAATTAACGAAAAACTGTATTCTTGCAGATTAAAAAAAAGAAAACACTGCTTAGGCTTAAGCCATGTACAATTTATTTAATGTTTTTGTTTTCGTCCTAAAAGTTTGAGACGGCAGGCTTGCTGGGAAATTAGTTTGACCAACGGCCTTGCTTGTCCCCAGTTGCTTTAACAGTCAAAAAACGCGTTTCAACGACAACGAGATCAGACAAAAATGTCTGAAAGCAGTGGAGAGGTGGAAAAGCTTTGAGAATAAAGTAAACAGATATTGGAGCCTCAGGCTTTCAAACGCTAAAAAAAATTGACCAGCTGTTTGGCCACGATGATCCTCATGTAGCAAGTAGTTTTCATTTGGTTGGGGACTCGGAAAGCCGTAAGACTGATGTTAAATTAATAGGCTATCGCAAATATGTATTCGGTTAAAATTTGATTGAGCTAACAAAAGGCCCCCACTGATGGACCAGCTGTTCATAACCTAATATTTGATGCATATTGATTCTTTGTTTCACAAATAAAATTTGTCCTGGAATACAGCAAGGAAGACTTTCAAATTTTCCTATTTAAAACCCTGTCTTGACGTGCAGAGTCACTTACCAGTAAACTTGCAACCAGTGAGTACTGCGGTTCTGAAGCTAGTGAGCCATTCTATACCCTGTTGAGTCTGTAAGATATGTAACATTATTTAAAAAGGTTATGTATAAATTTATCCAAATAGTGCGATGGTCTTATTGAAAAATTATACATGGCCCCAAAGTCACATTTCTTTTTCACATTCATTCATGTAAATATATTATTATTATTAATAATAATAATAATAATAATAATAAAAATGATAATAATAACTTCTTTGTCATGGTGGTGCAGTGATTAGTACTGCCACCACACCGCAAGAAGGTTGTGAGTTCGATTCCGGCCTGGGGCCTTTCTGTGTGGAGTTCCAGGGCATGTAGGCTATGACTGAGCTTAATTTTAACTTTTGGTAACAGCATAGTGTGCTTGTATGGCCAACCGTCACATCACGATCAGGTTGGGCTGCCATGGCCGAAAATGCCAGGGCTGTTTTTTGTCCCAGTTCAGCCCTGACCATATGTAAGACCGATAACTATATCACGCAAGTGTCAGCTCGATAGGCACGCCTATTTATCATAATTAGCCCTGTACTCGCCTGGAAAAATTAAAAAAAATAAAATAAAAATTGTGTGCCTCACTCTGCCTCTATTGCTTAGAAACACGCAATACTCATATGCTATTGGTTTAGCGGTACATCACTTTATTCAGCCTCTTAACAGCGTTTAATGTGGTCGATAAACGGTTACATATCGAAAAAAAAAAAAAAAAACTGGTGGGCTCGTGCTGAAAAATCTCCTCACGCCGGAAATTCGGCGGGGCGCCGGACAACTTTAAGTCTTGCATCTACCTATATACAGTATCTTCATCATAAAAGCAGAGTTACGATTTGTGGGGTCGGGATATGTCATCTCCAGATGACTCTTGTTTATGCTCTTTTTCTGCGGTTTTCCATGGAAAGATGATGCATATTATGATCATGTCTGGACTAGATATTCATAGTTCATAAAATATCATGTTTTCTGAGACATATTCTTCACAAATTACTGTTCTACGATTTGGCTGGGGGTCGGGGGGATATGCCATCTCCTGATGGCTCTTGTTCTGATTGCTGGGGCTGGCTTTTTCATTTTCCTGGCTGGGAGCCTGGCGTTCATGATAGTAGTGACATAGAAGTGACCGTTTACCTTCAACACATTCATAAATACTGAACAGTCAACTTTCAGGCCACACACTTGTCATCGGGCACCTTGTTGATTTTCTTGTGACTCATGGTATTTCTGGAGGTTTGGACTGGCGGACTAGCGCAGGCAATGGTGTATTGACACAATTTTTACAAGACTTGGGCTTCTGGCTAATGGCTATGGTTGCACACTACGCACGCACACACATGTACACAAGACTAAAACCATCTTCTGAATATAGTCTAGCTATCACTTGTGCTACCTAAACAATTCAATAAAACTGATGTCACTTCAATTCCCAAACCCAGGGTTTCCCAGCAGAACATTCCCCAGGGAATTACACTCCCTCCAACAACTTATGTTCTGCCCTCAGTGCATCCTGATGCCATCTCTTCCCAGGTTAATGGTGCACACATGCCTAGCTGAAGCACATTATGTAAAAGAAAATGGGACTCACTGGAACAGGCAACCTTATTCAACTGCTCTAAAGTCCACTTCAGAAGCTCAAATGCCCACTGCGGGTGCTGTTTCGGGTGGACCGGGGATAAAGTGGACGCTTTGGTCTGTAAGCTCAAAAGTGCAATATACAGCTGGGTATAATGCACCGTGAATTGTGGCAATACTTACATTCCTTACGCAAATACACTGCCCGGCCAAAAAAAAAGTCACCGTTTGGAAATTGATGAACTAATTCTATAATTGGATCATTATTGCTGTTATTAATATGTTTCAGCTGGCAATAATCATCTTTACCCTGACTGATGAAGCGCGTCGCTACTCATTTCTGAAAAAATCATGTCGGAAGACCCATCCCCTGATGGTGGAAAAATGTTTCAGTATTTCAGAACGGGCAAGTTATTGGCCTGTATTTTGCCAAGAAAACCATGAATGACAAATAAAAGTATGAGGAATCATTTTCGCAAACAAATTAGCCACCACAAAGTCCTGACCTTAAACACATTAAAAGTTATGGGATGTGCTCATGAAAGACCACCAGTGGTTCAACCATTATGTCGAGAAGACAAGAGCTCGCCAAAAATTATGCCATTTCTGATCGAAAATAAATGTTCTGGCATTGCATATAGTTGTCAAAACAGTGACAAGATGAATATGGACTGTAATCAAAGCTACAGGGGTTCCAACTAAATATTTGAGTGTGTGACTTTTTTTTTGGCCGGGCAGTGTATTATTGAAATTCTCTGGGACTTGTGCCACAGTCACCCTTCTGTCGGTTTGGACCCGACGGGATAGCATTCATAGCCCTCGTGCATCAATGAGCCTTGCATTAAACCCTGTTGCCAGTCCATGGTTTGTCCTCTGACCACTGTCAGCAGGTACTCACATCTACTGACAGGGAGCACTCCAGAAGTCTTGAAGTCAGAGATACGTACTATAACCCATTCATAAGGCCATATAAATTTTGCCCTTGTCAGAGTCATTCAGGTCCCATTTCTCCCGCACCCGACACGATGAATGCGGGAACCGAATGTTCGTTTAGCGTCAAAAATATGATGTTGTTATGAGATAATCAACAGAGGTTTTAATGTTTTGGCTCATCAGTGTATACAGTATATACAGTGAAATAAGAAAAAATTTAAAATTGTGTTCTATGTCCTTCATACAAGCTGCTTCATAGAGGTGGAAGTGCTTTCATAAGAAGAACCACACTGATATTCAGTTGAGAATTTTACGCAATTTATTTTGCACTCTCTCATGAGATAAGAAACAAGTCATCACTTTAAGGTTCACCAGTCAACACAAGTTTCTAAAATACATACAACCACAGAGCTTTTCACAAAGTGCCTTCTTAGAAAAAAAAAAAAACATCAAAAAGAAATAAAGTAATTGGCCAATAACAAAAAAATCCTTCAGCACCAGTTGAAACACACTGTGCTCATGCACTCTTAAGCTTTTGTCTTATTTTTTTTTTTACTTTGCGACTGAAAATAAATGTATGAGGTATTGGTGGTATCTCCCCCTATTCCTTGATCATGTCTGTCAACCATAGATTCTGGCAGTGATCTGACTCGGACTCCGTGTCAAGACATTTAAATGACAGCACAGAACATACCAAGTAGAGAGTGAATGCCTATTTCTTACATGATGGATTGGCTGAGCGTGTATGTGTAGGCTTCAGCGACAGCCATTCTGAGACAATGCTCTTCAGTTTCTATGTGAGGTCCATGAGGATTTAGCACAATTACAATGGCAATTTTAAACTGTTGGCATTTCTATATATTGAAGTTATATAGTTAACTCAAGAGATGTATATACTCTCAAATAGTAGCTGACAGTCTCCACCCAAATTTCAGGGCATTTTCACCAAGATCAGTAGTGTAGGAATTACAGTCCTTTGAAGCTACACTAAGCAATATTACATGAATTGTTGTTTTTTTTTGCAGCAAAATTGCCCATTGCAATCTGAGAATCATAATTTGTAGGTCTCTCTCCACCATACATTTTAGAGCCAACTTACGGGTGTGGCAGTTTTGGTCTTCAAAAGTTTTGTGTTGGTCTATAACTATGGGAGACCAAAACTGCCAAAAATCAGAAATAAAAAGACTTACTGTACGTAAAATGACAAAATAAACAAAACGATAAGGAGAGCACTGTACAAATAAATACTCAATTACAAAACAAAATGTGCTGGTCAATTTGAAAATAAATATTCAGACAAATTGGGGAAAAAATATTTTGTCAAATTATTTAGTTTGTATTTGTTTTTCAAGATTTAAATATTCCCCAATTTATTTTTTCCTGATTACATTTATTGCCCCATTTCAATAAATTTCCTTATTTGCTTATTTATCAGGCCAAATTTCCCCATTTGCTCATTTTCATTTCTATTTCTCTATTTCTTTACCCAAGTTAATGAGGAGGTGTACCTGAATGGTGCCAATTTACAATCATTAGTTAATCTACAGTTGGATCCAGAAGTATTTGGACTGTGACACATCTTTTCTTATTTTGCCCCCAGACACACCTGCAGGGGATTTGAAACTAATCAATCAAAATGTGATCGAAGTGCAGACTTTCAACTTTGATTCAGAGTTTCACAAAAAATATTGCATTAACCAACTATTAATTTCAGCCATTTTTATACATAGTCCTCCATTTTGTTGTGTTCTGGGGTCCTGGCCTTTGGCCAGGACAGCATTTATGATTTTAACAGTTTCATGTTCAAGATTCCATGGTCCACAGTCATAGTTCATGTCACAGTTTTAACAGTTTCTTGTATCAGGTTCAAGAATTTCATAATTCATGTTTATTGTCAATGTTTTTACTTTTCCATGTTTTTGTTTTCGCCAGGTCTGCCAAGCCACTCCACCGCTTGTCTGCGTTCCGCCCCGTGCCTTCGTTGTTGCACATTTCAGGGCTCTGGTTGGCTTTGGTATTTCCCCCTTCCTTCTGTGCTGTGCTGATTCAGGGCTGTCTAAGCTTAATTGGCAATTAACTGTTTTTAAGTTACTAACATTTACTAACACTCATTGGGTGGTGTAATTCTTAGATAGGCACATTACTAATATTACTAATTTAGACAGGGAGTTTGTTGTCATGATTCCTGCTTTGCTATTTTAAGATCTTGCTGTGCTTTTCTGTTCTGAACATTCATGCTTGCTTTCAAACTGCATACTTAATTGGTACTTAAGCTGAGCACGCTCATTCTCTTAATGAGCAAGTCTTGTCCACCAATCTTTGTCCATGTCATGATCTTGCCATGCCTCTTGTTTCTCCTTCTCCAGGTGTTGCCCCTCATGTTTTGATTTATTAGCCTTTATCTGGATGCGGTGGAAGTTGGCTGGCAGACAGTGTCTCAAGTTTTGTTGCCAAGTTTCTGCTCAAGTCTCATGCTTTTCATAGTTCTTGTATATAGTGTTTTGTTTTCCAAGTCAAGTCTTGTCTTTGACATCATTAGTCTAATTTCTGTTCATGGTTATCTCCCTGGAGTTTCCAGTGGCTTTTGTTTTTGTCGTTTTTCTGATCTTTAGTTTTTAGCGCTGTGAAGCTCTTAGTTTGTGTTTTGCAACCCTTTGGGCTGAGTTTTTTGTTGGCCCTCGTGCCAGTTTTGTTTAATTTCAATAAATTCCCTTTTCCCTTCCACCTCGCATTTGGTGTCTTCCTGATCTCGCATCACTTTTTCAGGGGCCGAGAAGTAATTTGACTAACATAATTATAAATACAATGTTTAAATTCTTGGATGGAAATCCTTTATAGTCAATGACTGCCTGAAGTTTGGAACCCATGGCCATCAGCAAATGCTGGGTTCCCTCCCTTGAGATGCTTTGCCAGGCCTTGACCGCAGCCGCCTTATGTTCTGATTGAATGTGATTCTATCTGCCTTCAGTTAGTGAAAAGCAGCTAAGTTGGGTTGAGGTTTGGTGACTGACTTGGCCATTCAAAAATATTCAATTTCTTTGCCTTGTATTGCTTTTGCAGTCATTGTCCGTCTGTACTGTGAAGCACGGCCTGATCAGTTGTGCTGCATTTGGCTGAATCTGAGAAGAAAGTATAGCCAAGTACAATTCAGAATTCACCTTGCTACCTCTATCAGCAATCACATTGTCAATACACACCACTGACCCAGTTCCACTGGCAGTCATAACACTGCCTCCATCATGTCCGACAGATGATGCTGTATGCTTTGGATAATGAGCTGTTCCTTTTTTGTTCCAAATAATTCTATCATATTTCTGGTACAAGTTGATCTTTGTGCCATCCATCTCAAGAATCTTGTTCCAAATCTGCTCAGGCTTTTTTTAGATGCTTTCTGGTAAAGTCTAATTTTGCCTTTCTGGTCTCCAGCCCCACCAGTGGTTTGTACCTTTTGGTGAACCCTCTGTATTTACATTCATGAAGCGGTCTTTGACTTTAAACTTTGGTAATGACACCCCTAACTCCTTGAGAGTATTCTTGATCTGGCTAGATGTTTTGATGAGGTTTTCCGGCACCAAGTAAAAGATTCTGTGATCATGCACTTAGGTGGTCTTCCAGGCCTTCTGGTGTTGCTGAGCTTGTAAGTGCATTCCTTTAAGAATATTCCAGGTAGTTGATTTGACCCCCTTTAAAGTTTTTGTCATTTATCTGATTGGTTTGTTTTTTTTTTCAGTTTAATGATGGCCTCCTTCACTTGCATTGATGTCATTTTGGACCACATATTTTGAGTTCTCATTGACAGCTGTCAAATTCAAATTCAAAACTTGGAATAAACCCCATACATTTCATGTCTGCTTAATTTGTAATGAAATAATGAGACAACAGACCACACCCGGCAATGAAACTGATTATCAGCCTTGTCCAATTACTTTTGAGCCTCTGAAACTGGAGAACTACATATAAAAATGGCAGCAATTGATGATGGTTGATGTAATAAAACCCCTTGAATTACACTTCAGACACATCTTGATTGATTTGTTCCAAATACATTGAGGAGTACAGAGGCAAAAATAACGTCACTGTCCAAATGTTTCTGGGCAAAACTGTATATGAGAGTTCACAAAATGACCGTACTTGTCTTGCTCCCCACAACTAGCAAATAAGTAGCCTTAAAGAGTAATGATTGCAGCTTTAAATACATCAATTTCCCAGTTCCCACCAAGATGCATTCTAGGGAGAAAATAATGGGGGTTTGTGAGCCTGTGTTGTTATTCGACATTACTAACATTATCTACTTTCCCACCACAAGCAAACATTGCTCACCCTGTTTATCTGATAGCTAGCTAACATGCAGGAGAGAAGAGCAGGTCCTATGGATAATGAGAGCATCCAATAGCACTCTGTGGCCAAACACTGAAATGTCACTTCTCAACCTGCATAAAACCCAAACTCAAACAAACGATTGATTTATTTTCAATAGAAGTCTTTTGAGAGCGTCAAGACAGCGTCAGCGTCAGATTTTCTTCAGCAATCATGGTACACATCAGACATTGTCATTAAGGCATGTATACTGGAGACAGTAGATAAAGATATTAGAAGAGAAATGGGCATATTTTAAATCATGACTAAGCATTTTCTCACTGCGGTCGCGAGCATTTTAATCAACCCCTGTTCGCACTGGTTAGCTTCAGCTGGGGGTCAATGATTTCAATACATTAAATTCAGTAATCCAGTCCAAAGAAAGTCTCAATTTGGATTTAAATAAGCAATTACTTAATTACTCAAGAACTCCTGATTGAATCATTATTGCAGTGATTAATATGTTTCAGCAGGCAAAAATTCTTTTAATCCTGACTGATTCAGTGCTTAACTTATCATTTCTTAGAAAACTATGTCAGAAGATGTATCTTGAGGTCGTTAAAAAGCTGTTACTGTGTTTCAAAGGGGACAAATTATTGGCCAGCATCAAGCAAAGAAAGCACCTTAGCAGACTGCTGAAATCACTGGAATTGGGCCAGGTACCGTCTAACATTTCATTAAATCCTAGAGGGATAGTGGTGAACTGCCAACTTCGCAAGAGTGGTGTTGGAGAAAAATCATTCAATATAGCCGCAAGCAGCAATTTCGGGGTTCAATCCAACAATTACCATTAGTAGTTGAAAGCTTTAACAGCTTAAATAACAAGTGTTGCCACTAAACGTGACCATGTCCCCCGAAAGGTGACGGAAATCGACTGGGGTGGGCGTAGCGCAAAATTACTCATTGAAGCCAAAGATGAGTAAAATCAGGCAAAGCGTTCTTGAGATTTTGTGTTCACAACAAACGGGACGTAACGGATGGATAGCCGGACAGATGGACTGATAGTCTTCAGCTCTATGTCCACCGGCCCTAATACACCTTGACCCCAAAGATGAATGGAATCGGTCTAACCGTTCTTGAGATATCGCGTTCACAACAAACGGGACATGACGGGCAGGGCAGATGGACGGACGGACGGAGCTGAAGACTATGTCCCTTGCCCCGAATACACCTTGACACCAAAGACGAATGGAATCAGTCAAACCGTTCCTGAGATGGAGTTCACAACAAACAGGACACGACGGACAGATGGACGGACGGACGGAGCAGAAGACTATGTCCCCCACCCCTAATACACCTTGACACCAAGAATGAATGGAATCGGTCAAACTGATCTTGAGATATGATGCGGGCCAAAGTATTTGTAAGTGGTCAAATGGTCATAATGACCTTGAGAATAAGGGCAAGGTAACGTCAATCGAGTGGGCTGTGAGCACTCCCGTAATACACCTTAACACCAAAGATGAATGGAATCGGTCAAACCATTCTTGAGATATCGCATTCACAACAAACGGGACATGACAGACAGACGGACGGAGCTGAATACCATCTCCCCCGCCCCTAATACACCTTGACACCAAAGATGAATGGAATCAGTCGAACTGTTCTTGAGATATCGCGTTCTGAACAAACGGGACATAATGGACGGCCAGAAGGAGCCGAATACTATGTCCTCCACTCCGCTTGCTATCGTGGCAGCGGGGGACAAAAACCACTTTAAGAGTGTGTTTTAGGTATTTATGTGGAGCTATTTTTCCAGTATAATGATTGGAACAACTATTTATGATGTATAGTCTGATTTGTGTTATTTTAGTCTATTTTGTGCATTTATGGCGCCCCCTACTGGTTGATTTGATAGAAAATTTCAGGCTATTGTTTCAGGTTCTTATGTGGACATATCCTGTGAGTTTTGTCATGAATGGAAAAACTATTTATGATTTATAGTCTGATTTGTGTTACACCACGTTTATTTGTTTTGCATTTATAACACCTCCTATTACGGGTTTGAAACGGGCTTGAACCCCTAATGATCCTGATCGGAGATCACCAAAATGCTCAGTGAAGTCTCATCTTAAAAAAAAAAAAATCCCCAGTAGCACTCATGGCCATGTTTAATTATGAAGATCAGAGCATTTCGACATGCATGATACAAGCAATGGAAAAAATGGTCATGTGTAGGGCTGGGTTATTAAAAAAAAAAAAAAAAAATAGATTTTCCGATTCAGACCGATTTATGTACATTTTCGATTTCATTTTATTAGTGTATTTCCATCTTGCTTGTGAATATTCAATATGTCCATCTGCTGGTGGACATGTCTGCACAAGGCGTTTAAGATACCCTGCCGAGCACTGTCGTTCTTGTCGTGTCTTGTCGTGTCGTTGAACACGCCAAATCCAGATAATCCTTAAATGAATTACATTCATATTTCAATTTGTAACGAGTAGCGAAGTGGCCAGTGTCAAAGTAACGAAGTAAGAGTATACCTTTTATCTTTTAAATGTAGTCAAGTAAAAGTCCCAGTTAAAAAAAAAATTAAAAAAAAAGCCTCAGGTACAAATCCTCAAAAAAAAAACCAACTAAAGTAATACATTTCCCGACGTGACGGATAATAATGAATAAGGTCATTGCAGGTAGAGGTATTTTGACTACTTGTCATATAAAGTATATCTAGCAGCGTTTCATTGATAGAAAGCATGCTGCAAATGCAAAACTACCTGTTGACGTTAAAAATGTACTGTGATCCGTACGTAACTGCAGTGGACATGACTGGTTACGCACGGGACGGTACATTGAGGCCGGATTTTCAAGCTACAAGTAATGATGAGCGAACAAAGTCAATGTTGGATATCGATTTTCGTATCAGATCTTTATTTTAAGCTCAACTACATGTGTTGGGAGATATATTTTCAATAACAACGTCGGGTAGAAGTTTAGCAATAAAACGTGCCAATTTTCGTCCACCATTTCAAACAGTTTTCGAATAAAAAAAATCCAGTATTATGATATTATGTTTTTGGTCCGACCGCCACCGCGCCGCACAACGTGTTTATGCGAAAACTTCAGTAATATTTCAATTAGAAATTTCAAGTCGCATGTAAGTATCATAAAGAGGAAGAACTGATTCGATTTTGGACAATTTATGATTTCTAGATTGGCCACCAGGGGCCAAAAACTGATTTACGTGTTAACGTGATAACTTCAGTAATATTTCAATTAGAAATTCCAAGTTTTGCATACAAGTAAGTATCATAAAGAGGAAGAACTGATTCGATTTTGGACAATTTACAATTTCAAGGATTGGGGGCTTTCGGGGATATACCCCCAGCCGTAGCCTCCGACGACATAAGCCTAGTTTGCTTTGTTGAATGTATAGTAAAATTTATTTCTGTACAGTTAAACATGTTCATGCGGGGTATTTTGGGCAAGGATATTGGTTTCAATTCAATAACATTTACTGGAAAATGAAGCATGAAATATTGACCCCGTTTCAGAGAATAATAGTCTACTGACTGTTAAGTCTATGTTGCACTTTATTATGTTGATTGATCAAATGTGTTGGTCAATAAAAAGTATTTTCAGGAAACAAGTTTGGGGGTCAATTTTTAGTGTGAACTTTAATATTTGAAATATTGTGCCTAGTTTGAAGGTTTCTTATTAATAATTCAACTGAAAGTATAATTTCTGGCATTAGTTCTCCTAGACTCCCTTTCATATTCAAGCAAAACAGGTACTGAAGCTGAACTATCCTTCAATTAATCAATATTGCATCGAATTGAATCAAATCAGAAGTCGAATCAAAACCTTGTGAATCGAAATCGAATCGATTCAGGAAATCAGTGGCAATACCCAGCCCTGGTCATGTGGCCAAATAAGTCTGGATTTACCCTATTCCAGAGTGATGGGCACATCAGGGCGAGAGAGGAAGCTCAATCAAGAAAATGCACTCATTGTGCATAGTGCCCACTTTACGAGCTTCTGGAGGCAGTGTTATCCCATGGGAAAAGTGTCTTGCTCATCTGCTGCTCAATCTCGTCTCTTGAGATGAATTTCAGCTTCTCAGATTTGTATCATTCTGTGATCATTTGATTCTGAGTTACTTCTCCTAAAGGTCCCTTAGGAGCAAGAGATAAGCAAAAAAGAATCAAGACATCACTGAAACAGAGGAAGTTGATTTGAGATAATGATTTGAGTTATACTTCAGAAGTGGGATAAACAGAGGAGATCTCATAATTGTATGCCCCTGTTCTCAATTATGTCTTGGTTATTTTGAAGGAGAATTAAAGAGAACAGTTAAAAAAAAAAAAAGATTACTACGGTAATCACAGGCAAAACCGAATAAAAGTTTTCCCAAAAAACCTAATTCTGCATCCCACTGCTTGGAGGATTTTGAAGGCTTTTTTGAGTTGTTCTCTTTAATTCTCCTTCAAAATAACCAAGACATAATTGAGATCAGGGGCATGCAATTATGAGATCTCCTCTGTTTATCCCACTTCTCAAGTATTGCTCAAATGGTTATCTCAACTCAACCTCCTTTGTCTCAGTGATGTCTTGTCTCTTTTTAGCTTATCTCCTCATATAAGGGACCTTTAGGAGAAGTAACTCAGAAACAAATGATCACAGAATGATACAAATATGAGAAGCTCAAATTCATCTCAAGAGACGAGATTGAGCAACAGATTTTTCCTACGGGATAATGTAGGCTTGCTTCAATTAGTCAGGTCCGAGTTCAGCACTGATCTGCAGCAGTAAAATGAATTCAACAGACTACCTAAACACATTGAATGACCAGAAACCCATCAATGGACTTTTTAAATCAATGATGACACTGGCATATTCAGGGATGACAATGCCAAGATTCATCAGGCTCAAACAGAGGAAAAATGTTCACTGATCATGAAGAATCAACTTCTCACATAAATTGGCCACCTCAGAGTCCAGACCTTAACCAATTGAAAGTCTTTGGGATGTGTTGCGGAAGGCTCAACAAAGTGGTTTGACTCATCCATTGTCAATACAATATCCCAGCCAAAAATGAATGCAAATCCATTTGGAAATAAATGTTCCAGCACTGGGCAAAATTGTCGACTCAGATATCACAACTAATGTGCGCCATGATGAAAGCTAAAGGCGGCCCAAAAAAGACATTACAGGGTGCGAATTTTTTGGAGGGGGAGTGAATTTTTTTCCATTATTTTTTCATTTAGGGCCGGATCTACTAAGATCCCAATTTGCGTGTACTAATTTGCGCGTGCAATCTAGAATTTTGCGTGTGGGGCTGAACCGCGGTTTGCAGGTGATTTACTAAGAGCGATTGCGCAAATGGCAACAGGGGCAAACGTGTTGGACACACCCTATTTAAATGAGGGCTTTGCGTGTTTCATGGTTTGCAGCATGGACAGTTTGGAGAGAAGAAAGCACAAAATGAAATTCGACCCTATGGAATTAGAGGTGTTGGTAGATGAAGCCAATAAACACGTGAATAAGCTACAGCAAAGAAATCTGACTGTCGCACAAAGGAATGCCATATGGGCGGAAATCTGTAAAAAAAAGTAAATGCTGTGGGTAAAACGATGCGAACCGTGAATGAAGTGAAAAGACGATATCAAGATATCCGAAGACGAACAAAAGAAAAATTGGCGTATAATAAAACATCTGCAAAGAAAACAGGTGGGGGCACAGTGGATGAGATGCCTCTGACCAGCATTGAGGAACAGGTGCAGTTAACGTTCTGCGAGACGCAAGTCACTGGAATTGCCGGGTATGACACACTGGACCAAACAGCAGAACAAGGTAGGCAAACAATAATACTGTATAAACACACTTTTTCTGAAAAGATATTTATTTAGTAAGTAAAAAATGAATTTACCTCCTGTGGTTACATTTTGCTGTCCTTTAACTCAAATCCCAAACAAAAAACATTTCTTTTTTACATGTAGAATCTTCAGCAGAAGTCCAGCCATCCACCTCAAATCCCCCCAGAGCAGCCGCCACCCCTGCAGAGCCTCGAAAGGGTCCCGAGGGCATTGATCTGGAGTTGCAAACAGCCTGCAGCCATTCAGACAATTGCACGGGAGATGCGAGCGGCGTCATCGTTGGCATGGGCGGCAAGGCGCGCTAGTCAGGCCATTGCCACGCACTGCAGAGAGATGGTCAGCGCAGTATCTGCCCTGACGATGGCCGTCAATTCTGTGGCAAGAGGGCTACGGGAAGGGATGCAGGCAATGACTGCCCTCAATCCAGGTGGAGAAGCGGGCCGACCGAGTCCCACAGCGACCAAACAGCTCACAAGAAGTGACTTCGAATGAGATTGCTGCGTGTCTGCATCCCTGCAGCATTGGGTTGTTGCTCCATACAGGGGGGCAGGTCGGCGTTCTCCTCCGGCATGGCCTCATGCTCCAGCCCGTGTTGCTTGGCGATGTTATGTAGCATGCAGCAGGTCACTAAAATCTGGGCCACTTTTTCTGGCCTGTACAGCAGTGCTCCACCAGTGCGATCCAAACAACGGAACCTGCTCTTCAGGATTCCGAAGGTGCGCTCCACAATATTCAGTGTACGGATATGGGCCTCGTTGTATCTTATTTCTCCGGCAGTGGTCGGGTTGAGTTCAGGTGTCAGGAGGAAGGGGTGTAGGGGGTATGCACTGTCACCTTAAAAAACATATGAATCAATGTGAAACATGCTCTTGTTTTTAATGAAATAAATTTCGCTAAGGATTTTACAAATTGACTCACCTACAAGCCAGGCATCTCCAAACTCGCCATCTCGCAACTTGGAAAACAGAGAACTGTTTCTCAGAATAAAAGAATCATGTACTGACCCGGGATATTTTGCCACAACGTTGGAAATTATGCCTTTGGCATCACAAACGCACTGCACATTCAATGAATGCGTGTGTTTGCGATTTCTGTTCACGTGCTCAGTGTCTGCGGGGGGCACGAGCTGCACATGGGTGCAGTCAATCGCCCCTATAACTCTAGGAAATCCAGCTACTGCAAAAAAACCTTGTTTGGTCTCATTCAATAAGTGCCGAGTGCGTGGAAACCTAATGAACTTGGCCATCCGGCGCGACAAGGCATTTAGGACTTCAGACAGCACATCTGAAAAACGGGATTGGGAGATCCCAGCTGTAATAGCTACCGTGCGCTGGAATGACTGCGGTCAAGCTATCACCAGTTCGCAAAACGACGGTCAAACTATCACCGCTAAAATTTTGATGCGCAATTACAGCGGATAGCGCGGTACTTTGGTCACGTGATACAAATGCTGTCAAAATTCGGCTTGATGAGAGAAAAACCGAGGCTTATTCAACGAAAGAATGCGTATATTTTCTTCATTAAAAAAATCGTCAACAACTTCCATAATGTAGTTTGAAAATGACTTTTCTTTTTCTTTTTTCAATAAATAGTTCACATTTTGTGCAGATTGAAATGTGAGATTTTGGCGAGCTGCTGTGAATCCAGATGACAAATAATTGCTTGTAACGGTAATAATGTTTTACTTTAAGCAAATAGTTAGAGAAAAGTGACACTTGATTATGATAGAAGAGGGATCCTCCTATAAGCCCACCAAATATTGAGAGATTCTGTGGTGGATATTTTTAATAAATGGCCATCAAAGTTGATACTGTGCAATGTGGGATTGCAGAAAATTGGATGGGGGCGTCATCCTTAAGGGCCTCTATTTCCTGCAAATCAAATAGTTAGAAAAAAGTAACACTTGATTATGGTAGAAAAGGGATCCTACTATAAGCCCACCAAATATGAAAAGATTCTGTGGTGGAAATTTTTAATAAATGGCCATCAAATTTGATACTGTGCAATGTGGGATTGCAGAAAATTGGATGGGGACGTCATACTTGCGGACCTATATTTCCTGCAAATCAAATAGTCAGAAAAAGGTAACACTTGATTATGATAGAAGAGAGATCCTCCTATAAGCCCACCAAATATAAAGAGATTCTGTGGTGGAAAGTTTTAATAAATGGCCTTCAAAGTTGATACTGTGAAATGTGGGAATGCAGAAAATTGGATGGGGGCATCATACTTGCGGACCTCTATTTCCTGCAAATCAAATAGTTAGAAAAAAGTAACACTTGATTATGATAGAATAGGGATCCTTCTATAAGCCCACCAAATATGAACAGATTCTGTGGTGGAAATTTTTAATAAATGGCCTTCAAAGTTGATACTGTGCAATGTGGGAATGCAGAAAATTGGATGGGGGCGTCATACTTGAGGACCTCTATTTCCTGCAAATCAAATAATTAGAAAAAAGTAACACTTGATTATAATTGAAAAGGGATTTTCCTATAAGCCCACCAAATATAAACAGATTCTGTGGTGGAAATTTTTAATAAATGGCCATCAAAGTTGATACTGTGCAATGTGGGATTGCAGAAAATTGGATGGGGGCGTCATACTTGAGGACCTCTATTTCCTGCAAATCAAATAGTTAGAAAAAAGTAACACTTGATTATGATAGTAGAAAAATCCTTCTGTAAGCCCAGCAAATATGAACAGATTCTGTTGTGGAAATTTTTAATAAATGGCCATCAAAGTTGATACTGTGCAATGTAGGAATGCAGAAAATTGGATGGGGGCGTCATACTTGAGGACCTCTATTTCCTGCAAATCAAATAGTTAGAAAAAAGTAACACTTGATTATGATAGTAAAAGAATCTTTCTATAAGCCCACCAAATATGAACAGATTCTGTGGTGGAAATTTTTAATAAATGGCCTTCAAAGTTGATACTGTGCAATGTGGGAATGCAGAAAATTGGATGGGGGCGTCATACTTGAGGACCTCTATTTCCTGCAAATCAAATAGTTAGAGAAAAGTAATATTTGCATGTCATAACATATGTATCCTACTATACGCCATAGAATATCAAGAGATTCTGTTGTGGAATTTTTAAATGAACGCCCATTACAATTGATACTTTGTATTATGCCAATGCAGACAATTGGATGGGGGGATCATGTTTGAGGGCTGATAATTCCGGCAAATCAAAGTGTTTGTCAAAAGTTACCATTCAATAGCATAACTCATCGATTCTATAATAAAATTTTAAAACATGAAAAGATTCCATTGTGGAATTTTAAAATAAATGGCCGTCAAATTTGGAACTGTTTAATGTGTCAATGCAGGCAATGGAATGGGGGGTGCATACTTGAGGGCCTGTAGTTCCTGTGAATGAAGCAGTTTGTAAAAAGTACCTCTTGCTTACTACAGGTTGTAGTATCAACTCACTGAATATGAAAAGATTCGGTGCCAAACTTATTGAATAAATGGCTATCAAATCAGGAACTATTGTAATGTGTGAATGGAGATGACTGATTGGGGTACCATGTTTGAGAGCCTGTAATTCCTGGAAATCAAAACTTATGTGAAAAATAACAATTCCTGACCATGCTAGATGCACTGTAATATAAATTGACTGAATATGAAGAGATTCTATGATGGGATTATGAAAAAAATGGGCATCAATGTCGGAACTGTTGCATTGTGCGAAGAGATGATTGAATGTGGGGCCACGTTTCAGGGTCTGTAATTCCTGCAAATACAAAACTTTTAGAAAAATAACAGTTGCTTGCCGCACCACATCCTTTGTATTATTATAAAAACCTGAATATAGAGATTCCAATGTAGAAATATTAAATAAATGGCCATTGAATTTTGTTACTCTTGCAATGTACGCATGTAGACAGTTGAAATGGGGGTGATTTTTGAGGGCCTGTAATTTCTGCAAGTCAAGAAGTTTGTGGAATATAACACCTCCTTTTCAAGCCTCATGTATTCTTGTACAAGCACATTGAAAATGAAAAGATTCCATGGCGGTATTATTAAAGAAATGGCAATCAAATTAGCCACTTTGCAGTGTGAGAATGAAGACAATGGAATGGGTGACCATGAATTAAATTCAATGGATGACTGTTTTAGTACCAATAATTTGTCAAAAAGAACTTGCACAGAATATTACTTGTAATAGTTTACGTCAAGTGTCGGCCTAATGTACCGGAAATTTTTGAATCAATGTGCATCACCTGAAGTATTTTGTACTGCCTTGATTGAAAAAAAAAATGCGTTAGCTTGAACTTGCCTTACTCGATCCTGCGGCCCACCGACATTTGATGGTTTTTGTTACAAACACATTTGTAATTGTATGTTTTCATCAAACTATTCATTTGTCCTCTTAGGTGTATTTAACCTCTTAACCTTCCCCTTCACCAGAAATATCCATGTATGGCTTGCAAAATAAAATAACCTTGAGCATATTGTTTAATTTTCACTTATGCAAATTATTTCAAGTTATATCATCTTACAGACCTAAACATAAACATGAAAGAAAAGAGATTGGACTAATTGGTGAAATTATGAACAAATGGTTGCAAAAACTAACCATTTATTCGGCGAGCAAATTAGTCCAATCTCTTTTCTTTCATGTTTATGTTTAGGTCAAGAAAATAATTTTGAAATAAATAAAACACTTATGTTCAGGTACTTAAGTTGGAGATATCTAATTCTATCATTGACTTATTCGGTCTGTAAGATTATATAACTTGAAATAATTTGCATAAGTGAAAATTAAACAATATGCTCAAGGTTATTTTATTTTGCAAGCCATACATGGATATTTCTGGTGAAGGGGAAGGTTAAGAGGTTAAATACACCTAAGAAGACAAATGAATAGTTTGATGAAAACATACAATTACAAATGTGTTTGTAACAAAAACCATCAAATGTCGGTGGGCCGCAGGAAACGTGGCCCATGCCCATTTTTTTCATAATCCCATCATAGAATCTCTTCATATTCAGTCAATTTATATTACAGTGCATGTAGCATGGTCAGGAATTGTTATTTTTCACATAAGTTTTGATTTACAGGAATTACAGGCTCTTAAACATGGTACCCCAATCAGTCATCTCCATTCACACATTACAATAGTTCCTGATTTGATAGCCATTTATTCAATAAGTTTGGCACCGAATCTTTTCATATTCAGTGAGTTGATACTACAACCTGTAGTAAGCAAGAGGTACTTTTTACAAACTGCTTCATTCACAGGAACTACAGGCCCTCAAGTATGCACCCCCCATTCAATTGCCTGCATTGACACATTAAACAGTCCCAAATTTGACGGCCATTTATTTTAAAATTCCACGATGGAATCTTTTCATGTTTTAAAATTTTATAATAGGATCGATGAGTTATGCTATTGAATGGTAACTTTTGACAAACACTTTGATTTGCCGGAATTATCAGCCCTCAAACATGATCCCCCCATCCAATTGTCTGCATTGGCATATTACACAGTATCAATTTTAATGGGCATTCATTTAAAAATTCCACAACAGAATCTCTTGATATTCTATGGCGTATAGTAGGATACATATGTTATGACATGCAAATATTACTTTACTCTAACTATTTGATTTGCAGGAAATAGAGGTCCGCAAGTATGACGCCCCCATCCAATTTTCTGCAATCCCACATTGCACAGTATCAACTTTGCAGGCCATTTATTAAAAATTTCCACCACAAAATCTCTTCATATTTAATGGGCTTATAGCAGAATCCCTCTACTATCATAATCAAGTGTTACTTTTTTCTAACTATTTGATTTGCAGGAAATAGAGGTCCGCAAATATGACGTCCCCATCCAATTTTCTGCAATCCCACATTGCACAGTATCAACTTTGATGGCCATTTATTAAAAATTTTCACCACAGAATCTTTTCATATTTGGTGGGCTTATAGTAGGATCCCTTTTCTATCATAATTAAGTGTTACTTTTTTCTAACTATTTGATTTGCAGGAAATAGAGGCCCTTAAGGATGACGCCCCCATCCAATTTTCTGCAATCCCACATTGCACAGTATCAACTTTGATGGCCATTTATTAAAAATATCCACCACAGAATCTCTCAATATTTGGTGGGCTTTTAGGAGGATCCCTCTTCTATCATAATCAAGTGTCACTTTTCTCTAACTATTTGCTTAAAGTAAAACATTATTACCGTTACAAGCAATTATTTGTCATCTGGATTCACAGCAGCTCGCCAAAATCTCACATTTCAATCTGCACAAAATGTGAACTATTTATTGAAAAAAGAAAAAGAAAAGTCATTTTCAAACTACATTATGGAAGTTGTTGACGATTTTTTTATGAAGAAAATATACGCATTCTTTCGTTGAATAAGCCTCGGTTTTTCTCTCAGCAAGCCGAATTTTGACAGCATTTGTATCACGTGACCAAAGTACCGCGCTATCCGCTGTAATTGCGCATCAAAATTTTAGCGGTGATAGTTTGACCGTCGTTTTGCGAACTGGTGATAGCTTGACCGCGGTCTGGAACGACCCAGATGCAAAAAAATGCATACTTGCAAGGAGTTTTGTCATTGCAGGTATTGCGTGACTCCTTCTCGTGGCTGGCTCCAAATCCTCTCTGAGTTCCTCCAACAGCTCCAAAATGGCAGTGCTGGATAGGCGATATGTTTTAATTATTTTTTCCTCGTTCATTCCAAAAAAGTTCACACGAGGGTGAAAAATGCGTTCTCTGCGTCTCCTTTCATGATTTCGATGTCTCCTTCTTGCGACAATAACCGTAGCCATGTGTGCGCAATTACGCATACAAACCGTTTGCACCTCCTTTTGACACGTGTTAAAATATAGACGCAGATTTTATTAGCAAAATTTCTTTCAGGTTTGATAAATCAATTTGCGCGTGCTAAATTAATATATTTACATTTTCTCCTCCCAACACACGCACAATTGCGTGTAAACGCCCCATATTGCATATTCATTGTGGCAGACGTACTAACTGGATGCAGACGTGCTCTTTTGCACCTTTGAAAGAGGCAACCCTTACTGTGCACTGTTAGTAAATCAGTTTGTACATTTTGCACACGTTTTTATACACGCAAAGCTTTTGTAAATCCGGCCCTTAGAGTCAAAGGGTCGATGACCTGCCTATATGTTAACATGCTCAACAAGATGGCCATCATTTGTGTGACCCAAAATGATAGCTAGAGACTTCCTTCAGCACTACCAATGTTAAAAAGCTTGAGAATGCAGTTACTGTGAGAAAGAAAGTGCCTTAAATAATCATTGCAGATTTCCTTTGCCAAAATACGCTTTGAGTGCTTAAAATATACATACAACGGTAAGCAGGGACTCAAAACCCTCATCAACAAGAGGCTCCTCAGAACCTGTACTCGGGCCGGGACTAGGCCTAGGCCAATCGCGAAACTGCATGTGCGCATGAGCAGGACAATTGTGACCCCGATTTAAAAATAAATAAATAAAAAAAATAAAAAATAAAAAAGAACAAAGCCGTAACTTAGACTCGTAGCCTTCCGGCCCGAGTAATTAGCCATAGTTTTTCTTCGGCACAATCTGAAAGCTAGAGAATGTAGCTTGCTTGCCAGATGGGATACGTTTTAAATAGGCTGCTCATGAAGTGTTTCCTTTGCTCATATCCCCGTAATAAGCTGTTGCCCTTTGACAGCTAGATACTCCAAACCTTTCACAGTTTGATGTGAAAGCAGATGTCTTCAAGAAATCGCTCAGTGGGCTATTTCCCTTCTGGCTACATTGTCAAGCTTTTGAATATAGTATGTGCAGTCGTGAAAGCTATAATCTTGGAAGTTTTTGAGTGTCTGGCTATCAAGCGATGTATATTCCAGCATGTTAAGCAGAGGAGGGCAAAAAGTGCAATTAAAATATTTCCTATCTGATGAGTTCTCAAGCTTTTGGATATAGTTACTATTATGAAATAACAATGAATTTTTGCAGTTTGACGTGTCTACCAGACATTTTGGGGATTTTGAACCCCCTTAAACATTTTAGACCATCCCAATTTTAATCTTTTAAACATAAATGCATTTGCTGGTAGGTTATCAATCACTATAAAATTTGAGATCAGTGGTATGAAAGAGAAAGTTCTCATGGTCATGGCTCATCACCCCTCCTCTTGATCAGCTTTTCTCATTTTCCTTTCATGGGAAGTCCTCAGAACAACAACCATCTTTTCTGTTGTTTAACGCTGTGACAGTCTATGGCGTTTGCAAATTGAGCCCCTGGAAACTCGTCAGTTGTTTATGATAGGATGTTCAGTAGGATCACTCATTGCTTATAAACTGTGGCTGTATGGGGAGAATTAGCAATTTCATGACTTCCAATCTGATACAATGTCATGTGGCAGCAACAGCCCTTCGATGAGTACAAACAAAAATGCAAGATGGTGCCCACCAGCTTTTTTTTTTTTTAGCATATTGTCTTTTTTTTTTTTCCAGAGGAGCCATGGCTCATTAAACGAGGTAAAAATGCAGTAAGATCTGGACATATGATGAAAATACATAATTGCTGGAAACTCTCAACGTTGAAAGCACAAGTGCAAGCAGGTATGAAGGGATAGAAGTTACGATGTTATGGCAAGTTTCTCCTCACATGTGGCATTCAAGATAGCGAGCGGTTTTGTTTATACACAATATTGTGCATCTATGTGGTCATAATTAGGTGATGATGTCACAGTAATCTTTCCCATATCAAAAGGTGGGATTGTTCACCTCAAAGTGAACATAAAGGGCCATGCCCACTGCAGCCACATTGAATGACATTTTAATCCAAAGTGTGTAAAACTCATCCCTACAAAGGACTCAACGTGACGGTCGTTTCCAAAGTTAGCAGGTGATGATCACTTTGCGCCCACAATGCCATGCGATGACCCAAGCCTAGTGACGTGTGTATCTCAATGAAATTCTTGAAGAATTACAACTATGGCTTAGGAATGGGCCTGAATAATCGATTCCTTGATTCCTCGTTGTTATAAGAGAATGCAAGTATTTATGTGGGAACTGGATCATTTTTTTACTTTTTTTAAATTTTTTTTACTCTTTTGGATCTAGCATGTGTCGTTTTTAAAACAAATAAGAGGGTTAGCATGTCAGGGAAAAATTAAAACATTGTAAATTATAGTTAACCACGATCTAGAAAAACAGCCAGTAAAGTTACTCAGAAATATGCAAAATCTCAGAATTGACGGAGGATTAAAAACAGCAGGAAGTACTTCAAAAGTGAATGTTTCAAAAGATGTGAGCTCATGGGCATTTTTACGCCCAACCCTAGCGTGAAGTAGTCGCTTCAGTATGCAGTTTAACAATGCAGTCACTATTAGCTACCGACATTACTCATTTACAGTGGCTATATGTTAGTAGTGGTTCCTAGAGTGTAATACTGCCTTAATCCTTTATTACCGGTAATAATTAAACAGTTTGCCAGCTAATAAAAACAGCTGGTTTTATCAACCATCATGCATTGATGTCACGCACAGTCTATGTGCAAAGTGGGAATTTTGAAGTCATGCTGGACCTCTATAATGGCATTCCCACTAAGAGAGGCTTGCGAGAGCATTTTTCCATCTGAGACCTGGGATTATTCCCAGTTCCCAGGACATCTTAAACGCATCAGAAGACTAATAAGAAGTCGAAATACGCTATCCTTGCCAAAACCTAATCCTAGCCACAGATTTGGCTAATGATAAGCCAGCAGTGGTAACTGAAAGGCCATTGGTGAGAAGCCAGCTTTTCATTTGATGAAGGCATTAACTCATGAGTCCAATCTAGCAGCCCACAAGATCTTCCAATAGCTAGCACACCGTGGTTAGGGCTACTGACTTTGCTCATCATTTCTAGCTCCCGCAGTGAGCAACTTGTTGATGCCTGGAGAAGAAGGAGGCAACTTTACTCACTAGCTACTACCATCATCAGCTCCAGAAAATCACGCAGTGTTTAACTATCTTCTGGATGCAGTCTAGAGTGGCATACTATGCCACATCTAGAAGATATCAAAACATTTTATAAATTCTTACTGAGATTCTGAATTAAATTCAAAGCATTCTTTGTCCTCCATTTATGACAGTGTAGTCACTGACTCATATTTACTATTTATGTGTGGTATTGAATGCGCCTATATTACCCTACATGTGCACAAAAATATCTTGACTTCAAAATGCATCAAATTGTGGGCTAAACAACATTTAAGACCATACTACTAAGATAGTGTTGGCAGTTAAACAAAACTGCATATCAGATGTAATCCAATGCAGATCTAATTAATTGTTTTAATGACAAAGTTTCCTGGATTTGCCATCGGAGGGGTTATAGCCTTGCTCTCACCTCGCCTTAAAGCGCATTCATTTTCCAAACTCTTCCCATTTATGTTTGCTAATTAGCAACTAAGTGCTAATGTGTTCAGTTACAAGAATCAATCAGTAGAAATACAGTCCATTTTCCCTAAGCTTGCAATATTGATCAGTGCAACAGTTATCAAGCATTTTCCAATCCACATTAAAAGTGAAATAACACATCATTGTCTTTCAGAACTTCTGAATTCCAGTGGTTCAAAAAACTTTTTTTTTCTGCGTCAGTGTCCAATTGGATTGATATGCCTGAGAATACATTTTTTAAAATGCGGTTTTGCGGACTCAGGTCTATGTGTTAAGTTTGCTTCTGTAGACATAAAACTCTGAACAACCAGTGACATTATCACAATGCAGGTTCTCCCTCACAGAAATAAGAGATTGCATGGCCCGCAATTAACTGAAAATTCTCAAAATTCCGTCAATGTTACAATACAATATTGCACAATTCCGTACAATGTTATACAGTAGATGCTGCTGAAACTGGACTTCAAAGACCTAATCAATGATTTTGCTGCCATGAAACTAATTTACTAAATTACTCAATTAACCCCTTTCTGCAGATGTAGACGCTTGCGTCTATAGACCTGCAAATTTAAGCACTTAGTTACAGTACTTGACCACGAGATGGCACCCCCGGATCAACTATTGAATTTTCCCAAGCAGGCAGAGCTGAAACGCGATTTAGAGTATGGAGAACTTCCCTCCAATCCCTGTTTTTCAGGAGTTGCATGAATTAAACTCCTCAGCTAAGCCTGATGTGCAAACTGGTCAATATCCTTGCCCATAGTGTCGATCCAGTAGTTTAAAAAAATTATCACTTACGACAGAAAAAACCTTAGTACTCTGTAGCAACCATTTTAGCTACAGTGAGCCAACAGTATTCCAATTAGTGGTAAAAAAATACGTTTTGTGAAGCAAAAAATCCGACATTGTATTGATTCTCTCACATTCTACTGCCAATTACAGTCATCACACACAAAATATGCGTAGTTCCCTCCCATGGATTAACACGTATATTCCTCCATTGACAAATTCAGTGCTCCCTTCTATCCACCCAAGTACTGGTGTCGATAGCCAGTCACTCAATTATATACTCAGATTCATCTGCGTAACTCTTCAGTTATAGTTCACGCCCTCGTGAAGCTTCCCCGGTAACGATGTATTGATAGACTTATCCAATTCCCGAGTGTTTAAACTTTCCTCAATAACTGAAATACATTGATCGGACAATAAGAATAGGATACAAAGTTAAGCGTAAAAGGTCGGTTGTGTTCTTCGAATGTTGGCCGCGGTTGCGCAGCTGAAAATGATGCGATATCAAAGAAACAAAGACACTCAAAACCGGCCTGAAGTGTTCACTTTCATTTACGAGATACATGTTGTATGGACGAGGTCAATGGGAATTATTCCGAATGAAACAGTACTGGAGGGTTCCTTCTACACCTATAGGCAAGTCAGGCAAATGCCCCCCCACTTTGAAAAATGGGATGGCAAAACTAGTATTTTGCCCCCCCACTTTTTTCAGCTATTTTAAAGTCACAGCTTTGTTATATAATATTTAGTTGAATAAATTTGATTTTAAATAAATCATATTTAATTAAAAATAAAATAAATACATTTTATTTGCATTTAAATAATCGCATTTGAATTATTGTCCACCCCCTTTTCAACCCAAGTGGGATATTCCAACCCGGACTGCGGCGAGGACAGAGCAGTCACTGCACTAACGCAACAGCAGAACTAGCGGCACGGTTCGGCTTTCGTTGAGATGTAGTGAACCACGAACTAAAAATGCCATGAAGCGCCTATTTGCTCAGCCTAACACTATACAGTTTCTGGGTTAAGAAAAGGAAAAAGCCTTTAGAGGCATTTTTCTCTGAAGAACCAACTGTGTAACCTTGAAGTTGGAGGGAAAAGTGTAAATGTGTGTTAATGTTACCATGACTTTTCGTTTCCTAGCTAGTTACGTTAGCCGTCTTCGTGTTTGATAACTTAGCACTAATTAAGCCCCGAGAGAACTGCTGAACTGGCCAGCTAACGTTAATGTCGAAATGAAATGTTTCAGGGGCTTTGTGTCAGGATTTTAACTAGCAAGACAGCGAAATCCTGTGTCCGAATGTGAGGGGATATCTGGTGGTCCGGTCACTGCTCATTTTCTTGAGATTTATCAGCGCATTTCGTAATAACGGTGCATTTTGTAATAAACGTCCAAAATGTAATAACTTTTTCATTTCATTTTGTAATAAAGCTGCATTTTGTAATAAACTGCCGCATTTTGTTATAAACTGCCCCAACGCATTTTTAAATAAATTTTGCCGCATTATGTAATAAGTTATTACATTTTGAGAAGATTTTTACAAAATGCACTTGCAACTTTTTTATTCTCTAGAAAATGTAATAACATGGTGCATTACGTAATAACAATTCTAAAGCATAGTTTATTTGTTTACAATTTGTAATTGTATTTTATTTTACTTTAAAGTATTTGTAAAAGCTAGGCCTATTATTAGTATCACTGTATTAGCCTAGTAGCAATTAGACTTACAGTGAAGGGTGAAGCACAACTATCAAAGCTGTTGTTCACAATGAGGATCTACCCACGGAATAACACATGAGAGGGGTGACCAGAGAGGCAAGCTTTGAAACAGCTTGGAACTGTAAAGTTTGGCATTCATCTTAAACCATTTTAGAGCAAAACAGCATGTTATTTGTTATCCAAATTAATTAAGATCTGCAAAGTACAGTTTATGTTCTTACAATGACAAAAAAAGTTCAACCCCAAAGTTTTATTGGCATTTAAAATATAGATGGTCCATAACTTTTCATTCCTTCTGTTAAAAAACCCTATAATGTACACTAGTCTACTGTCTACTCAAAATAATAAAAAAATGAAGGGTTCCACCCAGTGTAAGACCATATGCTGGTGCAGTGGGCCCTTCCGTCTGATGCACATAGTATTTTGTTTCCAACTCATTCCACTATGTAAATAATATACATTATTAACCAGAATGCCTCATTCATTGTGATCTGGTATGTGTTGTTTAAATGTTCACCTTATTTTTTGAGCAGTGTACTTTTGTGTGTGTGTGTGGGCGTAGTTTTTTTGCACATGCACAATTTTCCTTCAAATGTGTCCTGCTTTAAGTTATTAACTTTTCATATGTACTTAGAGGCATGGATTTCAGTTTTACTTTACAAACTGTTCTTAATGCAGTGAGCATAACTTGGACAATGCAGGTTTAAATTCAGTCATATAATTTCTTATCAAGGGCAAAACATCTACATAACTTTAGATCAACTGCAAAATGTCTTTATACTTCCATATATTCAATTACACAGATAATATTTGGCACAGTTTTTTCATACCTGGCATCATGTTGAACTCTGTGCTCTGTCTCAATTAAGCATGCAAGCAGCGCATGATCTTTGTAGAACTGATGCAGCAGCCAATCAGATTACAGCCCGCCCTCCCCTCCCTGGCTGAGTGACAGACCACGTAGAGCTTTGAATTTGGCCGCAAGTTATTGGCCTATATAATTCCAAACTTCAAATAGGCAACTAAAGTTATATTTGGAGTATTCTGTCATACATAGATTTATTGGGCTACATAGCTCTCAGGGAAATTGCATAAAAAACAACAAAAGTCACTCTTGTATAAATTCATTGTTTAACAAACAACAATAATTGGTTTTATTACATAATGCTCCATGTTATTACATTTCCTAGAGAATAAAAAAGTTGCAAGTGCATTTTGTAATAATCTTCTCAAAATGTAATAACTTATTACATAATGCGGCAAAATTTATTACAAAATGCGTTGGGGCAGTTTATAACAAAATGCGGCAGTTTATTACAAAATGAAATGAAAAAGTTATTACATTTTGGACGTTTATTACAAAACGCACCGTTATTACAAAATGCGGCTCAACAAGTTGAACTGTTCAGTTTTCGCGTCAGCACAGATTTCCTGCTTATGTGAATGATGCGTTAGTCTCGCCGATTCTGGCTTAGGTGTCGGTGTTTAGCGTTTGTGAAGAAATACAGCGTGAACATGAGGTAAAAGCCAATAAAAACGCAACACTATTAAATGTAAAGTCTTGCTTGTGTAGTCGTTAATGTGTCATATGCAAGGCTGCTTGGCGCAAGAAAAACGACTTCAGCATGAAAACTGATGAAGGCACCGTACTTCGTGAAAATTAGGACATGCGGTTTACTTTAGCTCACATTTTTTAATGTTAAACCTGTGTGTTAACTAAGGACAAGTAAATGAATATTAAAACATATTTAAGCAGCGCATTTACGTCATTTCTGACCTTGCTTAGCACGAAAACCGAACTCTTCAGTGTAGTAGGCCTAAATTGGGCTTGTCCACACATAGCTTAACACAATATTTTTGGAAGTGTAGCCTTTTCTATTAAGCTACGTTTTTCTTTCTGTAAACACTGGTGTCTGTGGTCACAAGCATAAGTGAATTTACATAGACCTATTTCTGCAGACTGAGTTTCGAAGAGAGCCTTTTTCGCACATTGCATACAGGATTTAAAGCTCGAAAAATTCCCATGCCGGAAAAATTAAATCATCGGGGGGGGAGTCCAAAAAAAAAAAAAAAGAGTTGAGTCGCAACGCACTTTGTGATGGTCAATGGTCAGAGGTGTATAGTTACGAACAGTAGCCTACTCAAGTAGTTCTTTTTTTTTTTTTTGAGGATTTGTACTTTACTTGAGTTTTTACTTTTACTTTTCTAGATTTAAAATATAAAAAGTTGCTTTCACTTCGTTACGTTGACACTGGCCACTTCGTTACTCGTGACAAATTAAAATATGAATATAATTCATCATAAGGATTATCTGGATTTGGCGCGTTTAAGAACAACGGTGCTCAGCAGGTATCTTTGTACAGATGTTGATGCCAGCGGACATGAAGCTTCAAATTAATGCACGCAGTTACAATATTCTATCACTAGATGGCAGACCAGGATCAGTTGTTGAATCTTCACAAGCAAGCCATACTGAAACAGTGTTTTATGGATGAGTTCACTCCTAATTTAAATGCAGAACTTCTACTTTTATTAAAGCATTTACGTTGTGATATTGACACCTTTAGTTAAGTTAATCCTCTGAGTATTTTTTGCACTACAGTTTAAATGCTATATTTTAACAAGGGGCAACTAGGCCTCTTCAATACTAATGATTTCTATAGCTGAATGTGTAAAATAGCAAGTGACTATTCAACTCTGACAAGTGTGCACTGTCTGTAACATGCAGTCCTATATGGATTAACTATAAGATGAGCTATAACGTTTAAGTAGTGATAACAGCCCTATATCTGAGAGTAACATTTGTGGCAGTGCAACTGGATCTTAAACTTGATTATGACAAAGTGATGGATATGTACGCCTGCAGATACCCCTGAAGAATGCTCTTCATCAACCCATTCAGTGAGAATTAAAAATTTCCAGAGGATGATTTTGTAGTTCTGCATGCCTACTGAATATGCCTAATGTGCAAGTACGAAATTCACTTCAAAGTGAATTAAATACCATTCTCAATGAAAGAAAACAACTTTAGTGTTGTGTTTTAAATGTGTAATCCATGATGTATCCTGATGGATGCTTAGATCAGTTTCACAATTTGTCCATTTCTATCAAAATAGGTCCCAAGTGCCTTTGTTTTTATTGTCTTTGCTGAGTTAAGTGGAAACTTGTACCTTAAATAGAGATCATTGTTAATGAAAAAAAAGCTTTTTTTAGCTAACTACAACTATATATATACCGGACTAACTTATAACTAACTATATACCTTGAATTTGTTCCCAGATGCCAGGAAAACGCATATTTGGCACTTTAATTTTCAAATTCTTCTGGGGGAGGGTTCCCAGACCCCTCCAGGCATTGCGCCTTCAGCACTTGTATGGGGGCTCCCCCCCCCCTTTCCAAAATTCCTGGATCCGCCCCTGATTTAGTCCCTTTGTTGTAGGGATGTTTGACCACTATTTAGAGAAAATTATTGAGTTGCATTTGTAATTAGAATGAAAACCAGCACATGCAGTGGACCCCCTGGACAGAGTCTGGGATCCTTTGGGCTTACTGACAGAACCAATGTGCAGTCCTACTGGATTGTACAGGATGCAGTGCGTTTTGGCACATTGATGAAGTATGGTGCAACTTCATAAATTTTTCCTAACTGCAATCAGCTCATCTCCTACACTGCTCTGTTAGAGTGCGAAATTTAGAAGATATAGCTGGAACCTTCTTGAGATATTGAGTACAAAGATTGTCACTCACTCACTTTATAGCCATATTAGCCTGGGAATAAGGAACATTTCTGTCTCTAAAATCACTGCAGTAACAAAAAGGCTGTCATACATAAAATAGCCTACTCAGAGGAGGTTTCATAAACATGGCAAATTCATTTTTAAGAAGTTTTTAGGTAAAGATGCCTGTGGTGGGCCTTCTTGGAAGTTTTTTGCAGCTTTAATATGGTTCATATCAATATCGGAATTATTTCGTATAGAGCAACATTAGGATATATATGAAGAGTTTGTTTCCAAAGAGCAATATATCAATTTTACTCATTTTGAGTAAATCACCTTTTTCTATGTTGATGTCTATTGCATTTTATCAAAAAACACAAACTTTGATCATGAAAAAAATACAATTTGTAGCATGAATCTCTAAATACAGATTTTTTTGCACCATTTGTAAGAGGCACAGGGCTATTGCTCAATGGAATTTTCTCAATTTTTGTAATATTGGAACTTATTGCATTTTGGATGCAAACACTTCATATTGTGATTAAAATTTTGGCCATATCGTCCAGCCCTACCTAAACTGAGTCCCATGCAGCACCTTTTAAAAATAAGTATAAACAGTGCTTACAGACTTATGATCAGATGTGACAGTATCAAAGGGAAGAAATTGCTAATACATAAATGAAAAATTTGGTTATTTTGTGGAACAGTTCACTCCCCCTACTTGTCTCTCTCCTTCTGTTTCACAATCTCTCACTCACAATTAATAAATACTAAATAAATGCTTTGAAGCTACAAGTAAATTGTATGTCTTGGTGCTTGTTATAGTCAAAACAATTTGACCTGGAACTTAAATATAAAAGCTTCAAAATTCAAGAAATGACCTCCATTCTTTACTGTTCTCACAATGCTTGTGAGAACGGGAGTAATTTCTAAGCTTCTTTGTTTTTTCCTGTACTTTAAACATAATGCATGATAAAGGGGGGAATCGTTAAAATGTTATCTTGCCTCATATCTTTTAAAGAATTGGTCCTCTGACATAGCACTGAGACTCATCACAGTATACCAATCAAATGTAAAATTTTGGGGAATGGAAAACTGGGGTGTGTGGAGACTTGTCAAATGTAAGCCATTCTGTAAGCTGTGAATGTTCATCGTTAAATCAAATTAAAAATTTTTTAAATTTTTTATTTTGGATTAAAGCTGATATTTTCCGCTTTAAGGGACAAATACTGTTTTGTGAAGGATCTTTGCGGTAACTCTGGGGAACTTGGTATCTGAGATATTAGACCTGTCAGGTAAATTTTGGTCACTGATTTCTAAATATGCCAACAGTTTTTCTCCATCAACTCTGGTTTTCGTGATGATATATTCCTAATTGTTATACATACAACCGATCAGGAGCAAGCAAGGATGACTACAATTATTGCCTTTTTGTAAAGAAAAGGCTTCATGCAATTAGAATTTGTTTATGATTAAATTACATTAATGGAATCAGATAATGGTGAAACTTTCTATGCTTGTTATCATTGATATATTTAAATATAAGTGCATTATCTCAAATCTAGAGCTGCTAGATGGACATGAAGATGATATTCTTATTCAGCGGTGTGATTGAATATAACTAGCATTAAGTCTAAAATCTGAGGCACCAAAAAAATTTTTTTTCCCATTTGTCCCCCAGTGTAACCAATAAGTTTATTAGGATAGGTTTTATCTGGGGGTGTGGGTGGATTGCCACCAGGTTTTACGTACACCCTTCCCTATGATCAGATTTTGCCCCCCCACTTTTACACAAAGTTAGGCGCCCATGTGTATGTTTACGTGGTTTCAGTAGCTTTAGTCGCCATAAACACCGGCTTTTAGCCACAGTAAATGCCAGCTTCTAAAGTCTACCCACCAGCTTCACCGCCACTAAAAGCCGATTGGTAGGCTTTGAAAGCCGGCGTTTACCGCGATTATGAAAGCTACTGAAACCACGTAGTTCCACCTGTAACAATGAGAATGCAGTATTTCAGCAAGATCTGCTATTATGCTGCTTATGGCAAGGAACACTGTGTAACAAAACTGAGTCAAAAGTTGTGTTTAGGCTAATTTTGGCAGTATAGCTGACTTACTTGTCCAGGAGAAAGCTGGCAATTATAGCGTCCCTTAGAAAATCTTTCTCCCTCATTAGCTCCTACCACCGGTGGAAGGCGAGCCCGATGTTCACCCTTGTTTTTTGAGCGAGCCGGTCGCGCTGCCTTTTCAATTCTCTTTTTTGTTTTTTTTTTTTGCGGATGAAGATTCCGTCTCTTGTGCTGATGCTGCATATGTATGGTCCCGCATTATGCTGCAGTAGTACTGATTTTCAATGTCGCCATGATAGCCTCTCTTCCTGATTTCCTCCGGGGTCTCAATCGCTCTGCACTGGCTGGCAGAGCAAACGCGGATTTATTCTGCGTTTGGTGCTATTTGTCCCTTGCCAGCGGCAACAGTTTCAAGATGGCTGACTGTCATGGCGCCCCCCTACCAGCTTACCTGTCCAATGTAGAAACAAGTCTAAAATTCTTCGTTTACGAGAATATATCAGATTATTAGCGGAAGTCATAATGCACCAATGATGACATGTAAGAATGCAGACTTAGATTTTGGCAAATAAAAAAAATGAAAATGTTTCACATTGTACCTTTAAGCCAGCGGGCCTGGGCTTTGAGCGGCTATGCCTTACACGGCTCTGGTTGGGAGCCTGGCTTTTACAGCGCCCCGCAGATTTTTCAGCATGCGGGGTAAGAATCCTTTGTTTGTTAAAGCGTGTCCTTTAGTTGCAAACCTGACATCGGAGTAGTTTGAAATTTCAAGCACGCAATTTCTAAATGAGATCATATAAACTGTCATTGATTGTTATTTTTGTGTGACTAGAATGTTCTCTTTTCCCTGTCTTCCACGGAACAAACAGGCTAGTGTAGGAGGGGCATTACATTTTCAATGCTCTGATTACGCTGGTTGAGAAGCGCTAAACTCTTTATTGATTATTTCATTTTCGCGGCAATTTGTTTGTTTGCACAGCTTTAATGCCATGGTGGCTAGAATAAGGAATTAAAAAAATATGTCTGCATTACTTCTTGTAATTGGCACAGACATACATAGGCCGACTATTAGGCTACAGTGACATGTCGTCGGCCTGCTGATAAAACCTTGTATCTTCAAAATGATGAACCTCACCGAAAAATAAAAAATATATAAAATTAAAAAATAGCAATAAAATAATATAAACTATTATTTTATTTTATTTTAATAAGGCCCGCGATATTCAAATGTAAAGTGTGGTTTGTGTTTTCCATGGACCACAACTGCATTTTCATAGTTAATCAGAAAATCCTTGTTCCTTGTTTTCCTGATAGCCATAATCAATGAGCTTTGTACAGAGTCTGACTCTCTTTTGCATTAGTCACACCTCTTTCATAAGGCCGCCTACATTCTGAAGTTAAGCGCTGTGGGCGTGATCGAAGCGAGCAGGGGAGAATACACGTAAAAATAATAAACTCCATTAGCGCGGAAGTCCTTTTTTACGCGATTCGAGTTAAGCGCTTTTGAGTTACGCGTATTCTCCCCTACGCGCTTCGATCACGCACACAGCGCTTAACTTCAGAATGTTGGCGGCCTTGTGAAAGAGGTGTGACTGATCTAAAAGAGAGGCAGACTCTGTACAAAGCTCATTGATTATGGCTATCAGGAAAACAAGGAACAAGGATTTTCTGATTAACTATGAAAATGCAGTTGTGGACCATGGCAAACGCAAACCAGACTTTAAATTTGAATATCGTGGGCCTGCTGATAAAACCTCGTATCTCCAAACTGATAAGAAACAAAAACTCGTATGTCCACTATTCTTACATGCAGAATTAAACATTTTTTTATTTTTAATTATATGTATCAATTCATATTATTTCATTTTTACTTTATAATTTTTTTTTCCTGTGAAGTTTATCATTTTGAAGATACGAGATATTATCTGCAGGCCGACGATATGCCGCTGTAATAGTAGGCCTATGTCGGCTATGTCTGTGCCAATTACAAGAAGTAATGCAGGAATCTCTTTTTTATTTCTTATTCTAGCCACCATGGCATTAAAGCCATGCAAACAAAGAAATACCCGCAATAATGAAATAATAAATAAAGAATTTAGCGCTTCTCAAGCAGCGTAATCAGAGCATTGAAAATGTGCCCCTCCTACAATAGCCTGTTTGTTCCGTGAAAGACAGGAAAGAAGCGGCAGTATGCTTTTGATTCACTGAGAAAGATAAATACACGAATGTCACTGCAGAAACCTCGGCTCTGCTCTGAACAGGGCAATAGCCTAAATACTACACATTGGTTCAAAGGTCGTTTGTTAACAAAATAAAGTGGGGAAACCTCTTTGAGCTAGAGGAAATTCCTCGTGCGATTCGTGTGCGCTGGAGCTGGAATCGATAAGATCAGAAAAATACGCAGGCGGCTCCGCTCCAGGAGCCGGGTGAAAATCGCGTAGATGGAAACACTTCATATAAAGGCAATGATATGCGATTTTTGACGTACCCGTGCGTGCACCGGCGCCTGACTTCAGCCGTATAAATGGAAACATAGCTTAATGCTGCGCCGACGTCTACGGTCTCTGTACATATTCTTATTAGTGGAAGGGGTTCTGATTGCAACGTGAGTACAATCAATGGTTCCCACAAACTGGGGAACCTGGCAACCCGGTAGAACCCCCCCTTAACTCTCCGTCTTTCAGCTGGTGTTACGAGGAATTTTAAACTGGCTGACGTGGTGCAGCATAGCGTCAACCGTGTCAGACACCTTGACACAGACGTTTGTGATATGTGCATGACATCACCAGCCACTGTCTGGAACGACTCAGATGCCAGGACCGACAGCGCAATTGTGACCTTGATGACCACCGGTATGTTTGTAATTGATTGGAAAGCGTTTGTAATTGAACTAACAGGCTGTTGCGTAATATCATATGATGATTTCGTATGATAATTTATTTTGGTCATGAGAAATGTAGTTTAGAAATAAGGATGAACGATCGAATAGTGAATGTCTCAACCTTTACCATGTAAAATAAAATAAAATTCATGTTAAAATTCGGCCTACAACCGACATCAAACGCAATATTCCATTTCGCCTTATGTTGGCGCTTGACCTTAATACAGCCCTCGAAAGCGCTGATCAGAAAAAGCGCGTAAGCCAGGGGGAGAATACGCGTAAGTGTAATTTGCATGAGAAACGCCCGGAAACGCCCCGATTTTGGCCTTGCTCCGCCCCAAGCGCCTAACTGCCTTCGGGGCGCGTAATGCACAGACTCAAGTCGAGGGGAGAATACGTTAGGCTGAAAAGCGCATAGCTACGCACTTTTTTCGACTTACGCGCATGGGAGAATAGACCCCTAGGTTAATATGTAATGCACGATAGGTAATACACATTTTCAAGACTTCCATCAGGATTGTGTTTTTAGTCAATAATTGGAAGCTGAAAATACTCTCAGAACTCAATAGATGGTTTCTACAGATGATTGGATAAAGAAAAAAGATTTATTAGTGGTGTGTATCTACAGTGATTGTGTTCTTATTTTTCATTTTTGCTATTACACAGTACATTCAGGGAAGTCTAAATTCATAAAATTCCACGAGCGTGTGACTTGGTGATATGATTTTGGAGTTGACTAAGAAGTCAGTGATTTTATTGATATATTGGCTATATTTAATGAATGTTACTTGACTTTTATCTGAGTGCAATAGAGGCAGATTAAATTGTTTCAAGCTTAGAGCTTGTGACTAATTTTGACTTGACTTAGAAATCAAAGATTGCATGTGTTTGTTGGCTTGAATATACATTGGATGATAATTCTGTTTTTTATTATTTTATTGAATTCTTAGTACAATTAGGGCACTAAAAATCACTAAAACCTAGGAGCTTCGCCCCCCCATATCCCCCCCACCAGGGCGCTGCCCTGGATCCCCGGGTAAATTTTCGGATAATTTCACTTCACCCAAATCACATCCCTGGAAATAGGAGCTGGCGAGTTCGTTGAACCACTCTGAATCATGGGACATACATAGTTCAGGGAATAAGGCATAGACATAATATGCCTTTCATACGCTTCTGGTAAAACTTTACAATAAGGGCATATTAAAACATCAGCTAATGCAGTGAGAAGCATTAATGATCAAGTAATTAACAGTAAACAAAAGGGTCAACTAATCCTTTACTAATGGTGTATATGCTAACCAATGTATTAATTTATACTGTTATGGCCCCAATTTGTTATTACATTTATAACACAACAGCAACAGCAAGGGATGACAGACACAGTTTTAAAAACCTCAACACATTTAATTAACAAACACCATAACAACTAACTAACCTAAAGACCAAGATTGAATTATGTACAAAACATAAATATTTACAATACCTTTTCGTGGGGGGGTGGCTTGGTGATGTCCTGGATGATGAAAATGCTCAAACACAGGCAAAGAAATCCACAAAAGAAACGTCACAGGTCTTGAACAGAATGGCAGGTCTGGTCATCTTCTTGCAATTACTCCTACTACTTTACTGTCTCAATTTTTTCCTTATATACTCTTTTGCAGACCCCACCCACATTTAGACCTCTTTTTTTTAATTTTCTGAGACTTGCCCCAGACATGTCCAGGACATGTCTAAACATGACTCCAGTCTGAGCTTAACAAAAAAAAGGTAAATACTGCCATCTAGTGGCCTATATTCACATTACAATACATTATTGAATAATTTGGTAATTTTTTGAGGTGTTTAGGGATACTGAAGGATGTTTTCAACTTCATAAAAATGATGTCAAAGAGCATTAATAAATGGTAAGTAAGGTTACCTAATGCTTATATAGGTCTATGGTGCATTAGTTAACCGTTCATTGATAGTTAATCCTTATTACTGCATTATCTAATGTACCCTTATTGTATAGTATTACTGACATTGTAAAGCAGGCCTTTATCATATTCCGGCAAAAGTGAATAATAAGCGGGTTGCGTTGATCATGTGTAAAGCTGTGCTGCCCAGCAGGGGGCAGAGTGACTATGTAGCATCTTTGAATGTCTTCGGTGTACTCTCTTCAGCTGAATAAAAACAAACTTAGATCAAACAAGAGAATTTGGGCAGGAAAATAATTTGTCATTTCTCAGAACCCCCAAGCGCCTAGGAACACTAGGGGTCGCACTTTGGCTTTTAACCGAGGTGATGTTGAATAGCGTAAGCCTGAAGCAAGCAATACTGAAGAAAAACTCAATGGGATATGGGGCAATAACAATAAATCCATGAGTGAAATAGTGCAAATGGGTGCTTTTACTTTGCAAATAGTGGTATTTACAATATTTACAGGACAGAAAACAAGAACATGACAACAAAACACCCATCCAAGGTCCAGGGACCTGAGTGTTGCCCACAAAAAGAACTGAACAAAACCAAAACAGGACTCGCTGGAAACAAAACGGGTAAGCTACCTAACTGCTGAATAGTATATACAGAAAGAAAACCTACCTAACTGTACTGACTAGCCAAAAAATAAATGCAATGGGTGGCAACCACTCCTGACCTAGTGTGTTTAACAGATTTCTGCCTATGTCCAGGCGTACAGAGGCCTCTTTCTTACCCTTCCCCACCCTCGATGTGGTCAGAAAGAAACTCAATCCAAAAATGAAAAGAAACCGGGACATAGACGGAGTTACAAACGGATTCAAAACAAAAGACTGAAGTACAACAAACAGATGGGGTGAACAGAGATTCTCTAAGGTCACAAGATCCATATTTAAACAGGTGTAGTGAAAGATGATTGGTGGACCAGTGTCAGGAGACTCCCTCTGATTGGTGGAGGCAGGACATGGCATGACATGGGTAATGATGATGGACAGGAACCTGGAGCAATAGAGAGACACCGCAACAAAACCAAGGAAATACAGGAAAAAAAGAAATTGCGGCACGCAAAAGTCATAAAGGGAAGATGTCCAGTCCGGCTTCTTTTCCCCATTAATTTTCTCAAGTCCACTCAATTCAATTTTACTTGTGCAGCACATTTCACTGGACTGTTAAAAAGACAGATTATACCATAAAGTAAAAAACCTGACCCAATCCCCAAAATAGCACGAGGTAAAAAAAATAAAAAATAAAAAAAAAACTCCCAGTAGGGAGAAAAATCCTCATTGTATTGAGAAAAAACTCCCCAGTGCAAAGAAATCTCAGGAGGAACCAGGCTATAGTGGGGGGGCCCTCCTCCTCGGGCCAGCTAATGGTAATGAAGTTGCATCAAAGCCTGACTAGAAATCTGGAAGGAATCCATGCAGTCATGTGTGTAGCCCCAGGATGTGGCGAGGCGTTGGTGAAAATTAGGGGTAGAACAGGATCAGGACAGCAGCTGCCAGTGACCACAGGGCTGGAGTGGTCCATGGACTGAGGGTACGGGAGAAAAATGATCCCTGGGAAAAGACTCTAAGAGGGAGGTTAGGCACAGTACGACATCAACAGCACACTGAATGAAATGTTGTCTCGCGTCAGGTTCCAACTTGAAGCTACAGCCATAATCATGCAGACGAGAAACAGCCAACCCTCTTCGATGCACTCAGTGTGCCTTAGAGGCACTGCGTTGACCTCCCAGCTGTATCACTCATGTGCTTGGAGTTCACACATCACAAAAAGCCAACACTATGGGGTCTACTCTCCCGCCCACAGCGCTTAACTTCAGAATGTAGGCGGCCTTATGATAGAGGTGTGACTAATGCAAAAGAGGCGGACTCTGTACAAAGCTCATTGATTATAGCTATCAGGAAAACATGGAAAAAGGATTTTCTGATTAACCATGAAAATGCATTTGTGGTCCATGGAAAACGCAAACCAGACTTTGAATTTGAATATCGTCGGCCTGCTGATACAAGATTTTATCTCCAAACTGATAAGAAACGAAAACTTGTATGTCCACTATTCTTACATGCAAAATTAAACATTTTTTATTTTAAACTATATTTATCCGTTTATATTATTTTATTATTATTTAATTTTAGATTTATTTTTTATTTTCCTGTGAAGTTTGTCATTTTGAAGATACGAGGTTTTATATGCCGCTGTAATAGTAGGCCTATGTATGTCTGTACCAATTACAAGAAGTAATTCAGAAATCTCTTTTTTTATCCCCCGCCGCGCGATTAGCTCGAAGCGGGGGATATAGCATTGGGCTCCTTCCATCCGTACAGACACATAAAATTGAGGCGGCGAGAGATATTGCCATGTTAGTGGCAAACACTTGTTATTTCTTACTCTAGCCACCATGGCATTAAAGCTATGCAAACAAACAAATTGCCGCGATAATGAAATAATAAATAAAGAATTTAGCGCTTCTCAACCAGCGCAATCAGATCATTGAAAATGTGCCCCTCCAACACCAGCCTGTTTGTTCCGTGGAAGAAAGGGAAGAAGACAAAGGGAACATTCTAGTCACACAAAAAAAGACCAAAGTTAGTTTATATGATCTCATTTAGAAATTGCGCTCTTGAAATCTCAAACTACTCTGATGTCAGGTTTGCAACTAAAGGACATGGAAACGCTTTGACAAGGATTCTTACCCCACACGCGGTCATCTCCCCGCCCGGAAACCGCCTCAGCAATGACGCAATTCCATATCCAATCATATCCTATTTGATTTGAGCGACACATTCACTTGAACTTGTGCCTAATACTTTATTATAATCAATTATCCCATTTACTGATAATGATTTTTCCCATGTCAGCTATTCTTTATAGGCTAAAATTGATTAACAAATGGGTAGTGCTTTGGTATTGGCCAGGGTAGGGCTCAATCTAGAGTAGCCTATTTAATAATATCTTTATTCACACATTAAAATACACAATATTATCAATGGTAAAAAATTACGAAGATACAAGTTAGTTAATACAGATATCCTCAGTTAGAAAATCAATCTCCTCACTCGTGAGAAGATCACAACCTTTTAGATTATCACGTACATATAGGGCAGTCGCATTTGTTAATAGAACATGAAGACAATAATGGCGACGTTGAGCCAAAGCCAAAAACCAAATTTCACAGATGTTGGTGTTGTATGGCAAGCGAGCACTGAGAGCTGATCCGAGGAATTAAGCTGCGAATCGTTCTGGATGTGGCTTCGATGGGGTGATGTAAGCGCAGTATCCGATTGAAAGCATAAATGGAGAGGTCTGCGGGGCACTGTAAAAGCCAGGCTTTCTGCACACCAGAGAAGTGTACACGCAACAGGTGGTGGGCAACTGTCATCCCCTGTGCATTTCACTGCACTGGAGGAGGGAATGGCATCCACTCATTCTGCAGTGGAAGTGCATGGAGAAGATGTGACGACCCGGTCTCGGGCAGACAGCAACAGGTAAAGAAAGTAAGGGAAGGACGGGCGGGGAGAACTGTAAAAGGCACAAATAGTACGCTGCTCAGTTACTCTGGTCCCTATCTGCCTAACCAAAGCTAAACTATTCCTATGGCTAATCTTCGAAGGTTCGCCGGGCTCGGGGCGGCTTTTAAACACTTAACTCCCGAACTCCCAGCCGCAAATAAAGACTGAGGGAACGAATAGTGTACCCCCTATGGAAACAAGTTTCCGCCCAGAATCACCTTTAAAAATAATAAAGGAAAAATAACAAAGCAAAACAACAAAGAAGTGCTCCGATGGAAGGACTGTGAGATCCAGCTGGGAGCATGCTGACTAACCCGAGTAGACCTAACAGCGTACTGGAAAGGGCAAGACGAGAGGGATAGTCAGATACAGAAGCCGAGGTCAAAACACCGGGAATTCACCAAGCAACCAAACCAAAACGCAAGGGCTAGAATTCTAGTCTAATGGGACAAGCCAAGGGTCAGCCACCACAATTCAAACAAACCAATTAAAGGGAACGGCAAGAATCGTAAATCCAGAGTCAATCCGAGTCAAAGAAGGCAGAAAAAATTAATCTCACAGGACGTTAACGCAATTAATAGATCGGAAGAACTAGTCTCCGCGGTTGACACTAGACCGCGCCTTTTAAAGGGGTAAACCGGAAACGGAAGTATCAGACCTAGGCGAACCAAAAAAAAAAGATAACAGATTCCAAGCGCAGATTCACAAATGTACGACAGGGGTCGTAACAAAGAACTTTGAGCGTCAACGAACTGCGTTAGACACCTTGACACAGATGTCTGTGATATGTGTATGACATTACCAGCCACTCTGGAACGACCCAGATGCCAGGAGCGACAACGAAGTTCTGACGTTGATGACCATGGGTATGTTTTGTGGATAATTGCTGCGGCTGGATAGCTGTTCATCCAGAAGTCGGCAAAGATAGATGATTGCCTCATGCACAGTCCAGACGAAAGCGCTGGATGCCCTCGATGTTTGTTAGTCCAAGGATGTCCAAACGAAGCCGATATATGCGTGTTCGTCTTCGAGCTCGGCGCGCTCCACTTACCCAAAACCTGTGAAGTTGGCACGTTATGTAAATCGTAGATATAAACAGAATACAACAAGTATTTGACACTAACGTGTCTTTGTCCCCCGCCACAAAATGTGAAATTGTGTGAAAATGAACAATTTCTCGGTGTGACCTTGAGAATGGCGCGAAGGTCACCGAAATTGACTGGCCCTGGGGTATCACAGTAATACCTGTTGACATAAGATTTGAAGTAAATCAGTCAATTCGTTCTTGAGATATCTCGCTGACAAGGCTATCAGTGTGAAAATCCACAATCTCTCGGTGTGACCTTGAGAATGGCGCGAAGGTCACCGAAATGGACTGGCGCCGGGATATCACCCCAATACATGTTAACATAAGATTTGAAGTAAATCCGTCGAATCCTTCTTGAGGTATGTTGCTGACAAGGATTCGGGACGTACGGACGGCGGGGGACAATGATTTGCAAATTCTTTTCAACTTATATTCAATTTAATACACTGCAAAGACAAGATGTTTAATGTTCAAACTGAGAAACTTAATTTTTTTTTTTTTTGCAAATAATCATTAACTTAGAATTTAAAGGCAGCAACACATTACAAAAAAGTTGGCACAGGGGCCTTTTTACCACTGTGTTGCATCGCCTTTCCTTTTAACCACACTCAGTAAACGTTTGGGAACTGAGGACACCAATTTTTGAAGCTCTTCAGGTGGAACTCGTTCCCATTCTTGCTTGATGTACAGCTTAAGTTGTTCAACAGTCCGGGGTCTCCGTTGTCGTATTTTACGCTTCATAATGCAAGTTTTCAATGGGAGACAGGTCTGGATTACAGGCAGGCCAGTCTGGTACCCGCACTGGTTTGGCATTGTCTTGCTGAAATTATCAGGGGCGTCCATGAAAAAGACGTTGCTTGGATGGCAACATATGTTGTTCCAAAACCTGTATGTACCTTTCAGCATTAATGGTGCCTTCACATGTGTAAGTTGCCCATGCCTTGGGCACCAATACCCCCCCATACCATCACAGATGCTGGCTTTTGAACTTTGCGCCTATAACAGTCCGGATGGTTCTTTTCCTGTTTGGTGCGGAGGACACGACGTCCACAGTTTCTAAAAACAATTTGAAATGTGGACTCCTCAGACCACAGAACACTTTTTCAATTTGCATCAGTCCATCTTAGATGAGCTTGGGCCCAGCAAAGCCGGCGGCGTTTCTGGGTGCTGTTGATAAATGGCTTTCGCTTTGCATTGTAGTTTTAACTTGCACTTGCAGATGTAGCGACGAACTGTAGTTACTGACAGTGGTTTTCTGAAGTGTTCCTGAGCCCATGTGGTGATGTCCTTTCCGCACTGATGTCGGTTTTTGATGCAGTACCGCCTGAGGGATCGAAGGTCACGGGCATTCAATGTTGGTTTTCGGCCTTGTCGCTTACGTGCAGTGATTTCTCCAGATTCTCGGAACCTTTTGACGATATTATGGACCAGAGCATGTGAGCGGAGCGGAGCGTGAGCGAGCACGGAGCGGAGCGGAGGAATTTTGAAAGGAGCGCAGAGCAGGACTTTATCTAGGATGATTCGGGTGGAGCGGGGCGTTATCTCGCTCCAGTTTCGCTCCGTTACCGCTCACATCACGGTCCCGATGCATGCCCAAACATACCCCAAAATGCATCGGTGTTCACTTCAGTTAGGCTGCAGACAGCAAGATGGAGTTCGCAAAATATTTCAAAAGAGGCCGATATTCTGACAGGAATAGTGCACCTGTATGACCTAACAGATGGTGATAAGGAGAAAGAAAGAGAAAGTAACATTGTGTCTGTGAGCAAAGATTCCCTGTGGAATCTAAAAAGACACCCGTCACGCAAACACTACGAGAGCACCCTAGCAAGAAAGAAAAAGTTAAGCATTTTGAATTAGGCTGCGGTAATTTTAACTTACAGTACAGTCGCCGTTAAAACCGAAGAGACGGCGTTAGTTCACGTCCAGTTCCCTCGGACATTTTGCCCTTCTCGCCCATTTCTAACCACGATCTAACCAATGAGCCGTAATTTACCCCCAGGAATAACCAGATGTGGCTCCGCGGGACTGAATGTAGTACCGCTTGTTCGTTATAGAGGGCATTTTGACTGTTATAATTACGTTTGCGTTTGCCGTTATGTATTTTAACATCTTTTTATTTTCTCATGCTGTGAAAGTGGAAGTGAGAGCTTATGCGACCTCTGGAAAGCGTGTGGTTGATCATTTCCTCGGTTTAAAAAGCCTAGCATGAACAAGAAAAAAATATATAATGATATATTCGATAGTGTAATATAAGCAATTGTATTCTTGAGGGGAATTATTTTATTTTATTTTATTTTTTGGTATTTTGAACGCGTCTTTTTATTGCAGAAACTGTGTCTGCAATTCTGAGGGTTTGTGGGAAGATCTTCAGCGAAGTGTGCCGCAATTGATTTATTGGTTTTGAAAAACCATTCGCAATATCAACAGTGGCGGCTCATCGGTTGTTACAAAGGGAAGCCAAAACCTCGCCCTTCAAAGCTTAATGACTTCAACATTTCGCAGTTCACTTTTCTTTATCAGCAGTTGCTCATACGAATTGGTAGAAGGACAATCAAATTTATTTTCGATAGCAAATGACGACGCAATTTATCAATACGTCTTTATAAATTAGTTTGCGAGGCTTCTTTCGCAAGAAGCCACGACAGTCCATTTTCTACAATCTTAATATAGAAGAAAAGAATGCGATGTTGCACAGTTTATTGCTTAATGAGCCTCACTAATCAATTTGCGAATCTATGCCGTTTCATGAGCTTCTTGAGCGCGGAATTTATAGCGTAGGCCTATGGTAATTTATGTCGTAATTTCTGTGTGAAAGAAAACCCCTCATAATTTCGTGGTGCAATAATGCTATCGAAAATAAATCTGACTCAATTGACTACTGTTCTAACAATTCGTATGAGCAACTGCTGATCAAAAAAAGTAAACTGCGAAAGGTTTAAGTCATTAAGCTTTGAAGGGCGAGGTTTTGGCTTCCCTTTGTTACGGCCGACGACCCGCCACTGAATATCAAAAAACAAATTGGCAATATACAACTTAATAGCCTGTGAGCTTATTATCACGTTATTCTCCGAAATTATGCATTTCGGACCTGCAGAGGTGCGAGGTTGTCTCTCGCCAAGGAGTCAATCTTTGTTCTAAACAGTGGGGAAATGCGTCATATCGTGAAAGGTTCCATAGTTGTGAATGAAGTCAGTTTATGGTTTTATAGACCATTTTGAAAAAAATTTTATAGAGAACTCCTGCCACGCGCAGAGCTGATCATTAATTCTTTAATAGGCTCCAGTGAGCTTAAAGGGATTATTAGGATGACAATGAATAAAAAATAGAGATGTATTGAATCAGTGCCAGGTGTATACGCTTTTAATTCCGTGAATTCAGAATTCAATACGAAAGAGTCTTTCAGTTTTAAGTGACATTTAAGTTACTGTCCTTTAGAGATAAGATATTGAGCAGATCTTTTTATTAATTACGTTTTCCTTATTGATCGATATATAGCCTAGTAAGCTGACTAAAAATAACCAGTGTAAGGTTCCGCAAATAATTTGTTCATTATTTATTACGTTTTTAAATGGTGCATTCAAGAGTCGTTTAGGTCGAACTAAATTCATATTGTACACGTCTTTTCTAGTTGCAAGCTTTGCGAACATTATATTTGAACATCTGAATGGTTATGACAAATCATTAAAACAAATATAGACGATGCAAAACCTTTTGTTATGACAAATTGGTTAAAAATTGCCTATTAGCATTTTAAAACGAAACGTGTATAACGTGTATAAATCGAAAAACATTCAAGTTCTTTCCGTAAATGAATTTCACTGAGACGGGGGCGAGTAATCATCGATATAGGAATGGATATAAATTACAGGTTTGTAACAGGAAAAATAATATAGCCTATTTCAGCACTTGAGTGCAATTTAATAGCACAGAAAAGCACACATTACCTCCGAACATAAAATATTGCGGAACTGATACCTGACAAACAAAATCCTCACCTAAAATAGCATGATATTTAATAATCCAATTGCGTATTATACCGCACTAAAGTTTTAAATAGGAGCACAGGTTGAGCAAACTGTATCGTCAAATAAAAAAAGGTTTGCAGAAATGATTACCGGCAACATCACCCCCGCCAAAGCAAATCAATATTTTATGTAGGCTACGTTACTTTTGCATTCATATATGGAAATAAATCGCCAACAAGCTGTGCCATTATCTACATTTACGGACTACTGTCAAAACGACCTCCCCAACCGCCCTCTTGGCTCAGTTATGATTAAACAAACACCTGGCTAACGGGATATGCCCAGCTACCCCGTGCTCGGTAGACGGCGGGAGGTCTTCTTTCGTCTTCATGCGCGACAATATGTCCTACTGCACAGCTCACGGCGCGATTTCCCTGTCCTAAGTGTTAATATTTGTTTTTTTTTTTCAATAAACATTCACTTTTAAATTTTATGATGTTCAGGCGCAGAGCTTTGTTAATAGGCTGTAAAGGTAAAATGTCCAAAAAAATAAAATCTAGCCATAGGACAAATACTTTGTATTTTGCCAGTCCACCTCTATTTAGATCAAAGGCTTCAGCTAAACATGTAAATTTAATATGCACGCAAACATTTTTGGAGCGGAGCGTCGAGCGAGTGTGGAGGGGAGCGGGATGCAGTTTTGCCGGAGCGCTGAGCGGTCATGGGTGGAGCGGCATGTTGCGACTTTGAGCGAGGAGCGAGGGGATCGACAACCTATGTGAGCGAGGAGCGGGAATTCTCGCCGCTCCACTCCGCTCACATGCGCTGGTCGGGCGTGAGGTGCGTCAGCTAGGTCGGGAAGTAGAAGGTGGCGCGCGGCCTAAAAAGGTTGGGAACCGCTGCTCTACACTGAAAACAATATAGAGAGTGTGTGAGCGAGTGGACAAGTGTGCATTCCGAACGCAGCGTTAGATTCCTCAATTAAAAATGTCTGCCCCCTGGTATTGACGCCAATTTGAAGACTTTCCGGTTTAAAAATGCGTCGCACTGAATCATTGCCAAATTAAAATTAAAAAAAAACTTTTAGCCACTTCAAGAATTCTACATTACACTGAAATATACTTTGCTGAGGTGCTGTCTCCTCCTTTAATGTCAAGGATGTGGCAGCCATATTTGATTTTGGATCAGAATGATTTGAACAAATTTCAATCCACTTGTCTGTAGGAACATATGCCAAGTTTCAGCTTCATCGTCATCTGACCTGTGATTTCGGAGTAGAGAACATTTTAAGATATTCAGGATCAAGGCCATGGTGGCCATATTGGATTTCGGATCAATGCGATTTGAACAAACGTTAATCGACTCTTGTAGGAAAACTCAAGCTCAAGTTTCAGCTTAATTGGTCGTGTGATTTTTCAGAGGATAACATTTTTAGATTTTCAAGGTCAAGGCTGTGGTGGCTATATCGGTTTTCCGTTTGGAACGATTTGAATGAACTTTAATCTACTCATGTAGGAACACTCACGCCACGTTTTATCTCAATATGTCCAGGTATTTTGGCGAAGAGGATGTTTTCAATGTCAAGCCTGCGGCTGCCATATTGGATTTTGGATCAAAACAATTTGAACAAACTCATCTTCTCATCTACTCGTGGGTAGGGACGTGTACCAAATTTCAGCTCCATCTGTCCAGCGGTTTCAGAGAAGATTTTACACACGATGGCGGAGGATGGACAAGCGGGCCACAAGGTAAGTTCAACGCACCGTGGTCCAGGTGAGCTTATAGATATGCTTTTAAACGAGCCATTTTGAGCAACTATTTATGAACCGATTTAAAAGAATGCTTTTAAATGAGCTATTGAATACAACCATTGGTAAGCTGAATAGTAAAAATGCTTTTAAATGGCTCATGTAATAAAAACTATGTATTTGGGAACTATTCAATTGCTTTCAAAAATTGCTAAAACTATTTATAACTAAGTAATAATAATACTTTGATGCCTCTTACCAGTGTGTCTGTGCGTGTGTGTGTCTGCCTGTTTGTGTGATTACTTACAAAGTCATGAAATGCTCAGAAAAAACTGTACCTTGAAAACCCTAGAAGCCTCAATTCTAAACTGGGATTGTCTAAAGTGGATTGTCCTTGTTCCTACAAATCAGAGACTATATAAAGATAGACGATGGATCTCCTCTTCCTAATGCAGTACAAAAATGGGGCCAAAATATTCAGACGAACACAGCCATCTTGCACATTCAGAGCCAGAGTCAATGCAGTTAGAGTTCGGGAGTTGAGTCATGGTACCCAGGTCCCGCCCATACTCTCGCCCTACTCAGTCGCAGGCACATCCTCTGAGAGCGTTTATTTATATCAAATGTTATTGTTAGCCTAATATACTCCAATATTGTCTTGTTAAGAAACATAACCAAATGACAGGCCCATTGAAACCACAGTTCTACAACCCCAATTCCGAAATAGTTGGGACAAAATGTAAATTGTAAATAAGATCAAAATGCAATGACTTTCAGATCACATGAGGCAATGTTATTTACAATAGAACATGGTTACAATCAGAATTATTCAGCCCCCGTTGAAAATTGGGTTTAATAGCCAAATTTACAAACTTTAATCTGTTTATCACAAACAGCTGAAACGAGAACATTTTAAATAGCTCAACACAACTAATACTACATGTGGTTTCTCCAAATTTAACACAAAATGTCTTTTTTAATGACTGCTGCAGTCTCAAAATTATTCAACCCCCGAAGAGAATCCCTCATAAGAGCATATTTGTAAATCAGGTGTTGTCTCAAGCACACTTAATTCAGCTAATCAAGAGTTTAATTAGTTGCATCAGGTTTGCTTGAGCTAGAACACAGCAAATACTTGCACTCACTTGGGGTTTGCTGGCAGTGACATTTGATTGCATATTAGAAATATGGCTGTAAAAAGGATTGTCCAGAAAGCTAACAGAGGAGATCATTGCCTGGCACAAACAAGGCAAAGGATACAAAAAGGTAGCACAGTCACTGAATTTCTGCAGAGATACACTTGGAAGCATAGTTTGCAAGTTCAGATTTAAAGGAAGAGTGGCTACACTACCAGGATGTGGCAGAAAGAGGAAGCTATCAATGGCTGTCACCAGATTCCTGAGGAGATGGGTGGTCAAAAACCCTTGAGTGACTGTAGGAGACCCGCAGCAAGACTTGGGGGCAGGAGGCACTGAGGTTTCAGTTTGCACAGTCGGGCACATACTGAATGTTTAAGGTCTCCAAGACATACCCCACGACTGATCCAAAAGCGCAAGCTCCAAAATGCTCAAAACCATAGAAATAAGCCACAGAAGATCGGGGATATTGCTCTGTGGAGTGATAAAACAAAACTAGAATATATTGGGCTTATGATTCAGTGGTACGTCTGCAGGAGGAATAAAGAAGCATATGCTGAAAAGTACCCCCTGCCTACAGTGAAGAATTGTGGGGGCTTTTATTGATGCTCTGCGGCTGCCTTGCTTCCAGTGGCACTGGAAATCTGCAGAATGTGGAGGGCAAGATGGATTCAGTCAAGTACCAGGATATCAAAGGAGAAAATGTCATGCCGTCTGTAGGGAAGCTGACGCTTGGGCATCATTGGACCTTCCAAAAGGACAATGATCCTAAGCATACCACAACATCCACCAAGGCTTGTTTTTAGAAGAAGTCTGGGAAGATTCTAGAGTGCCCATCATGGTCGCCTCACTTGAACCCCATACAAAATCTCTGATAGGATTTTAAGAACACAGTTACAGCCTGCAAACCTTGGAATATCAGTGAACTGGAGGCCATTGTCCATGAGGACTGGGCTAAGATTCCATGGGAATACTGCCAAAAGCTGACATCTGCCGAAGCATCACATTTCTAGCAGGTCATAGAGGCAAAAAGGGTTTTCTACGAAGTATTAAAGATGCTTGTCATAAAGGGGTTAAATAATTCAGAGCCCGCCTTACTCATTAAATTTTGTGTTGAATTTGGAGAAGCCACTTGTATTATTTGTTGTGTTGAGCCAATTAAATTGTTCTCATTTGATTTGTTCATTGCAAACAGCTGAAAGTTTGTACATTTTGCCAGTAAACCAAATTTGCAACGGGGGTTGAATAATTTTGATTGCAACTGTAAATAACATTTCAAATGTTGAAACTGAGACATTTAACATTTTTATCCACAAAATGAGTATTTCAAATTTTCTGGCTGCAACAGGTCTCAAAAAAGTTGGGACACAGGCAAAAAAGGGCTGAAAAAGCCATTAATATATAAGAGAATCAGCTGAAAGAACATTTAGCAAGTAATTAAGTTAACTGGCATCAGGTATGTAACATGGTTGGCTAGAAAAGGGATGTCTTAGAGAGGAACAATGTTCCTCAACGTCAAATTGCAAAGGCTTTAAAGGTCTCATCATCGACAATGCATATCATCATCAAAAGATTCAGAAAAACTGGAAAAATCGCTGTGTGTAAGGGACAAGGCAGAAGACCTTCACTGGATGCCTGTGATCTTCGGGCCCTCAGACGCCACTGCATCACTCACCGGCATGATTCGGTCTTTGACATTACTCAATGGGCACAGGAATACTTCAAGAAACCACTGTCTGTAAACACAGTCTGCCGTGCCAACCACAGATTCCACCTAAAACTCGATCATGCAAAAAGGAAGCCATAGTTGAGCATGATCCATAAGCGCCACCGTGTTCTGTGAGCCAAGGCTATTTACAATAGACTGTAGCAAAGTGGTAAATTGTCCTGAGGTCAGACGAGTCCAAATTTGACATTCTTGTTGGAAATCATGGGCGTCGTGTCCTCCAGGCTAAAGAGGAGAAAGACCACCCCTCCTGTTATCAGCGTTCAGTTCAAAAGCCAGCACCTCTGATAGTATGGGGATGCGTTAGTGCATATGGTGTGGGACACTCGTATGTTTTAAAAAGCACCATGAATGCTGAAAGGTATATAAAGGTTTTAGAGCAACATATGCTCCCCTCCAGACGTCATCTATTCCAGGGAAGGCCTTGTGTTTTTCAGCAGGACAATGCAAAACCACATACTGCATCTATTACAACAGCATGGCTTCATGTAGAAGAGTCCATGTGCTGAATTGGCCTGCCTGCAGTCTGATCATTCACCGATTGAGAACTTTTGGCACATAATTAAACGAAGTCCGTCAAAGGGGATCCAAAACTCTCCAGCAGCTGGAAGCCTGTATTAAACAAGAGTGGGATCAAATTCCAATGGCTAAACTCAAGAACCTTGTCTCCTCAATGCCTAGTCGCCTCCACTCAGTGCTAAAATGATGAGGGGTTACTACACCATGGTAAATAGGCCCCTGTCCCCACTTTTTTGAAGCCTGTAGCAGTCATCTAATTTGAAATGAGCTCATTTTGCGAATAAAATTGTAAAAATTTCTCAATCTCAACATTTGCTATTTATCGCCGTTCTATTGTGAATAAAATACTGGCTGGTGTGATTTAAAAGTCATTGCTTTTTGATTTTATTCACAATATACACTTTGTTCCAACTATTTAGGAATTAGGGTTTTAATGACCGAACGCTTGTTAAGGGTTGGCTAGTTTGGATGTTATCCAAGTACAGCTGTACAAGGCTAAATACTTTAACTGCTTTCCCTGTCATTTGCAGTCCACTGCTTTTCTGCAAGGCAGATGTCCGTTGCCCTTGCGAGCCTCGACTAACTCGTGCCGACTGATGGCTATCTACGGGCGAGGTGGCAATACATTGACTATGGTTAAGTTGCCTCATGCTACCCTTCAAAATAAGGTAGCTAAATACAGCCTGTGGGTGAATGGACTCTCCATTGTTCGAACTAACTTGCTTGCTAGCTAGGCTTCCTGTCACTGAATCACGTTTTACTAGTTAGCAAGTGAGCTAATTGTTTTTAGCTGGCTAGCAAGATCGTAATGGGTCACTTAACATTAGCAAGGAAGACTGATGGTTAAAAAGCTCTCTGCTGAGCATAGCGTAGCTGTAATGAGTAAAGATTTTTAACTTAGATTTCCATTCCAACCTGATTCATGGAGACTTGTTCTAAAGTAGCTTGCTAGCTTGCCAACTGCTTTTACTTAGCAGTGATTGCATCCCTGCATACAGTACATGATGCTAAGTTCAGATCGTCAATTCCACTGCCAGTTTTCAGAGGACTTTAAAATCCCCCTCCCCCTTTTTATACTATCAAATAACTTTTTGTAAATAAAACCAAACTTGTTAGAAAGAATGAACAATTGAACATATGACAGCTTGGTAATAACTACTCAAAATGACTGAAAGAATCCTTGGAAAAAAATGATTTGACACATATTCGGTGTTCTCAGGATTTGCCTAGGTCAGGCAGAGCAAAGGCGTGAAGGCCTTCCCAGTGAAGTTTGGATTCTTTGCAGTTCAATATATTGGGTAAACTGCAAAAAGGACCTTTGAACTGATTATGATGGATTATGATCCCTTTAATTGAAGGTGAGCTACAACTGTCAGGGTCTGGTGGAGGATTGAGAAACAAGTGACTGAAGCGAGACCACAGACAGGCCGATAAAGACGCTCTGAGGCATCCTGGGTTAGGTGGTTGACGGTGGATAGGATGTGCAGTAGCTTTTCCTGTTTATAGCAGAGGCGGAGCTGGGGTCCCAAATACTCCACAAGTTCAAGCAGATGTTTGGCAATGCATTCCCGCGCTACCCTCGACTGGTCAGGGTCTTGCTTGCTCTGGTCACTGTAGAGGAACATATCTGTTGGAACCTAACTAATTTGTCCAATAAAATGTATCAAAAACAAACCCAAAAGATGAAGCTTAGGTGGGATAATTTCCACAGAACATACGCACTTGGATATCCACGTGGAATTGAGAGCTGCTATGAATCTCAGAATGACGTCATATGCATATTTGGGGACATCACATAGCAGCTAGGCTGGTTTTTGATTTTTTTTCCCCAACACAAATAGGATGATTGAGTTCGGTTACTAACACATTCAGGGAAAGAGTAATATAAAGTACCTAAAACTGTCAAGATTGCGAAAAAGTCAGATATGTTTGAGTTCCTTTTTAATTCATGGGCAACACCATTAGATCTTTGGTTCTCTAGCCAAAAGCCATGTTTGGGAAGTCAGACTGTTCATATGTTGCTGTTTTTGCAAGAACTGCCTTGCCAACGGTACTCGGGGACTGTCGGTAATCATTTCAACGTGAGAAAGAGACTTTGGAGTAAATATAAGCAGCATCAGTATGCCTTCGAACACAACTTTATTCACAAGACAGCTGAGGTAAGGCATAAATTATGGTTACTGCTGTACAAAGTGCAGTTTATTTGTGCTCTTTTACGACTGCAAATTCAGCGAGTATGGGTCGTAGAGTGTTAAGCCTTATATGGTTCTAATGCGTGGAGCAGGAATGGGCAGATCTGGTCCAGGAGAGTCACGATGTCTGCAGGTTTTTGATGCGTTACTGCACGACTGATTAAAAGTCGCTGATCCACTAATTTGACGTATCTTGTTTTCTACGCACAGATTGCCTGCTGACTGAAAGAAGACCCGTGGCCTGCTGACACTGCAGCCCTCTTGGACTGGGGTTGCCCATCCCTGCTGTGGACTCTCTGCTTTTATATGATATCGCTTGTGTGGTAGAATGACGTTACAGATTCGCTACTATCACATATGAGACACATGCACCACTTGCATGTTTCTGCTGCAATCTTACTTAGTTGCTTAGTGTTGGAATTATGTTTTATGTAAAAATGGTTATCACAAGCTTTTATCTAAGTTTCTTCCCCTTAGTAGGTATATGATATGACTGTGTTGGCACACTGTTACCATGCCCTTGTAAGGTGTTTGTTGTGAGATGTGTTCAGGTTCAAGAGGCTAAAACATATCCCTTGTCCAAATGATAAACTGTGGAAGGAGTGCAGTAGAACAGCCATTTCAGAGAAATATTCAGTAGTTGGATTAAGGTAAACAAGTGAAAAAGTCAGCGCAGCTCGCCAATCCCCAACCATTGTGCACTGAAGAGATTACGGCATGTTTTCAGATAGACTGGCAATGCAACCCTGCATGAACAATAGAATGCATGACTGAAATTCATAAACAATCTCATAAGCAGTTTTCGAGAAATCGGTTGGACAACATTTGCAGTGGTAAATTTTCGAAGTTCAAAATATGGAGAACAAAAGTAATTTTTGAAAAAAATCATCGCACTGCACCTCTCCATGAAGTGTAGAATGCATGATGGCAATTTGAGAACAATCTGATGAGCAGTTTTTGAGAAATCGGTCGGACTATCTGTTGCGGATGGGTGGACTGACGGAATTCTTGGCATATACTTTGTTGTATATTCCTCCCCCCCTTATAGGTTGGGGTATCACAAAACCATACTCAATGGATGATCCCATCTATCAACGATCTGACTACATGCCCTGTGCCGCAATTATGGATTTCCATGATTGTAAAATCCATCACTCCTGGAGCTATTCAAAGTTCAAAGTGTGTCAATGTCAAGGCTGTGGTGGCCATATCGGTTTTTGGATTGGAATGATTTGAACAAACTTTAATTTACTCATGTGTCTGAACCTGGAGACAGAAGGGAATAAATACAAGCAGTAGCCTTGCGCTTGTCTTTTTGAAGACAGATTATTGACCAGCACAGTTGCTCGTTAATTTCATTAGCCTTTGGAAGGGGCCAGCAGCAATGAGGGGCCCTATTTCACTGATGTTATTGAAATTTTATAGAGATGTTGTTGAGATGTTATTGAGATGCTCACCTGATGAAAATGCCTGTGAATTCAGTGCTGATACTTCATCTGATTTGTGCTCTGCGGCAATAATAATCAGACTGCACTTCCTGTCTGACGCTACAGATAAGCACCTCTACAGAGTGAGTGTAATGACATCAAGCCCCACCCACAACCCGCTTTCCCGCCCTTGATCCCACACATATCACGACCCCATTGGCCAGCCCCTTGCTCATGGTCCGCCCCTGACTCCGCCCACCTCAGTCCGTTGAGCAGGGCCTCCACGCAGCATAACGGGCTGCAGCTCCTAATCATGGAAGACACCACCACACTGGTGACGTGCAGGTGGGATTCATCATCCATGGTGGGCTTTCTGAGCAGCATCTCGATGACACAGTCCAGGTAGGGGTCAAAGTTTTTCTTGAGGAGAAGGAACAGGTCTGAAAGTAGCCATAAGGCCAAGGTGGACACCAGATCTGGCTGCTTCAGTACCTGAGCACAAACACAAGCAGACGTGCTTTCAAAACAGCGAATGTTGGCCGACACTCCGCAACAAATTCAGACTCTCACCTGCCTGCCATGAGTTTTTCTAATTCTATCAGCTGTTCAGCTGTTGTGATTTCCTACACTTTCTGACAGTACTGAGCACTCAATCTCCGTCATGAGGACCTAGAGAATCTCACCCACCACTATCCAATGCGCCCTCTAACATTACAAGGGTAAGGCAAAGATGAACCTCTGTATTTGCCTCCAGTTTCTCCCAAAAATGCACCGTCAACTTAATACCTGAATCATTTATTGTAAAGGCTGTCAGGAGCAGCAGCTGGCAGGAAGCTTTAACCGCTTTGTGCAGAAGCCAAATTTGACTATTACCCAATGTAATGCTGTATAAATCAAGATTAAAGCTTCATAAAGAGGAAAAATGTGTCTTTACTCAGAAAAGACACTTACAGGATTTAGAATTACATCGTATTTCAGTTCATTTTCATGATTTTGATTGAGAAAATGGACTGCAAACATAAAAAATCTTCATAAGAATTCACCATTAAAATTGCAAAAAATTAATACTGAGAATGGAAAAACTGCTGGGGCTTAAATCTATACATTTCTCAGATCATAATCTGCTTTACCACAAGTAGAATTCATCTGCAACATTACATTCTAGATTACCTACATGCTATTAGCCAAATTACACAGCCATCCAAGTGTGTCCCCGACGTCTGAGATGTTGCACTGTCAAAGCATCAATTAATCATGTATTTCACACAAATAAAGTTTTGAGGCATGCAATTTTATATGAACTAATGATTTTGTGGTTGAGTTTAGCATGAATTTATCAATATAAGTGCAGCTGAACATCAGTGGGCACCAGTAACCTCTCCAAACACAAAAAATGCCTTTTCTCCATAATAAAGTTTAGAGTTTTGCCCATTTTTCTTCTAAGTCCCCCAAACCAGCACACACAGTCAATAAAGAAACTGCTGATTAAATGGTCAGGACATTTACTCTGCAATGAAACCGGCAGTTCTAAAGTCCAAGCTCAAAAAACTAATTTCAACACTTATAAGGAACAAGTTCAACTCGCTAAATCAGTGATGGATCTGAATTCAGAAATATACCTTTTTTTAACAGAATAGACATTCCACTTTTAGGGAAGATGAACTATACATTTCCTCCCTGGATTCAACAGAACCGTGCAATGAACGTACCAGGGGGGGCCATCCAAATGCATGGGAAGTTCATGTTTTAAACAGGAAAAAAACCTCGGCATTCGACTTTGTAGAATACGGTATTCATTCCAAAACGAAAAGCAAAAGTAAAAAGCAAAAGAAGCCTAAGCTTTTTCATGAATCCCTCCTCCTCAGGAGACCGATGTATCCAGTAGAAGGAACCCTCCAGTCCTGTTCAATTCAAAATAATTCCCATTGACCATGTCCTTATCTCATTTACCATGTCCTTATCTCATTTACATCCTGTAAATATAACTGAACACTTCAAGGCCAGTTTCGCGAGTCTTTTTTTCCCTCTAAATCGCTTCTAATTCAGCCACGTAATGTGCGCAACGTAGGCAGGATGCAACCGAGCCTGCTGATACGCATAGGCTTGTATGCTCTGTGTTTGTCCAATCAATGTGTTTCGCTTACTATAGAAAGTTTAAACACATGGGAATTGGATAAGAAACGAGCCAATCAATACATTGTTACCGGGGAAATTTGACGTGGGCATGAAGTGTAATTGTGCAGTTGCGAAGAAGAGCTTGATGTATATTCGAGTGATTGGCTATCAACACCAGTACTCGGGAGGATATAAGGAAGTGCTGAATTTGTCGATGAAGAAGTACGCATTTTTTTGAAAGAGATGACTGTAATTGACAGTAGAATGTGAGAGAATCAATACCATGTAGAATTTTTTGCTTCAGAAAACTGAGTTTTCTGAACCATTACTTGGAATCCCGTTGGCTCACTGTAGCTAAAGTGGTTGCAACACAGGACAACAATTTTTTCTGTCGCAATAGATCATTTTTTTAGACTGCTGGATCAATACTATGGGCAAGGATATTGACTAATTTGCACATCAGGCTTAGCTGAGGAGTTCAATTCATGCAACTCCTAAAAAAAAAAAGGGATTGGAGGGAACTTCTTCACACTCTCAATCGTGTTTCAGCTCTGCCTGCCTGTGAATATTCAATAACTGATCCGGGGGTGCCATCTCGTGGTCGAGTACTGTAACTACGCCCTTAAATTTGCAGTTCTATAGACGTGAGCGTCTGCATCTGCAGAAAGGGGTTAAACTTTCCAAGCACACTGGTGTGGAACAACTGGCACAGTCACACACTGACAGACAGACTCCTGACATATTCATTTCGTATAAAACAAAGAAAGGTTTATCCACAGAAATGCCCTCTTGAGTATGATGATGCCCTGGGAAGCAGAATCATGCACCACTCGGAAGGAAACAGAGCAACAGTGAAGACTTGAGACGGACACAGAACAACATAAAAACACACAGCAGATGTGGGCTCAGCAGCCTGTTCCATAGAGCATCATTACTAAGCTACAGCACTGTAGCTGGATCACGGTACAACACAGAGCAGCTCTTGGTGTAACTTGGTGTAGAGTCCTGCTAACAATCATCTGTTTTAGTGGAACAAGCCTTCAAACATTTTTATTGATTCATTTAATTATTATTATTAATTGTTTTTCTTTGCTTGCTCTTATTTAGCTTTTCTTCGGCCTCAGTGTGTACTCTTGCATGTTTCTGGACCTGCATAACTGTAATTTCCATAAATCAGACCAGTGCGTCATGGCATATAGCTTATCTGGAGCCATTCGGACCTGATGGCCCAGAACAAGGGCAAGATGTTCTTTCTCTCTCTTAGTTTTTGTGTTTACAGAAGAAGAAGTACAAGGGAGAAGCTTCAGAATGTAAAACAAGATAAGCTGGAGCCATGGGAAATGATAGAGAGGACAGGAGATCCTCTCCCTCTCTAGATGTATGTGTGTACTGTTATGGCCCCAATTTGTTATTGCATTTACAACACAACAGCAACAGCACCAGCAAGGGATGACAGACACAGTTTTAACAACTAAAACACATTTAATTTCTAACAAAGACAATAACTAAACTACTGACCAAGATTGAATAAGAAAAAAAAAGAAATATTTACAGTCCCTTTTTGTGGGGGTGGCTTGGTGATGTCCTGGATAAGGAAAAATAATGCTCTAATACAGGCAAAAATCCACAAAAGAAACTTCACAGGTCCTGAACAGAAATGACAGGTCTGGTCACATGCATCCTTCTTCTTGCAATTTCTCCTACTACTTTACTGTCTCAATTATTCTCCTTATATACTCTTTTGCAGACCCCACCCACATGTAGACCTCTTTTTTTAATTTTCGGGGACTTGCCCCAGACATGTCCAGGACATGTCTAAACATAGCTCCAGTCTGAGCTGAATAAAAAAAAAAGGTAAATACTGCCATCCAGTGGCCTATATTCACATTACACCTCCATTCCAAAAGGGAAAAATTTTGACTCATAAAGGCAAAATTTTTCTTTTCAATACAAAATGGTTAAGTGAACACTTGTCTATATATACATATCATACAATATTCAAATAAACACGTGATATATATATACATATTCAAACACGGGATAAGCAATCAGCAATTACATTGTCTGTACCCTTCACATGCTCAATTTCCAAGTCAAAATCCTGTAAAATCAAACTCCAATTCAACAATCTCCGATTCTTGTTTTTCATCTTACTCAAAAACATTAACGGATTGTGGTCAGTGTACACAATCATTGGCTTTTCCCCTGTACAAACATAAACCTCAAAGTGTTGTAAAGAAAGGACGAGAGCCAACAGTTCCTTCTCTATTGTGGAATAGTTTGTTTGGTGGCGATTGAACTTCCTGTAGAAGTATGCCACGGGATGCTCAATGTCATCAGAGTCACTTCTCTGTAGGAGCACAGATCCACAAGCTTGGTCGCTAGCATCGACCGCGATGGAGAACGGTTTGTTGAAGTCAGGAGATTTGAGCACGGGGAAGTGACACAGCAGAGACTTCAGGCGATCGAAGGCTCTCTGGCATGCATCATCCCAAGTGAACTTTACGCCTTTCTTCAGTTGGTTAGTTAGACTGAGAGCAATCTCAGCAAAGTTCTTGCAGAACTTGCGGTAGTACCCGATCATTCCAAGGAAGCGGCGCAAAGCTTTTTTGTTGTCAGGAACGGGAAAGTCCATGATGGCTCGGACTTTAGCATTTATGGATGCCACCTTACCCTGGCCTATGACGTAGCCAAGATAGGTGACAGTAGCACAACCAAAGTCACTCTTGCTCAGGTTAACAGTCAGGTTAGCCTGGGTCAGGCACTGGAACAACGTCTCTACATCTTTTAGATGTTCTTCCCAGGAGTCACTCCATGTGATCAGGTCATCGATGTATGCACCCGTGTGTGGCAATCCGGCGATTGTAGACTGTATCATCCTTTGGAACGTGGCTGGGGCATTTTTCATGCCAAAGGGTAGGACTTCATACTGGTACAACCCAGACGGTGTGGCAAAAGCAGAGATGCTCTTGGCCCTCTCAGTTAAAGGCACACACCAATAACCCTTCAATAAATCAATCTTGGTCAGAAACTTTGCTTGCCCTACACTATCAATACAATCATCAATCCTAGGTATTGGAAACACATCAGTTCTAGTTACAGCATTGACTTTGCGATAATCTGTACAGAATCTAGTACTTCCATCAGGTTTTGGAACTAGCACACAGGATGAACTCCAATCGGAGTTGGAGGGTCTGATAATATCATGTTTTAACATGTACTCAACCTCTTTCTCAGCAATCTTTCTCTTTTCAGGATTCATCCGGTATGGATGCTGTTTTATTGGTTTGGCATCACCAACATCTACATCATGAGAGGCTATAGTAACTCTCTTTGGAACATCAGGAAACAAATCCTCATATTTCTTGATCAACCTTTCAAACTGATCTCTCTGTGAGGGTTCTAAGTGCTGGAGTTTTACATCAAGATTTTACAACACTTCAGTGTTTGACAATTTACATGAAAGAACTTCAGCTTTAATTCTTGTTTCATCATCTTGAAACTCCCCCTCATCTTCACACGTTTCGACCATTGGAGAATCTGAAGTGACAGCTGCAACCCTAGCATTTCTGTCATGATAAGGTTTTAGCATGTTAATATAACACAATTGTTTTGGTTTTCTCCTATATGGAGTCTTCACAATGTAATTGAGATCATTGAGTTTTGTCAGAATTTCATAAGGACCATGAAATCTAGCCTGCAATGGATTGGACTGCAAGGGAAACAACACAAGGACCTTTTCTCCTGGTTTAAACTCACGGCTTCTAGCCTTATGATCATACCAAGTTTTCATTTTTCCCTGACTTGATTTCAAGTTCTCTTGGCAAGGTCACAAGCTGCACGCAATCTTTCCTTGAACTTGCTAACAGTCTAACAGACTGATGTACGGCTCTTCCTCTTGCCATTTTTCACTCAATAATAGCAAAGGTCCTCTCACTTCATGACCAAACACTAGCTGAAATGGACTGAATCCAGTAGACTCCTGCACTGCTTCTCTAGCAGCAAACAACAGCAAATGAACCCCTTCATCCCAGTCTTTCTCATGGTCATAACAATAAGTCCTCATCATTGTCTTGAGAGTAGAATGAAACCGCTCTAAGGCACCCTGACTTTCTGGATGATAGGCACTAGAAAGAATCTGCTTTGCACCTAGTTCATACACAACCTGCTGAAACAATCCTGAAGTGAAATTGCTACCCTGGTCTGACTGAATTTCCCTGGGAAGGCCAAACAACGTGAAGAACTTTATCAAAGCCTTCGAGATTGCAGTTGCCTTGATGTTACGTAGAGGTATGGCTTCGGGGAATCTGGTAGATGCACACATGATTGTCAACAAGTACTGATTTGCAGATCTAGTCTTGGGTAATGGACCAACGCAATCAACAATGACCCTATAGAATGGCTCCCCAAATGCTGGGATAGGCTGCAATGGAGCTACAGGTGGGTCTAACTGGTGTTTTTCAACTACCTGACAAGTGTGACAGGTTTTGCAAAAGTTGGAAACGTCTTTCCGAAGCCCAGGCCAAAAGAAGTGTTTCATGATCTTATCAACAGTCTTGATAACACCAAGATGACCTCCTAAAGGTAAACTATGAGCCATTGTTAAGATCTCATTCCTATAGACCTTCGGAACAACAATTTGCCTGACCACTGCCCAATCTGCATTGGCAGGGATATCAGGAGGGCGCCACTTCCGCATCAACACACCATCCTTGAGATAATACCCAACTGGAACTGCGTCTATTTCTGTATCAGGAAGGGCCCTCCTCTTTAGTACACAAATTTCAGGATCATTAGTTTGCTCCTCAATCAACCGCTTTCTAGACAGAGACAAGTCTCCAGACACATCAGAATCACCAGACCCATCCGGCTGGCTGAATAGAGAACTCATAAAAGTATCTGATAAGTCCTCAAACGGAGAAACCATAGCAGGCCAATCAGAGTCATGAGGCGAACCACCTGAGTCCTGACTATTCAATGTACTGGACGGCACCACAACATCTTCTTCTTTAGCCTTCTTGGCCATAGCACGAGTCACTGCGCAAGAAGGATACAGAGATGGGTCCTCATACCCATCTTCAGTGCTCGGCTGTGAAGTAAGATGTACAGGGGGAACTACTTTTCCCCCTGCCAGGTCATTGCCTAGCAACAGAGAAACACCCTTTATAGGTAGACTTGACATAAGTCCCACCTTTACCTGTCCTGTAACTAAATCTGACTTCAAGAATATAGAGCGCAGGGGTACAGATACAGTCCTCCCTTCAATACCTTGTACAAGTATGAAATCCCCTGAAGCGGTCTCATCACGTAACTCCAAGGAGTCCATCAACAAAAGTGACTGAGAAGCTCCGGTATCCCTTAGGATATATATGGGGACAGGAGTAGTATGCTCATTCAGAGCCACAAATCCCTCTGACACAAATGGAAGAAATTCCTCCCTCACGAAGTCAGCTGTATCAGGCTTTTTAGCCCCACAAGAAGCAGGCAATTTAGCAGATTGGTTATCTATTACAGGGGTTTCTAACCTTGTTTTCACAAAGGCATTTGGTTTGGTATCCTTTTCTTTTTCTTTCTTAGCTTTAAGGAACCAACAGTTAGTTGTAAATTGACCAGATTTCTTGCAATAACTGCAAACTAGACCACTTTTGTCACTGTCAGCTTTCACACTTTGATTAGACCTGTTACTGGATTTCTGAGCACCATCACCAGATTTGTCTTTGTCTTTGGGTGAGGAATCTTGGGTATCACCATAACCCTTTTTCTGAAATTGGGACCATCTATTATTACTAGACTGAAATTTGGACTTATGCGTGAGAACATATTCATCTGCAAATTTGGCAGCTGATTGCAAATTCAGTGCTTGCTTCTCATTAAGGTAGGTCTTATCATCATCCTTTACACAGTTCTTGAATTCTTCAACTAACACTATCTCTTTTAGTGAGTTGAAATCATCCTTGACCTCCATAGAAGTACACCAGCGCTCAAAGCAAACCTGCTTCTCATTAGCAAATTCAACATAAGTCTGATTTTCAGATTTCTTCAGACCTCTGAATTTCTGTCGGTAAGCCTCTGGAACCAACCCATAAGCTCTCAAAATAACCTTTTTGACAACCTCATAATCAGAGGAATCATCTGCAGACAAAGCCGAATAGGCTTGTTGAGCTTTACCCTTGAGGACAGTTTGCAACATCAGAGGCCAGTGTTCCTTTGGCCGCTGGCAACTCTTTGCTACCTTTTAAAAACACTGGAAATAGTTGTCAACATCCTTTTCCGAAAATGGAGGCACCAGTTTTACCTCCTGACTGGCACAAAATTTATTTTTAGTTTCAATTTTAATTTTTAGTTGCTCCATTTGGAGTCTTTCTTCTCTATCGAATTTCTCAAATTCAAAATCTCTCTGTCTTGCAAATTTTTCTAACTCAAATTCTCTTTGTTTTTCTTTTTCCTCCCTTTCTATTTTCTCTTCTCTTGCTAATTTTTGTAACTCAAACTGCCTTTGTTTTTCTTTTTCTTCCCTTTCTTTCTCTCTTTCTTCCCTCTCAAATTCTCTTTGCTTTTCTTTTTCCTCCCTTTCTTTTTCTCTTTCCTCCCTTTCTTTTTCTCTTTCCTCCCTTTCAATCTCTAGCATTTTTAATTTAAGTTCCATTTCTATATTTGGATTTTCCACTGGAAACTGTTCCAGATCTCCAGGTGCAAACACATTTTCATCAATGTAATTTTCAACTATCTCTCGAGCCAGTCTTGCTTTTCGCATGGCTGGTTTCACCTCTGTCAGCTCTAAATGTCTGCAAATTTCTAGCAGTTCTGTCTTTTTAAAAGACTTCAAAACCCCTACGGTTGGTGATGCCAAGAAATCATCCATTGCTGTTGTCAATATATATGTATTCAATTAAAAAAAATCAATTTTATAATTTGAAATGTTAGATTTTCAATAAATTACTCAAAAATGGTCTATCCCGGACCTTGAGCCACCAATTTGTTATGGCCCCAATTTGTTATTACATTTACAACACAACAGCAACAGCACCAGCAAGGGATGACAGACACAGTTTTAACAATTAAAACACATTTAATTTCTAACAAAGACAATAACTAAACTACTGACCAAGATTGAATAAGAAAAAAAAAGAAATATTTACAGTCCCTTTTTGTGGGGGTGGCTTGGTGATGTCCTGGATAAGGAAAAATAATGCTCTAATACAGGCAAAAATCCACAAAAGAAACTTCACAGGTCCTGAACAGAAATGACAGGTCTGGTCACATGTATCCTTCTTCTTGCAATTTCTCCTACTACTTTACTGTCTCAATTCTTTTCCTTATATACTCTTTTGCAGACCCCACCCACATGTAGACCTCTTTTTTTTAATTTTCGGGGACTTGCCCCAGACATGTCCAGGACATGTCTAAACATAGCTCCAGTCTGAGCTGAATAAAAAAAAAAGGTAAATACTGCCATCCAGTGGCCTATATTCACATTACAGTACCCCAAGGGGCAGCTTGACGTGGGTTGCGTGAGATGGCAAGAGCTCTCCAGATTACATGATGTGTAAATCAGCACGGGGGGAGGAGAACATCACAAAGTATTCCTACATAAACCACAGAGAGACTAACTGTATTCATCCTTGATTTTGCTGACTTGACTTGTATGCGGGGATCCATCTTCTGCACAAAAAGTAAACTGACTTTGGCTTGGATATTAACTTCTCTGTCTCTGTGTGATTTTCTCTTGAGTCATCTGAGTTTCTTTTTGTGAAGGTAATACCAGGAATATAAAATCAAAATTCCTACAACAAGCCTAAGATTGACAAGCAGGCTCACCTCCCTTAACCTCCCTTATGCAGACCTCCTCCAACATTGGGATGAGGACTTCTGGCCGATGCTGAGCGACTAGATCAATCATTTTCAGCGCATTTATCTTCTCCCCACTGCAGGGTAAGGCAGACCAATTACAATCTGCCCCAGCACTGGAACAATCCAAATCTGCTTCAACAATGGGCTGATCAGAACCTGCCCCAATGCTCCACCAACCAGAATGTGTCTTACGTTGGACCAATTAGTATCAACCCCATAGTGAACTAATGAGAATCTGTCCCGGCTCAGATTAGAGTCTGCACCTCAGCTGGTCCAATCAAAGTATGCCTTTCACTCATCGAATACTTATCATCAGATAAACTAAACCAATTAGAATACAATCAGAGTAGGCTGCTACAGGATTAACCCGAAGTATAGACCAATCAAAATCTTTACTGGACCAGTCAGAATCTGCACCTGCAGTCAACCAATCACAATCAACCCACATCCTGGCCCCTATGCTGGATTTTTATGAACAAAGACCGGAGCCCTCGTTTATAAACAATGCTAAAGCACAGAGAAGTTCGCATCGCCACTTTATTCACATATGTCAGATGTATAAAAACAAATCCGACTCTAGAACACATGATAAATTAAAAATTAAAAAATTCTAAGTTGATCCTCATAAAATACATAAAAATTGGATGCAATATAGATTACCAATGGCTTTATAAATTGGATATTTTTACCACATGCATCTTTTCTTTTTTTGTGGATTCATAATATTTCTATATGACATCTGTGCAATTTTTTATAAACGTAAAAAAGGCCCTGGAATTCAAATACCAAAATGGACAACAATAATCACTCCAAATCATTGTTGATAGCCTATTGTATTCGGCCTTTCTGTAAAACTGCATTTTCCAAGCATCATACAAAAATGCAAGAAATAATCATATATTCTATTTCTCTCTGGAAGTTTGAAATCTTGAAAATTTCACAGTGAAGCTAATAATAAGCATTGCAAAAGGTCAAAGTCCCGCTCACCGCTATTCAGGAAGTGGGGTGTTCGTAAACTGCGACACACATTTGGTTCATTGATTTTTGCTATGAGCGGTTAGCATTAGAGCCTCTCTACCTGTCGTCAGAGTTTAAACGCATGATGCTCTCGTCCAGGGCTGCTTGTAGTTCAGCATTCAATGACAGCTCATCTGGGGGGGGGTCACATGATCAGAGCCTATCATCAATTAAGACGAGCATACACTGCATTAACTTGTGCTGCCTTCTCCTATCCTTGGAAGATTCTACTAGTTGGTTATTTATTTTTACATGTCGTGCCATTCATTGCAAGCAACCTTCCCCTACCCTCCAACACACAAATGGAAGATTAGGGATTAAGACTTGATTAGGGAAGACATTCTTGAGGTATTGAACAAAAACAAAATAGGAGGGTGTCGACATAATGCTCCCTTCTCACTCGAGGTGAAGGCATAAAAAGTAATGGACGGACATCCTGAAATTTTGTGGGTGGGTTGCTATTACATCAAGGATGGACCCTCTTGACTTTGACCACAATCCGGCAAACAATATGGCCACCACAGCAACCATCTCAAAATTCTATGTTGCAAATGGGCCAGGTCACGCGGTAACGGAGTTACAAAAATTGGTGTAGTTTGTATCAGAGCTCCAAAACTAAGTAAGATAGAGTTACAATTTTAATGGCTTTGAGTAGGTCTTCCCTGGTACTTCAAAAAACAAAATAGCCAATTTTGTTGATTTATTTTGGGTGAAAACGGCAAAAAACTGGTTGGTAACGAAGTTACAAATTTGTACCTATTTTCACACATGATACTCGAGACTGAACCATAAAACAGGTTGAAGGCAGGACAGACAGACTCACCGGGCTGCTCCACCGGCTCTTCGCAGTGTTTGGTCGGCCTCTTCCTCCTCCACCTCCTCCTCTTCTTCTTCTCCAAGCTCTGTTCTGGAGGGGGCAGCCGCACCTCCTCTTGGAGCTGCGATACCGCGCTGCTGCCCTGGGCAGCAGTTTCCTCTTCACTCCAGGCCCTGCTGGGCTGGGGCTGCTGACTCTTTAACTGCTCCGAGATGTTTGACTGGACACTGCTGGGGTCCTGGAATCCTGAAGCTGACTGTTATGAAGTCCACCGACTCGGCTGTCGTTCTTATCTGTATTCAGATGAGCACGTCAGAGTAGAACTGATCATTCCTACTTTTGCAATAATGATTGAGAATGATTGTGGCTGCTTAGCTTGTTTTGGGGGGAGGGGACTGTGAAATTATTTATGGGAGCAGCAATCAAATTTTCAGGCTTCAGATTCAATACTGGGACCAGATTTCCATTTAACAAAACTGCTTTTAAAAGTTATGCAAAACTAGCCTGTTTGGCATGTGAGCTACTAAACCAAAGACTCATGCGAAATATTGCCATTTGTCAACATTTTAAGAATAATGTTTAAACTTACCAAGCTTTTCTCCCGGAAAAGTAAATCAATTTTCTTAGACATAGTGGCCAGTTTCTGTCGCAATTTCATGCTTTCCTGTATTTAAATGAAAAAAATAAATTAACATCTTAGAGTGAATAATATTGCTGATTTTGCATGAGTTAACAGATTCAAAAGGCAGCCAGCTTGTTGGATTTCTACCTTTTCCAGCATTTCGATAATTTTGAGAAGAACTAATAATTCCATTTTGGGAGCAATTTCTGGGAATCATCCAGGGCATAGATTCTGTTCAGCTGCGCTATTATGTTTGACAAAGTTATTTTGTTAAATTAGCCTGTTTTTAAGAGAGATAATGACCCAGTTTTCGCTGACTATAAATTTATCTCCTTGTTTGCCAGGATGAATGAGTCCATTCTCACAGACATGATGACTAGCCTATGCTCATATTCCTGCATTGAGATGGGAAAACAGGAACATTTCAGAGAGAAAAATATTGCCCATTTTGCATGGGTTCACAGATTCTCATGACCGGCTGTTAGTTCTTTGCCTTTTCCAGCATGACTTGATGTCAAGAACAAAGGATATTTCCATAAAGTGGAAAAATGAATGGGTGACGTCCAGACCAGACATTCTGTTTTGCAGAGTTATTATGGATGTTGAATCGTTATTATGCCAAATTAATCTGTTCACGATGTGAGAAGCAAAACCATATATTCATAGGAAATAAAGCTATTCATCTACATTTTAAGAATTACGTTCCATAGTAAAACTTGAAGCTTTTCTCCAGAATAAGTAAATCAATTGTCTCAGGCATCATGGCCAGTTTCTCCTGAATTTCCATGGTTTGCTGTGTTTCGATGGAAAATAATTACCGTTTTAGGGGCCAATGACGCTGAACGCGCTTTATCGGCACGGGGCGCCCTTTTTGTTAATATTCTCAATAATTAGACGCATTCTGGACGCTGCTTTTGTGCACTGGGCGCCTCGCCTTTAAGCGCCCCAGGCACCTCGCTGTTTTTTGATGTGCTTCGTATCAAACACAGTCCGATTTTGAGGCGCCTTGATAAAAAGGCACTTCACGTCATCGTCAGTCTTTTCCAGGCTGTCCAATCATGTGGCGACGGTGTTCCCCCTGCTTAGCGTTTCGTGGACCCAGATTGATCTCCTTTTGTTTTTTACTTGTCTTTCACTCTCAAAAAGAGCAAAAGCGAGTGCCCTACGATAATCCATCGTTTTTAAAAAAATAATTAACACCAAAAAAAACCTGAAATCTGTTCGCCTTTGACTAGTTCGTTGGAACGTTTAATTTGTTCGCAAAGATAACTGACAGAAGAGTTACTTAGCAAAACAGAAAAGATGCATCCAGCACCCTTTTCTCACTTTTGCTTCAAAAAAATATGCCAGAGGCGCCTCGCATTTCCATGCCAATAAAGCAGGTTCGGTGTGATCGGCCCCTTAGAGTTAAAAATATTGCTCATTTTGCATGCGTTTACAGATTCTAAATGCAGCCAGCTTGTTGGATGTATGCTTCTACCTGCTTTTTGATCATTTTGAGAACAACTGATAATTCCATTTTGTTTAGCAATTTGTGGGAATCATCCAGGGCATGTTTAGCTGTGCCATTATGTATGACGGAGATTTATTTTCTTGAATTACCGGGAGTGCGTTTCCCAAAAGCACACTCCCTGATGAGGTTAGCAACTTATATGTTTCGTCCATTCACAGTCAATGGGTCCAACTACGTAAGCGAGCATCTATGATTATGGGAAACGCACCCCTGTTTAGGATGTGTAATCTTGAAGCATACAGCCATTCAACTACATTTTATGAATAAAGTTTCCATTGACAGTAAAACTAATCCATCCTTGTCTTTATGGCAAGCACAGGAATTATCCCATCTAAGGTGCTCAATTTTAGCTTTTTCCAGCATGGATTGGAAAGAAAATATCCATTTCAAATGTGAAAAAGGTCAATAGTTTTCATTAATGATGATGCACATTGTAATGTACATTATGATCAACGTGATGCTTTATGGCCAATCATCGTGAAATCACCCAAATATATCAGGTGTACTGTCATAAGCAATAAAGCACTACCATTGTCGGTTCGTCTCAGCTGATAATATTAAGTCTGGCAAGCAAAGATTGCACACAAGACATTTTGTTGGCCGTGCTGGATAATGACAGTTTTTGCAATTTGAAAATTTGGTCTGAAAGCATAATTCTCACATGTAGATGCATAACGTTTTAACACCGAAGCAAAGTGAGGAACAAATATAACACTGACCCTTACCATGGACTCATGGGGAGCATGGCCATGACAGCACATTTCAACAATGCATAGTGCCAATTACAAATTTCAGTTTCCATACCGCAGGTCTTTCCTGGGCCATTTGCTCAAGCTCAATAATTATTTTCTTCAGGGCAAGCTTCGTACGGTCCACTTCTGCTTTCTCCTGCATTTATGTAAATATACAATTACCACAACTCATATTCAGTCAAAATTTTCAGCCTTTTCACTCACTCGGCCAAATACTGAATGTTTGTTTTTTGCTATTTTTAGCTAAATATCTTCTGTGATCCCCTGCACTCAACTATATCTGCTACACAAGCAAAGAATTTTGTTTAAATTGGGCCGAGTACATCGAACATTGACCCAAACACAATTGTGTGCTGGTGTGAAACAAATCAAGTTTGGTTACCAAAGAAAAGGGAACAGATCACTCGTATTTTGTAATATGCCAAATAAGTGCAAAGACTATGCAACATGCGTAACAGTTTCCGTAGACATTTACATATGATCATGGAAAAGCTTTTTAGGCGATGATCTAGAATCTCTCAAATACATCTGCTATACATTCATGAATTCAAATTTAGACCAGGGGCCTCGAATTCAAAACAAGTTCTGCAGGACTACCATAGTCAGCTTATCTCGACTGATAATTTTATATTCAGCAAGCAAAAAATCCAAACATGACATTTTCATGGCTTCGAATGATGACTGAGTTTTTGCAACTTGAAAACGACTGAAGGTCTGTGAGCATTATTCCCACATGTAGATGCGTCACACTATAACACCGAAGCAATGTGAGACACCAGTATAACACTGACCCTCATCATAGACTCAGGGGGAGAGCAGCAATGGAGGCACTTTTTAACAATACATAGGGCTTATTACAAATGTCATATCCATGATTTGTAAGATTTACCGCAGACATCACCCGAGCCGCTTGTTCAGCCTCAAAAGTTCTCTTCAGCAGGGCAGCCACCTTGCGGTCCATTTGTGTTTTTACCTACGTTTAGATGAAAGCACAATCACCACATCACACATTTGGACAAAATTTTTTGGCCTTTTCACTCTTTCGGACGAATTCCAAATGTATGATTTTTTTCTATTTTTAGCAGAATATTTTCGATGGTCAAAAATTCCCTGCATCGGAACAAATAACTGTTTCAGCAGCACAAGCGAAAAATTTAATTGAAATTGGGAAAAGTACATAAAAATACACCCCCAAGACCACAACTTTGTGCTGGTGCCAAGTGCTTCGTTTGAGAGTGCTTATCATTATTTACACAGACTGCAGTGTTTGCCTCTAGATTCCATGGGTGAGTTTATGCAATTTTAATTATGTGTAGGATGAAAGATACTAAAACATAGGCTCATGGGAAATATAGCAGCTATTTGTCAACTGGTTTATCAATCGTCTCTGACACGGCGACTAGTTTCTGCTCATATTCTTCTTTTGCCTGTGTTTAGACGGAAAAAAAATTGCACGTTTAAAAGTGAAAAATATCGTTAATTATGCTTTTATTCACAGATTCTACTGGTGACTTGGCCGGATTATGCTTTGAAGCAACACTAAGGAACTTACATTTTTGGTTGAGTTTGGCGGCGCCTGTGAACCAAAGCGGTAGTGTTTTGCCTGAAGGAAGACCCAAGTTCCCATGAGCACCAGTGCATAGCGTCAAAAACAACCCACTGTTTCCTGCAGAGAAAAACTTTGGCCGGGGGGGAGGTAAGTGAGCGGGGGTTCAGTCCGAGAACGGTTGCCGAGAACCTTTCTCGGCAAAAAAAAGAAAAGGAAAAAAATACATAATTTAATTAGATTGTTTAAGTATTATTTTTGCCCTCAAAATTAAAGAGAATATGCTTAAACAATTATTGTTGGCTCTCAGAATATGAGAGAAGTTGCTTAACAACAAACCCACAATCATGATGTTGGAAAACACAATCTGTTTATTTTTGGGTCATCCCGTCGGTTGTAAAGAACGAGGAGATTTTGCGCGGCTTTGCCTTCTCTCCGCGACCCGCCATCGCGACTCGAAATGAACATTAAAACATTACTCGCCAACTGAATGACTGGTTTAATCAATCATGAACAATTAAGCATTGTTGGCCTTTTACTTATTCCAGTTGTAACTAGTTGGTGCACGTTTATATTAGACTAAAATGCCCGCCTTAATTTTCGTTGCATATCTCACCGAGTCATTGCTCAGGCTGCATTAGGAACAAACGGGGTTTATGATTGATTCTTTAGTCTGTATATCATAAATCATTCTTGACGTTATATCTTTATGCGAGTATTTTAATAACTTTGCTCACCTCTTTGCGACGATGTCGCTGTGTAATTTCACTTCCGGCTTTTTTTTCTCTTTTTGGGAGGGGGGGGGGGGGGACCATTAGGCTAATGCACGTAGGACCTCACGCGCGTCGTTTGATCTGAAAATACCGAGGCTAATATCCCTCCTTTTATCGAAATTAATTAGTCCTGGCTAATTCTAGACGGTTGTCCTTTAACACATTTTCCAATGCAAGGGTAATAAAGTGGCAATTGAAGACACGGCTTCTCTCCCCCATACGATCTAAAAGCGACAAAATAATGGGCTACATTCAGTGCCAAGAAATAATTTGATTATAATTAGGTTTTTGCACCGTCACTCGGCGACGGCATTTCAGAACTCTTCATTGAGTGAAGGTACACTCCTGATCAAAATCTTAAGACCAGTTAAAAAATTGCAAGAATTTACGTTTTGCACTGTTGTATCATAAGAAGGTTCCAAGTAGAGTTTCAAAATGCAAAAAGAAGAAATGTGAGCAAGAGACTAAATGTTTTGAGCAGGCAATTTATTGAAAAGAACAATTTAACTAAAATAGGCTGTTCATCAGCTGATCAAAAGTTTAAGACCATAGCTCAAAAAAACCCGTAAAACAGAAATTAAAGTCTCAAAAACAGACTCAGTAATGAGTAGCTCCACCATTATTGTTGATCACTTCAAAAATTCGTGTTGGCATGCTTGATGCAAGTGTTTCCAAAAGGCTTGTAGGAATGTTGCTCCAAGTGGTGAAGATGGCTTCACGAAGGGCATCCACTGTCTGGAACTGATGTCCATTTTTGTAAACTTCCCTTGCCATCCATCCCCAAATGTTCTCAATTGGATTTAGATCAGGGGAACATGCAGGATGATCCAAAAGAGTGATGCTATTCTCCTGAAAAAATCCTTTGTCAGACAGGCATTGTGAATTGCAGCATTGTCCTGCTGAAAGACCCAGTCATCACCACACAGACGAGGGCCCTCAGTCATGAGGGATGCCCGCTGCAACATCTCCACGTAGCCAGCTGCTGTTTGACGCCCCTGCACAACCTGGAGCTCCATTGTTCCATTGAAGGAAAAAGCACCCCAGATCATGATGGCGCCCCCTCCGCTGTGCCGTGTTGAAAAAATCTCAGGTGGCATCTCCTTGTCATGCCAGTAGCGTTGGAAGCCATCAGGACCATCAAGGTTAAATTTTTTCTCATCAGAGAATAAAACTTTCTTCCAACTTGGAACGTCCCATGTTTGGTGCTCCCTTGCAAAGGCCAAACGGGCAATTTTGTGGCGTTGAAGGAGACGTGGCCTTTGAAGACGTTTTTGTTTTTGAAGCCGTTCCTTTGCAGATGCTGTCTGATGGTTATTGGGTTGCAGTCAGCACCAGTAATGGCCTTAATTTGGGATGAGGATCGTCCCGTGTCTTGACGGACAGCCATTCGGATCCTCCGGCTCAGAGCCGGTGAGATTTTTTTGGGTCTACCACTTGATTTTTTTGTTCCATAAACCTCAGGATCTTTTAAGAAATGCAAAATGACTGTCTTACTGCGTCCAACCTCAGCAGCGATGGCACGCTGTGAGAGGCCTTGTCTATGCAGCTCAACAATCCTGCCACGTTCGAAGGCAGTGAGTTTTTTTGCTTTTCCCATCAAGAGGTCTTGACAGTGTGATTACTTGACAGAAAATGACATGGAATCCAAATTTTTTCCACAGATTTGGGCTTTTAAAGGATGTGGTCTTAAACTTTTGATCAGCTGATGAACAGCCTATTTCAGTTAAATTGTTCTTTTCAATAAATTGCCTGCTCAAAACATTTGGTCTCTTGTTCCCGTTTCTTCTTTTTGCATTTTGAAACTCTACTTAGAACCTTCTTAAGATACAACAGTGCAAAATGCAAATTCTTGCGATTTTTTAACTGGTCTTAAGATTTTGATCAGGAGTGTAATTTCGGCGGCAAGCCGTACACCTCTTTTTACAGCAGGACGCTCAGCTCGCTGTAAAAAATAGACAGCTGGCCAATTGGGAAATGTAAACGGACGAAACCACGTACTAGTCACCAAAATTACCTTCATTCCCTGAAGAGTTCTGAAATGCCGTCGCTGATCAACATCTAGATGGAACTTCGGATTATAATTACGCGCCCGAGAGCGGTGGGAAGGGCGGTTGATGATAGTTCATCGGACTTTATGGAGCTGGAGCGCGTGCATCACTGATCGTATCAGTGAGCTTCACATCTCATTCAGGTGAGGCCAATCTAAAGTAACGGAAATGTTTGGGATTCTGAGGTCTTAAGCGATTTCATTTCCCCGTATGTGAAAAGTCAGTCATTAATATTTTGTAACTGAGGCTTAAATCCTTTAATGGCTTTCTAACGTAACAAGCTAGAGGCATTAGTTTAGATGTACTCGCGAAACTTCAGGCGAACGTAACGTTAGCTAACTCGCTAGCTAGCAAGTTCGTCAATCGAAATTCAACCGCGGCTAACGTTCAACGTTAAGTCAGCTGGCCGGTAGGTCGCTATTGTGTTCAAGTCGCACCGTGTACTGGCTGATGTTTGGGAGTTAAGCTGATGCAGCTGGCTAGAAATGTGGGTATTTCCTGCTTTTATAATCAAGCATCATGAAAATATGTACAGCTGTCTGCACACCGCTAATGCTAAGCATTGCGCGAAATTGGTTAATGACAGGCAGGATAGCTGTTAGCGCGTTAGGTCGATGTGCAGACGTTGTCACTACAGCAACCTGAAGCTAACATGGCTACCTTGCTATTTTAGATGTATTGAATGTTTACTTGACTGTCACAAGCTAATATAAGTTAGCTTTTGAGATTGAGCTTCTAAAATCTTGTTTGCAGGGTTCTCACGGATCCTTAAAAAGTCTTAAAAGGCATTAAATTAACGAATCTAAAAACAAGGCCTTAATTGGCATTAAAATGTCTTAAATAAATCTTTCAAAAGTCTTAAAAATGTGAACTCGTGATGAATTAGTGAACACACTGAGAAAGCGCCACAAAGAAAAAATGGCAGAATTGGCAGAGGTGGAGGAGGAACTGAAAAAAGCAGTGCCATATCAGTGAACGATATCGGCTTTAAAATTAAATATCGGACATTGGCCATTCTGCTGATATCTGCCGATATACATACCCAAAACCAGTGAAGTTGGCACGTTATGTAAATTGTAGATAAAAACAGATTACAATGATTTGCAAATCCTTTTCAACTTATATTCAATTGAATACACTGCAAAGACGAGATGTTTAATGTTCAAACTGAGAAACTTTTTTTGTTGTTGAAAATAATCATTAACTTAGAATTTAAAGGCAGCAACACATTGCAAAAAAGTTGGCACAGGGGCCTTTTTATCACTGTGTTACATCGCCTTTCCTTTTAACGACACTCAGTAAATGTTTGGGAACTGAGGAGACCAATTTTGAAGTTTTTCAGGTGAAACTCTTTTCCATTCTTGCTTGATGTACAGCTTAAGTTGTTCAACAGTCCGGGGTCTCCTTTGTTGTATTTTATGCTTCATAATGCACCACACATTTTCAATAGGAGACAGGTCTGGACTACAGGCAGGCCAGTCTAGTACCCAGACTCTTTTACTACGAAGCCATGCTGTTATAACGCGTGCAGAATGTGGCTTGGCATTGTCTTGCTGGAATAAGCAGGGGCGTCCATGAAAAAGACGTTGCTTGGATGGCAACATATGTTGCTCCAAAACCTGTATGCACCTTTCAGCATTTATGGAGCCTTCACATATATGTAAGCTGCCCATGCCTTGTGCACTAATATACCCCCATACCATCACAGATGCTGGCTTTTGAACTTTGCACCTGCAACAGTTCGGATGGTTCTTTCCCTCTTCGCTCCGGAGGACACGACGTCCACAGTTTCCAAAAACAATTTGAAATGTGGACTCGTCAGACCACAGAACACTTTTCCACTTTCCATCAGTTCATCTTAGATGAGCTCGGGCCCAGCAAAGCCGGTGGCGTTTCTGGGTGCTGTTGATAAATGGCTTTCACTTTGCATTGTAGAGTTTTAACTTGCACTTGCAGATGTAGCAACGAACTGTAGTTACTGACAGTGGTTTTCTGAAGTGTTCCTGAGCCCGTGTGGCGATGTACTTTACACACTGATGTTGGTTTTTGATGCAGTACCGCCTGAGGGGTCAAAGGTCACGAGCATTGCTGTACAGTTGTACAATGCACTTCATACATGTTCCTTGTGAATAGAGGTAAAATTGGTTGTGGGTGTTGTCATAAGTCTGTTTTAAGTAGGGCAGGCTGCAAGTATCTTATTTGTTTTGTTTAAAAACAATTGTAATGAATAAATATGACATGTTTTAAATAACGTAAATTGAGGTATTTTTCTTATTTTGCACAAGGAGTGATTACTGATGTTACATCATTTTCAGCTTTGTTTTATGTCTGCATTTGCCAGCAGGCCGACATGATGAAGAGTCTGCAGAATAATTCTGTCTGTTAATTCCCCTGCAGAAACTAGATGATCAATGCAATTAGTTGTCGGGGAAAAGATATCGGTATTAGTATCGGATATCGGCCAAATGAGTTGTAAAATATTGGCATATCGGATATCAGCCAAAAATCTAATATCGTCCATCCCTAGTATTAATGTTTTTCAAAAAAATGTTTTCATTTGATCAAAAGGTCATATTTCATGTTCAAATAAACATTTGGGCAAAATTGTCCCGAATCCTATGATGAGGTGTTATTTTCCATTTGTGTTTATTATGAAGTTGGTCTTAAATTTGATATCAAATGGCATTAAAAAAGTCTTAAAAAGTCTTGAATTTAACTTGCCCTAAGCTGTGGGAGCCCTGTGTTTGGTGAGTAAGGAAGGTGTCTAGTTGTGTATTAGTCCTTACCTTAACTACTCAATTACATTTGACATGGCATATAACTTTAATTCTGCTGTTTAAAAATGTGCATCTTCACTGAATGACACTTTTTGTTGTCAATGAAAGGAACCGATTAGCTAACACACCTTAGCTGAAAACAGTCATCATAATGTTTATACAGGATGCTAAAGGTGATTCAGAACATGTGTATACATATTATTATTGTATTCTGTCACTAAAGAGGATAATTTGCAATGAAATCCCCACTGAATCAAAGTTTTATTTCTTCTCTTGGAACTGAATAAATGTTTCTGTAGGACCAGCAACGCGTGCCTACTTGGTTTTTAACATTCAGTAGCGTAATTGAAAGTCTGCAGTTTGGCTTTACAGACCTAGCTTGTCAATATTGTTGACTGGACGAATCTAAAAACATTGAGAATTGTTCCATCAATAACAATCAATAGCATTTTGGACAAAGAGGCTGCATGATTGTTTCATTTCAGTCAACATGCATGATAGTACTAGAAAATACAATAATATAGAACATTTACAGTACATTTCACTGCTTGTGAGTATTGATCACATGACTTCTCAAATATGATACTGATTATGTTAATCAAATGTGATAATGATTATACAGCATATTAGTAGTTACAGGGGCATTTACATGTTTCAAACTTTGAAAATCCTTTGTCCAGCCCAGTATTCTACTTGGTCTCAAGCCTGGGAAATATCCACTGACAGTAGGTTTTCATCACATTATTCCAGTCTCCTTTATGTGTTTGAAAAACGTTGAATTAAATTATGCGAGATTTCGTAAAACAATGACAAATTTAAAATAGCTGGGATAAATAACAGATGGGGAGATAAAACTCAATTTGCCTCAGTGCTCTTCAAGTGTATTGTACCTGGACAAATATGGTTTTTTGTTCTACATTTACATTTGAATTGCTCTTCTCTTTCAAATTTACAGCGCCCTCCATAATTATAGGCACCCCTGGTTAAGATGTGTTAAAAGCCTTAACATAAATTCAATTTTTATTGCAGAAGCATAGTCTCATACTGAAACTTGTCGAAAAATATAACCTTCAACTCAAGTGAATTTTAAGGGAAAAAAATCCCTGACTAAGAAATAATTGTTTTTCATAAAATCACCTGTTCCACAATTATTGGCACCCCTAACAATTACTTGGAAATAAATGTAATTGAAGTATTTGTGTAATTTCTATAGTAGTTTACAAAGTTGATCAGAGTATCTAGGAACATTTTTGTAAATAATCACTTCCTGTTTCCCTGGGGTATAAATATGACGTGACACAGAGGCCATTTTGTCTTCAACATCCACTCTTCAACATGGGAAAGACAAAGGAACACACCATTCAAGTGAGGCAGATGTGTGTCGACCTACAAAAGTCAGGCAATGGCTACAAGAAAATAATCACTCGCCTGCACCTGCCCATATCTACTGTCAGAGGAATCATTAAGAAGTTTAAAACAACTGGAACAGTGGTAAACAAGCCTGGAGGAGAATGCAAGGTTATTTTGCCACCACGCACAGTCAGGAGGATAGTAAGAGAAATAAAAACTTCTCCAAAGCTCACTGTTAAAGAATTGCAACAAATGGTAGCATCTTGGGGTCACAAAGTCTCCAAAACAACCAAAGCACTATCTACATGCCAACAAGCTTTTTGGGAGGCATGCACGGAAAAAACCTTTTCTCACTCACAATCATAAACGCAAACATCTAGAGTTCGCTAAGCGGTACTGGGACTTCAACTGGGACTGTGTGCTTTGGTCAGATGGGACCAAGATGGAGCTTTTGGCAACAAACACTCTAAGTGGGTCTGGCAGAACACAAAAGATGAGTATGCAGAAGAGCACCTCATGCCCACTGTGAAGAATGGCGGAGGATCGGTGATGCTGTGGGCCTGTTTCTCTTCCAGAGGCCCTGGGAACCTTGTTAGGGTGCATGGCATTATGAACGCTTTGAAATACCAGGACATTTTAAATCAAAATCTGGTGGCCTCTGCCCGAAAGCTGAAGATGGGTCATCACTGGGTCTTTCAGCAAGATGATGACCCTAAACATGTGGCCAAATCTACACAGAAATGGTTCACCAGACACAGAATCAATCTCCTCCCATGGCCATCTCAGTCCCCAGACCTCAACCCCATTGAAAACCTCTGGAGTGAGCTTAAGAGGAGAGCGCAGAGGAGAAAACCCAGGTCGCTGGATGACTTAGAGAGATTGAGCAAAGAGGAATGGTGGAAGATCCCTCTTTCTGTATTCTCCCATCTTGTGAAACATTATAGGAGAAGATTAGGTGCTGTTTTGTTGGCAAAAGGGGGTTGTACAAAGTATTAATATTAGGGGTGCTAATAATTCTGGCACACATGATTTGATGTAAAAGAATTATTTCTTAATGTGGGATTTTTTTTCCCTCTGAAGAAATGCACTTGAATGAAAGGTTGAATTTTCCTATTTTTTTTCATTGTGGTCCTATATTATTTAGAAAAAAACTGAATTTATTAGAAGCTAAAGAACACATCTTAACAAGGGGTGCCAATAATTATTGAGGGCTCTGTCGATGCAGCGACGAAAAGCAGCAGGCCGCGGTATCTGAGATGGAGGCTTTGGTAAAAACGTTACTCTTCAATGAGAGAAGGATAAAATTGCTGTGGTCCATTTTTGCACCTCAGGAGATATATTATGGACTACCTGTGTTCTTATGTAGTTCCCTATAGCAATTGTTCTGGATTATGAAAATATATCTATTTTTATGGTCTTTTACTATCCCTCGCAACAACGTTGTTGCGGGGGATATAAAAATGGGGTTCGTCAGTCCGTCCGTCCGACACGTTTGTTGTCCGGGCTATAACTTTGAAAGTAATCACCCGATTCTGATCATATTTGGCATCGAGGTGTAAAACCACATAAAGGTGTGTCATGAAAAACAATTTTGAAAATATCTTTACAATTGTTTGCGTTTCGGGTCAAAAAGCGTCAGATTTGTGGGAAATCTGTAATGTGTCCTGTCTTGGCTATAACTTTGAAAATTATCATCCGATTGTGATCATATTTGGCATATAGGTGTAAAAACACATAAAGGTGTGTAATGAAAAACAATTCTGAAAATATCTTTACAATTGCTTGCGTTTTGGGTCAAAAAGCATCAGATTTGTGGGAAATCTGTAATGTGTCATGTCCGGGCTGTAACTTTGAAAATAATTATCCGATTGTGATCATATTTTGAATCGAGGTGACATAAAGGTGCGTCATGAAAACTATTTGGTACAATTTTCTGAGTTTTCTGATGCATACTCTCCGGCCTATATTTTTGGCAAGGAAATTAACAGCTTTGCGATTAGTACAGTTCTTTAGAAATCTAAATGCATATAGACATTCTCTATTCAAAAATGCAATGCCAATTGCGGGGGATATTGCTTGACAATGTCAGCAGCTTGTTCAGTATTCAATCCACATGCCCAGTTTAACGCTCAATTTTCAGTATATTTTCTTATTTTTTCGAACGATCTGTCAGTAAATGTTTGTATTTGAGGCACGTGGCTTCATTTTTTACTGTAACTTTCAACAAGTGCAGTTATTTTTTTGTGTGTAATATTGTAATGTGGATCTGATCGGCAGGTACAAAGTAGAACCAAATTATTTTTATATCCTGCTGGTGGTGAAGATGGTCCAGCAGCATGGAACAGCACCAAACACACAACATATGCTGGTCATGCTGGTCACCAGCCTAAACCAGCATGCGCTGGTCACCAGCATAAACCAGCATGTGCTAGTCACCAGCATAAACCAGCGTCCAAAACACAACATTTGCTGGTCACCAGCATAAACCAGCATACATGTGTCCAAAACACAACATATGCTGGTCGCCAGCATAAACCAGCATACATGTGTCCAAAACACAACATATGCTGGTCGCCAGCATAAACCAGCATACATGTGTCCAAAACACAACATATGCTGGTCACCAGCAAAAACCAGCATGTGCTGGTCACCAGCATAAACCAGCATGCGCTGATCACCAGCATAAACCAGCGTCCAAAACACAACATTTGCTGGTCACCAGCATAAACCAGCATACATGTGTCCAAAACACAACATATGCTGGTCGCCAGCATAAACCAGCATACATGTGTCCAAAACACAACATATGCTGGTCACCAGCAAAAACCAGCATGTGCTGGTCACCAGCATAAACCAGCATACATGTGGCCAAAACACAACATATGCTGGTCATCAGTAAGACCAGCACATGCTGGTCTGTGCTGGTTTTTTCAGTAGGGGAGGTGCATATACATAATAACAATATTACTTTTCTGTGCTGAATGTAGCACATTATTTTGTCGCTTTTAGATCGCATGGGGGAGAGAAGCCGTGTCTTCAACTGCCTCTTCATTATTTTTGAATTGGAAAACGTGTCAATGAAGGAAACCCATCAAGAATTAGCCTGCACTAATTATTTTCAATAAACGGAGGGATATTAGCCCCGTAATGTTCAGGTCAAACGACCCGCCTGCTGAACTGAATGTAGCCCATTTGTCGCTGTTAGATCGCATAGGGGGAGAGAAGCCGTGTCTTCAATTGCCACTTGATTATTCTTAAATTGGAAAACGTGTTAATAAAGGAAAACCATTAAGAACAAGCCAGGACTAATTGTTGCCGATTTTCGTCCAGGCGAGCACCGGTCTTCTGTCAAATTTTGCTCCCTTGTCAAAAAATGATACCGGAATGCAAGGCGATCGTAAAGTCTTTGTCTTCGCCTTGGCATTGCAATATGAATCAGGTTACAATAGTAACTTTGTTATTTCTTAGCTTATTATAACAAAAGCAGATTTTATAATGATTTGGATAAGTTTGTTTGAAGATATATGCCCATACACGGCATTATCATATAATGCACTGCATTTTCAGGAAAACCCAGCTTGCACATACAAATATATGTACGCTTACAGGTCAAAATGCGCATTGAAAATAAATCTATTTTTATGATTTTTGAGGATACTTAAGATATGAACGAGGAAACAGCCCGAGATTTCAGTTTTGCGCAAGCGCTGAACCACGAGGTAGCATATTTTGATGGGTAGCAAAATTTGTCAGAACACCGGCCCTGAGGTGCGCTGGTAGATTAATTCTCAAGGGCCGCAGTGTCGCTTGCATAAATTGCATCTTTTTTTTTTTTTTTTTTTTTTTCCGCCCGACATTCTAGCCCGGGCGCTGCAAATTTCAGGCCGGGCAGGGCGCCTGGCCAAAAAAGCTCTGCAGGAAACCCTGAAAACCTGATCTCCCAGTCACTTGCAGTTTTTTTGGAAATTAACAGAAGACAGGTCCAAACTACGTTTCTGTTTCCAGAGGCTGTTTGAGTGACTAAATTTTCTAAAAACACCCAAATGTTACATGAAGAATTTTAAAAAAGCAACAATCCCTGTAATTTTAGCTACACTCAGCGCAAGGTGCTAGTGATAAGCAGGACCATGGGAAGTCATAACTCAATGCACACGGGTTTTATGTTACTGATTATTTAGAGTAAGCAATGCGGATTGATGCGCCAACGCATTTGACGGACTTTATGCAGTCACTGTACTCAACAAAAAAACACAACAAGAATCCTGTTTGTCTCTGAAACTATTACCTAACAATCATCAGAAACTACTTGGTCAAGTACATACAAACAGAGACGATAATCCCACAATAATTCAACATGACTGACCTTCCATCTTTGGTACTTTCCACAGGAGGAAGCTACATATTTTACTCAAACATTTATATCTGCCTTTTGCAGTAATCGCTTGCGATGCTGAAATCACAACGATAATGCTAATGTTAGCTATCGGAAATTTGCTTGTTAGCAATTAATCGTCACCAGCTTGATAGTTCGCAGCTCCACAGTGACATGGCCAGCCACACTACAAACTCAAAAGTACTGTAACGTTATAAAGAGATAACAATGTGTAATGTATAATGCCTTACTTACTAGTCCAGCAGTAAAAGGGCCAAGGCAGCAATTGGTCGGACATCCCTCCTCGTCTTTGAGCTCATGCCAGCAAGTGAAAGCCTGGCCAATATTGATCCTTGCTGGGTTTTGATTCTGTTTCTCTCTCTTTCATTTTTTTTGTCTCCTCAGATAAAACTTTTGATTTCATTGGTTTTCTTACTGCTTCTGCCATGATAGCCCTAATCCCACATAGGCGTTCGCATTGACTTCCGTCTTTTTAACGACTGAGGAAAGGGGGAAGTGATGTATGCCGTACAGCAGTCAGTACATTTGTAGTTCTTTGTGTGTAGAGGGGTTCCTGCCATCCACCTCGAAACTGCTTAGTGCCAGTGAAAGTGATACAGACGTCCTCAGGCCATGACAGAGGTGTCATTCAACCTGATGAGAGTCAATGTACCATGACAAAATTTCTGAAAATATTATATAAAGGTTGAAAAGTTACTTAGTGTTGCTTTAACCTGATTTTCAATTATTTTGAGAATAACTGATATTTCCATAATGTGGAGCAATTTATGGGCATCATTCAGGCAACAAATTCTGTTTTGCTCTGCTTTTACGCATGTTGGATGGCTGTTTTCGTTAAGTATACTAATCGTCTTATATTTGGTGCCTGGTTTCTGCTTAAATTTAGCTTTTTGCAGCATATTGATGGAATCAGAAATTTCACTTTCGGACATGAAAACAGCTCAGTCATTTTGCATTAATAATGATGCATGTCATAATATACATATGATAACGGATAAGTTTTCAGGCCTAAGATCCTGAAATCATCCAGCGAGATCAAAGAAACCTTCAGGGGCCTCAAACTCCAACAAGCTCTGCAGCACAGCCATTGACAACTCGACTCAAATGATTATTTGAAGTCTGGCAAGTAGAGAATCTGGACATAATATTTTCAAGGCCATAAATGAATAATGATGGAGTTTATGTAACTTGAAAACGACTGAAGGTCTGCAAACATTATTCCCAAATGTAGATCTGTGACACCATAACACCGTAACAATGTGAGACACCAGTGTAACACTGAGCCTCACCATAGACTCAGCGGGAGAGCGGCTATGAAGGCACTTTTTAACAATACATGGTGCTTATTACAAATTCCATAATTTCCATAGTTTGTAAAATTTACCGCAGACATCACCCGAGCCGCTTGTTCAGCCTCAAAAGTTCTCTCCTGCAGGGCAGCCACCTTGCGGTCCATTTGCACTTTTACCTATGTATAGATGAAAGCACAATCACCACATCACACATTTATCAAATTTGAAAAATTTAATTTAAATTGGATAAAGTGCATCGAAATACCCCGCAGGACCACAACTTGGTGCTGGTGCCAAATGCTTCGTTTGAGAGTGCTTATCATTATTTACACAGACTTCAGTGTTGGCCTCTAGATTCCATGGGTGAGTTGTGTCGGATGTGTCGGATGAATGATGCTACAAAACCCAAAACCAGTGAAGTTGTCACGTTGTGTAAATCATAAATAAAAACAGAATACCGTATTGGCCCGAATATAAGACGACTCTGAATATAAGACGACCCCTCTTCTTCAAGACCCTTATTTGGAAAAATACTTTTTATTTGAACGAAATCTCATTTGCATAAAAAAACATTTCCTTGTACATATCAACATCTTTGGTGTTTATCATGGGGGAAAAAAATCATAAAATCCTCAATAGCACAGCAAATAGGCAAAACCCAGAACGCACTTCACGGTTCTTTGCCATGAAATCAGTGCAACAAAACAGGCATAAACCTACTAGCCTAACTTGTGCAATAAACGGCACACATTTGCTTGACGGACAGTGTCAGAACAGTCTGCAAAATGTAAGAGCATTTACATCCAAAAAAAACACCACAGACAGTTTTTGCCGCTTTCATTTTGAATGACGTTGATTTAAATACAGCTAATACGCGTCCAGATGAATGACTGTCGTCTGACCTAATCGGAGAACAAGCAACACGTGTTAACTGTGGAGTGCTCTCGGAATGAACCTTCTGTTAATTGTGAAAATTACTGAGAACAGGTCAGGACTAATAATTGCATTAAACGGAAGTTTTGCGCAACCCAACTCTGTTCTTGTTCCGCAACTGTACTGAATGTAGCCCATGATTTAATCGCCGTTAGATTGCACATGCAGAGAAACCGTGTCTTCGGTTGACAATTACGCTAATTATGTTGTCACATCATATCTTTTTACTGCCTTCACGTTGTTCGTTCTCTCAGCTTTGTTTACAACCATAAGTTTAAAATTCGCATCATAACTTCTCCTCTGACTTTTATTCACCTGACCGACTTCGGAAGCACGTTTTTTAAGTGGATCTCTGTGCCCTGGCTGCATCTTTCTGTCATTCAGTAGCTTATGCAAATCTAGCCTAACACACCCACTCCGACTTTACAGGATCACGCTAGGGTCACACTGCTCTAAACACTGACAGAGAGAAAAGCTCTCATATGGCGGCACCTATTGTTTTACATGGGTAACTCCTTAGACCCCGAATATAAGACGAGACGTCATTTTCAGGCATTTTTCAGGGGAAAAAATATCGTCTTATATTCGGATCAATACGGTACAATGATTTGCAAATCCTTTTCAACCCATATTCAATTGAATACACAGCAAAGACAAGTTACTTAATGTTCAAACAGGTAAACTTTGTAATTTTTTGCAAATATTACCTCATTTGGAATTTGATGCCTGCGGCATGTTTGAAAAAAGCTGGCACAAGTGGCAAAAAAGACAGAGTTGAGGAATGCTCATTAAACACTTATTTGGAACATTCCACAGGAGAAAGGGCTAATTGGGAACAGGTTGGTGCCATGATTGGGTATAAAATCAGCTTCCCTGAAATGCTCAGTCATTCACAAACAAGGATGGGGCGAGGGTCACCACTTAGTGAAGAACTGCATGAGCTGATTGTCGAACAGTTTAAAAACAACATTCCTCAACGAGCTATTGCAAGAAATTTAGGGATTTCATCATCTACGCTCCGTAATATCGTCAAAAGGTTCAGAGAATCTGGAGACATCACTGCACGTAAGCGAAAAGGCCGAAAACCAACACTGAATGCCCGTGACCTTTGATCCCTCAGGCTGTACAGCATCAAAAACCCGACATCAGTGTGTAAGGGACATCACCACATGGGCTCAGGAACACTTCAGAAAACCACTGTCAGTAACTACAGTTCGTCGCTACATCTGCAAGTGCAAGTTAAAACTACAATGCAAAGCAAAAGCCATTTATCAACAGCACCCAGAAACGCCGGCGGCTTCGCTGGGCCCAAGCTCATCTAAGATGGACTGATACAAAGTGGAAAAGTGTTCTGTGGTCTGACGAGTCCACATTTCAAATTGTTTTTGGAAACTGTGGACCAAAGAGGAAAAGAACCATCCGGACTGTTATAGGCGCAAAGTTCAAAAGCCAGCATCTGTGATGGTATGGGGGTGTATTAGTGCCCAAGGCACGAGCAAGTTTATGTTTATGTTTATGTTTTATTTATTTGACATGGACATCACAAATCACATTGGACGAACCAGATGCGTTGCTAACAGTGTATATAGCACAAGTGCTAGTTTTCAACACCTGTCCACAGGAGACTTTTCTAAAAGTATAGTCTAAAACCTAAGTACAAGGAATATAAATATACAGACATAGGTTACACATATGTGAAGGCACCATTAATGCTGAAAGGTACATACAGGTTTTGGAGCAACGTCCTTTTCATGGACGCCCCTGCTTATTTCAGCTAGACAATGCCAAGCCACATTCTGCACGTGTTACAACAGCATGGCTTTGTAGTTAAAGAGTGCGGGTACTAGACTGGCCTGCCTGTAGTCCAGACCTGTCTTCCATTGAAAATGTGTGGCGCATTATGAAGCGTAAAATATGACAACGGAGACCCCGGACTGTTGAACAGCTTAAGCTGTACATCAAGCAAGAATGGGAAAGAGTTCCACCTGAAAAGCTTCAAAAATTGGTCTCCTCAGTTCCCAAACGTTAACTGAGTGTCGTTTAAAGGAAAGGCGATGTAATACAGTGGTAAAAAGGCCCCTGTGCCAACTTTTTTGCAATGTGTTGCTGCCTTTAAATTCTAAGTTAATGATTATTTGCAAAAAAAAAAAAACTTTCTCAGTTTGAACATTAAACATCTTGTCTGTGCAGTGTATTCAATTGAATGTAAGTTGAAAAGGATTTGCAAATCATTGTGTTCTGTTTTTATCTACGATTTACATAACGTGCCAACTTCACTGGTTTTGGGTTTTGTAAAACGTAGGCTCATAGGAAATATAGCATGTATGTGTCAACATTTTCAGAACGAACTCCCCACAGACTAAACTTACCCCAGCTCTTTCCTGAACAAGTTGATCAACTGTCTGCCACATGGCGACTAGTTTCTGCTCATATTCTTCTCTATGTATCTAGATGGAGAAAAATTAACACACTGGAGAAAAAAAACACTAATTTTGCATGTTTGCTGTGTTGTAAAGGATGTTTAATAGATATTTTGTTAAATTAGCCTATTTGGGATGTAAGATACTGAAGTATAGACTCATAGGAAATATAGCTCTTTGTCAACATTTTAAATGATCTTTCTACTGACTGTACATATACAATTTTCAGACATGAAAAATTCCAGCCTTTTCGCTATTTGGGCCAAATACCAAAAAAATATTGTTTTTTTGGGTGGGCCGGATCCTATTTTTGGCAGAATATTTTCGGTGGCAAAAATTCAGTGCTTTCGTACACACAATTTTATTGGTGAGAAATGAAAAATTTTTATTTTTTTATTTTGACCAGGCCAGGTACATTGAACAGATCCTGAAGGACCACAATGTGTGCTTGTATAAAGGGATTCCTTCAGTGTGCTGACAAAAGCAAAGGTAGAACCTGATCTCTCCCATTGTGCTTGATGCCTAATGATTGTTATCATTACGCTTCATTCTTCACAATTTACATTGACTGCAAAGTTTTCCTCAACATTCCATAGGTGAGTTTATGCAACTTTAGTAATGTTTAGGAGGCAAGACACAGAACCATAAAGTCAATGGAAATATAGATATTTTAAGAATAAAGTATTCACAAATTAAACTTACCATCATTTTCTCTTGGACTACTTTGTCAATTGGTTGCGACATGGCGGCTACACTTTGGTCAGACTCTGCTTTATGTATCTAGGTGAAATTGACATATTGGAGAAAACATCACTAATTTTGCGTATTTGCTGGGTTATTTAGCATGTTGGACAGTTTCATTGTAAAATTAGCCTGTTTGGGATGTAAGAAACTGAAGCATAGTTTCAGGAAATCAAGCTCTTTGTCAACATTTTAAGAATAAAGTTTCCACTGACTGCAGACTTACCTCCCTTTCCTCCAGGACTGGTTTATCAATCGCCTCTGACGGCGGCTAGTTTCTGCTCATATTTTTTTTACCCTGCGTTTAGATCGAAAAAAACTGAGAATTTAAAAGTGAAAAATATCGCTAATTATGCTTTTATTCACAGATCTTACTGGTGACTTTGCTGGATTTATGCTTTAACCTGATTTTCTATTATTTAAAAAAGAACTGATATTTCCATAATGTGGAGCAATTTATAGGCATTATTCAGGCAAAAAAAAATCTGTTTAGCTCTATTTTCACGTATGTTGGATGGCTGTTTCATTAAAATAGCCTGTTTAGGATGTATTATACTTAATCCTAGGCTCATAGGAAATGTGGCCATTTGACAACAGTTTAAGAATAAAGTTTCCACTGACAGCAAAACTTAGTTCTCTATGCAAGTGAACTAATCATCTCATATTTGGTGCCTGGTTTCTGCTCAAATGTAGCTTTTTGCAGCATATTGATGGAAGGAGAAATTTCACTTTCAGACATAAAAACTAATTTTGCATTCATTTAGCATTTTGATCACTCATTTTGCATTAATAATGATGCATGTCATAATATACATATGATCACGGAGAAGGTTTCAGTCCTAAGATCCTGAAATTACCCAGCGAGATCAAAAACACATTCAGGGGCCTCAAACTCCAACAAGCTCTGCAGCACAGCCATTGACAACTCGACTCAAATGATTATTTGAAGCCTGGCAAGTAGAGAATCTGGACATAATATTTTCAAGGCCATAAATGAACTGTGATGGAGTTTATGTAACTTGAAAAGGACTGAACGTCTGCAAACATTATTCCCACATGTAGATCTGTGACACTATAACACCGTAACAATGTGAGACACCAGTATAACACTGAGCCTCACCATAGACTCAGCGGGAGAGCGGCTATTAAGGCACTTTTTAACAGTACATGGTGCTTATTACAAATTCCATACTTTCCATAGTTTGTAAAATTTACCGCAGGCATCACCAGAGCCGCTTGTTCAGCCTCAGAAGTTCTCTCCTGCAGGGCAGCCACCTTCTGGTCCATTTGTGCTTTAAGCTGCGTTTAGATGAAAGCACAATCACCACATCACACATTTGGACATAGTGTTCCTGTTTTTCACTCTTTCGGCCAAATGCATGATTTTTTTTCCATTTTTAGCCGAAAATTTTCGATGGTCAAAAATTCCCTGCGTCGGAACAAATAACTGTTTCAGCAGCACGAGCAAAAAATTTTATTTAAATTGGGTAAAGTGCATAGAAATACCCCGCAGGACCACAACTTGGTGCTGGTGCCAAATGGTTCGTTTGAGGGTGCTTATCATTATTTACACAGACTGCTGTGTTTGCCTCCAGATTCCATGGGTGAGTTTATGCAATTTTAGTTATGTGTCGGGTGAAAGATACTACAAAACCCAAAACCAGTGAAGTTGTCACGTTGTGTAAATCATAGATGTAGCCCTTTGAATTTCAGGTTAAATGTTACTTTGGTCACAAATAGTAATAGTTCAAAAAGCACAACTTCATTAATAGAATAAATAGGATTAAAACTGGTTTAAAGTTTTAAGAGGTTTTGATGTTTCATATTATGCATTGAGTATGGAATTTCAAGGGTGAAGTTCATGTGTTCTGTTATTTACAGGTTGTGAAATATAAATATGTTTCCTTAATGACTGAGTTTAAAATACTGGAAATATTGTGAGAATATTTTATTTTCTTTACGTTTGAAAAAAGAAAAGGAATGTAAGTACCGAATATTTATTTTCCAAGCCAATGAGAAGTGAGTTGAAGGTCAGGGGTTAGCGGAAGTGTGTGTAACCTGAGGGAAGCGAGACGCGAATGCATGGGATGTGCTGATCTGTTGTAGTTAAAAGCCACGTACGGTGAAATTCATAGCCCGTGGATTTCTTAATGAATATTGTTGCGTGAGTACACAACTCGTGAATTCTTGAAAGTTACTATATTCACGGATGGACTGTTTCGAACACTTTCTTCTGGCGAGGAGGAAACGTTCGTGCTGTTTTCGGTCTAGCTAGCTCGAGAGTGAGATTGCCTAGCTCTTTTGGTATGCGTGTGGACTCAATGCTGGCTGGTACAGTAAGCTTGATATGTCCGCACAAAGCACAGAAGATCCCTGCGATTCAAACGACGACTGCTCTGGATTCCGCGGTGAGGAGCTACCTGCACGTTTCCTGCGTGTGGAACTGAGTTGCTGAATCGTTTTCTAGCTCATGAGAGCGAAGGAGCCGCTATTGCTGGTTGGTTACAACGCACGCAAGCTACACACCAGGCCTGCAACGCTTTGAACTGGGGGTATTTACTTAGTATTTGCCGGCATTAGTATTTTTTTTTGTTTATTGAGGATAAGAGAATCCCTTATTTGAGTTTGACATATTGCACAAAAGCGTATTTCCCATTGAGGTATTCGTGAAATTCCAATGCGGTGAGTTTTTTTTTTTTGACAATCGAAACGAGCAATGCTTCTTGATTTGCCTGTGAACGAAGTAAATGATAAACATTCAACACAATCAGTTTTAGAAAAATATAGTTATTTGTGCTTAGACATTGGAACATTTACCTTAAGCCCTGCCAGTGCAGGAAAACCTTTCTAATGTGTATGGTATGACATTTGAGAGCTCTGAGAGAGTTAAGACATTCAGTTGAAAACGAATTAAGTTAATGATCCTGGGTAGATTAGTCTTGGACTAATTCAGACATTGTTCTCTTGCTATTACCTTGCTATTGTTTGTACAGAAGGACAAAATACCATCTAACATTAAAGGTAGAGATACCACGTGATATAAAGAACTCAGGATAGCTACCCCTATTAATGCCTGGACAGCAAATGGGCACTACTTTAAATGGAGGCACCGCTGGGATTTACTTTGGGTCCTTTGGTTAAAATTATCATTAAATTCAGTTTTTGAGTCTTTAATAGCAAGATTACTGGGGAATTTTGTAAAATTTTGTCATGCGGTTAAAGCGCTTGTTAGTGACTGACAAGTCATAATAATTAGGGGCTAACAAGTACAACTTTGGTTACATTAAAGAATAAGTTGTTAAATCATAATTTTCAGTTTGAGAGCAACTAGAAAAAAAAAATTTGTTGTAGTTCTAACGTAATGTGTTACTATTAAAAGTTATCATGATGGACATTCAGTCTGTGCATTCGGGGCTGGTGACATGGCTCAGGGAGTGGAGCCATGGTGAGTCCCTTGACGAAGACCATGTGTTGTTAGCACTCGTTCCCAAAGGCGTTGAAGTTGCCCAGACAGAAGAAATGCCGGAAACTGTGAAGGCCTTAGGTCAAGTGAGGGTAAGAGGCCGAATGTACAACCAAAAACTGGATCGATTGAGGGTTCTGTGGGAATGCAGAGAGAAGATTGATCCAGCTAAAATTCCCTTTGAAGTCAAGTATGCTGCCACCAACAGCACTTGGCCTGTCTTCATTGCAGCTAAACGTCCAGCTGTTGATGAAGACTCATCAAAGTCATTGAAAGCTCTGCTTGATGCTGTCACACCGAGTAGCTCTGCTGAGTCAATCATCCGTACTGTCGGCGATGTGCTGTCAAAGATTGAGAAGCCGTCAGGGGAAAACGGTAGCTACCGTCGCCTGCGGATGTTCTCTGGCACATTACCAACCCTTCCAGGTGAGGAAGCATTAGAGCATTGGCTTGAACAAGCTCGCTTGATGGTCGAAGAAAGTGACTGCTCAGACAGAGAAAAGCGTAGACGCATCATGGAATGTCTTAAAGGACCTGCTCTCGCTGTCGTAAAGGCAATACCAACAGCTGAGGCAGATGTCACCCCTTCAAAGTGTCTGGATGCAATTGAGAGTGCATTTGGCACAGCTGAGTCAGGTGAAGACTTGTACTTTGAGTTTAGACTATTGCAGCAGGAAAAAGATGAAAAACTCTCTGACTTCCTGAGGAGATTAGAACAGTCCCTCACTAAGGTAGTTAGTAAGGGTGGTATTCCTGCCAGCCGTGTGGATACCGCCAGAGTAGAGCAGCGATTGCGGGGAGCCACATATTCAGATCTCATGCTAGTGCAGCTAAAGTTGAGAGAGAGGAAGCCAAATCCTCCTAAGTTCTTAGAACTGCTGGCTGAAATCTGAGCCGAGGAGGAATATGCAGCTGCTAGAGTCAAGCTTAGCACGTCTGTCAATAGAGTTCATGCTAGTAACAATCTGGACAGTAATCAGACAGATATACAGTCCTTGAAAGCAGATATTAAGGACTTAAAATCACTGTTTGCTTCTAAGAAAACAATGCCTTCTCAAGAAATGGACAGTGACAAGGGGCCTGGTCCAGTCACTCAGAGCCCTTTGACCCAAAGCTGTGAAAACGCTGAAATAGCAGCTTTAAAGAAACAAGTCCAAAGGCTACTGAAGAAAATGTCCCGAGTAGCCAAAGACTCTGATCCACCAGCTAATGTTCTAAGAGTAGAGCCATCTAGACCTGCTCAGAGCAAACAAAAGTTAAACAAACCCAATAGAGAATTAGATGAAAGCATCTGTTACAGATGTGGCGAAATTGGGCATTTTGCCACCAAATGACAGAACGCTGAGAATCAGAGCAAAGTCATTCAAAAGCTCATTCAGTCTCTTAAGAAAGCCAAAGAGGGAAAGACCCCTAGCCAAGAAAGTAAAACTCCTGACACTGTCAGCTTAGTTAAGAAAAGCGAAGTGACTTTAGTTGGAGGCAGGAATGTTCCAAAAGGGCTGATAGGTCCCCCCTCTGTTGTTCCCTTGAGAGTGAATTGCCATCAGTGTGACGCCATACTAGACAGTGGCTCACAAGTAACTAGACAGTGGCTCACAAGTAACAATCATCTTTGAAAAGTGGTACAAGCAGCATTTGTCAGATGTTCTAATCCATCCTGTGTCTGGCCTAGCAATCTGGGGATTAAGTGACACCAGCTATCCCTGCCTTGGCTATGTTGTAGTAGATCTCGAGTTCCCTGAAAGTGTTGCTGGTTCCAAAGAGTCTCTCTCTTTCTTGGCACTGATCTGCCCTGGCCCCAGAACTCCAGACCAGATTCCTGTTATCCTAGGGACCAATGCCAGCCTTTTCAAGCGGTTGGCTAAACTCTGTAAACAGGCTGCGGGGGTGGATATTGCTAAGACTTTGGGTATTAGAGCAGATGAACCAGTCCAGAGCGAGCTCCAGAAGATCTGTGGGGAAGATGATGATCTAGGATGTGTGAGGTGGATGGGCCCCGGCCCGCTGACATTACCTGCTGGCGGTGATTGTCGCCCTGTGTGTCACGTGGAGTTGGAGAAGCCATTGGACAAAGAGGTGCTGATGGTGGACGCTTCCCCCACTGTTCCGCTTCCAGTGGGTGTGCTGCTGCCACCCATGATTGTGCGAAGCTCAGAGGTAGATGTGAACCATTTCCCTGTGCTGGTGCGTAATGAGTCAGCACGAGACACCGTCCTCCCAGTTGGAACAGTGATGGGAAATCTGTGCTCTGCTGATCATGTGATGCCTGCCTGCAGCCCGAAACCCAGTCTAAGGTGGAACACACAGAGCTTGACCCTTGCCTCATCGACTTAGGTGACTCTCCCATCCCAGCGCACTGGAAAGCCAGATTGAGAAAAAAGTTGTCTGAGAGAGCCAATGCGTTTTCTTTACATGAATGGGATGTGGGACTTGCTAGAGGGGTTGAGCATAACATCAGATTATCAGACACGAGACCCTTTAGAGAACGGTCACAGAGATTAGCTCCTGCCGACATCGAAGTTGTACGCCAACACCTGCAAGATCTTCTGAAAGCGGGCATTGTCAAGGAGTCGCGTAGCCCATACGCTTCTCCAATAGTTGTCACACGAAAGAAGGATGGCAGCGTTAGAATGTGTATAGACTACAGAACGCTGAATAATCGAACAGTGTCTGATCAATACACCACTCCGCGCATAGACGATGCGCTCAACTGCCTGACCGGGAGTAGGTGGTTTTCTGTATTAGATCTAAGGTCTGGTTATTACCAGATCGCCATGTCAGAAGCTGATAAAGAAAAAACGGCTTTTATCTGCCCCCTAGGGTTTTACCAATTTGAAAGAATGCTGCAGGGGATTACTGGAGCCCCTGCGACATTTCAACGATTGATGGAAAGAGCCGTAGGAGATATGAACCTGCTCCAGGTATTAGTTTACCTGGATGACTTAATAGTTTTTGGGAAGTCCTTGGAGGAACACGAAGAGAGGCTCCTCAAAGTACTAGACCGATTGGAAGGGGTGGGACTGAAGCTCTCTCTAAATAAGTGCCAGTTTTGCCAGCCAAGGGTGAAATATGTGGGGCGCATAATATCCGCCGAGGGCATCGCCACAGATCCCGAGAAGATGAGGGCTGTCACAAATTGGCCTTAGCCTACGGACCTGAAGTCTTTGAGGTCTTTCCTGGGATTCTGCGGATATTACCGGCGCTTTGTGGCAAACTATTCAGCAGTTGTCAGACCCCTCACTGAGCTCACCAAAGGATATGCACCCACTCAGAAGGGCAAACGTCACCTCAAAGAGAAAACAAAGACCTACCTGAAAGAGTCCGAACCGTTTGGAGACCGGTGGAATCAGGCTTGCATCGACGCTTTCCACTGTATCATTCAGTGCCTCACTAATGCGCCTGTCCTTGCGTTTGCAGACGCTAACAAGCCCTACATCTTGCATACAGATGCCAGCTTGACGGGGCTTGGTGCGGTGTTGTATCAAGAACACCCAGAAGGACTCAGGCCTGTAGCTTTTGCTAGCCGAAGAGTGCCACTGAGCAGTGTTACCTAGTCCATCAGCTGGAATTTCCAGCTCTTAAGTGGGCAGTTGTGGACAAATTTCACGATTACCTATACGGAGCGAAATTCACTGTCCGAACAGACAATAACCCACTCACCTATGTGCTAACGACAGCAAAGCTTAATGCGACAGGACACCAATGGCTAGCTGCCTTAGCAACATATGACTTTAACATCCAATTCCGACCCGGCAAGACCAACATTGACGCCGACTTGCTTTCTAGACACAGGGCTGAGGAATTCGAGAAAGGAAAGTGGGCGGAGATACCTCAAAACGGAGTTAAGTCCATCTGCAAGAGGATCTGTATAACAGAGCCGTCTGGAACACCATCCAGATATGTTGACCAATTGGGCGCATCCCCTGAGTGCATTCCTGATTTGTTCACTTTCCCTACTCACCTTGACTTGTTTTCCTTGAGGCAGATGTCCAAAGCTGACGTGAGAGAAGGGCAGCAGAAAGATGACGTCCTCAAGAGAGTGATGGCAGCCATGCAGCAAGACAATTGGTTGAGTGGCAAAGAGACAAATACAGAGTTTAGTCTGTTCAAGAGAGAGAAAGACCGTCTGGAAATGAGAGCTGGACTGCTCCACAGAATGAGCCAGAAACCCTCTGGAGGACAGATAACTCAGCTGGTACTCCCTGCTGAGTTCCGCAAGGCTGTCCTGAAATCCTTGCATGATGACATGGGACATTTAGGGGCAGAGCAGACAATGGATCTTCTGCGGAGTAGGTTCTATTGGCCCAAGATGGCTTTAGATGCTGAACAGTACATCAAAGACTGTGGAGAATGCATCATGCGCAAAACCCCATGCAAGAAGTCTGCACCCCTGCACCAGATTGTGAGCAGTGGTCCGATGGACCTAGTTTTGCATAGTTTGTTCTCTATGGAACCTGATTCAAGAGGGATCAGTAATGTATTGGTCGTGACAGATCACATTACACGTTATGCTCAGGCTTTTCCTACCAGAAACCAAAAAGCGATTACAGTGGCAAAAGTACTGGTAGAAAAATACTTTGTGCATTATGGTCTGCCAAGCAGAATACATTCAGACCAGGGAAGAGACTTCGAAAGTCGCTTGATAAGAGAGCTCTTGACAATCCTAGGGGTATGGAAATCTCGAACCACACCCTATCATCCTCAAGGGCACCCTCAACCTGAAAGGTTCAACCGCACTTTGCTGTCGATGCTTGCTACCTTGGGGAATGAAAAGAAACGTTCATGGAGTGAACATGCCCCGTATGTCGTCCATTCATACAACAGTACGAAATATGACGCTACAGGATATTCACCCTATCTACTGATGTTCGGCAGAGAAGCCAGGTTGCTTGTAGACCTCTGTTTCGGCACGTCACCCGACGGAAGTGGAGACAGAAACCATTCCCGGTACATCGAGAAACTGAGGGGAGATCTGCAGGAAGCCTATGAACTCGCTAGCAAATCAGCAGACAAGACACACCAAAGAAATAAGAGGGCGTACGACCACAATGTACGTTTTCAGACTATTGACATTGGTGACAGGGTGCTTCTCAGAAACTTGGGACTGAAAGGCAAACACAAACTTGAAAGCCGCTGGAGCCCTGTGCCCTATGTCATTGTCAGAAAGCTACCGAACCTACCGGTCTACTGAGTGAAGCCTGAAGGTGGAAAAGGAGGCGTGAAAACCATGCACAGAGATCATCTCCTACCCATTAGTCAGTCCATGAGAATGCCTGAGGGCCGAGATCATGAAGAGTCACCTGCTAGACCAAAGACAAGACGAAAAATTAGGAACAGACACCAAAGAAAGACTGAAAAAACACCTGAAGTGGAACTTAAAGACTCCAATTCCTCTTCGGACAGGACTATGAGTATGACAGGACTCATAGATCCTATGGTGAAAATCTACATAAGCTCTTGCCTCGGCCAATCTGTGATGAGCCTACAGATGATTCTCATTGTGAGCAGGAACTTTCTGTCCTCAACCAAAGTGGAGACGGTGATGTCGTGTCTGTCCACGAAAGCGATGATGAAATCCCGGAGGAACCTGAAATCTCAGATCAAGATCGGGAAGAACTAACTTTTGATGGAAGACAAGAAGAGCTGTTAGGAGATGACCATACCAGTGCTCTATGCACTGATTCTGATCACTCTGACTCTGAGCCAGACCAGGTAGACTATACAACACCTATTAGCACTCCTAAAGTTAAACCTAAATCTTCCCCTAAGATGAACAAAGATCTTAGACTAAGACCTAGCTCTAAGAGACAATCAAAACCTGTCTTTAGGCTGACTTATGATGAACCAGGAAAGTCTAGAGATCAGCCGATTGCCATTGTTTATAAAGGAATAATTATTAAACTAGGATGTTAGATCCTTAGTCTTGAATCCTTCCTTATGCCTGTACGTCATAGTTGTCTCATGAGGACATGCAGACATTTAGAAGGGGGAGGATGTAGCCCTTTGAATTTTAGGTTAAATGTTACTTTGGTCACAAATAGTAATAGTTCAAAAAGCACAACTTCATTAATAGAATAAATAGGATTAAAACTGGTTTAAAGTTTTAAGAGGTTTTGATGTTTTGTATTATGCATTGAGTATGGAATTTCAAGGGTGAAGTTCATGTGTTCTCTTATTTACAGGATGTGAAATATAAATATGTTTCCTTAATGACTGAGTTTAAAATGCTGGAAATATTGTGAGAATATTTTATTTTCTTTACGTTTGAAAAAAGAAAAGGAATGTAAGTTCCGAATATTTATTTTCCAAGCCAATGAGAAGTGAGTTGAAGGTCAGGGGTTAGCGGAAGTGTGTGTAACCTGAGGGAAGCGAGACGCGAATGCATGGGATGTGCTGATCTGTTGTAGTTAAAAGCCACGTACGGTGAAATTCATAGCCCGTGGATTTCTTAATGAATATAGTTACGTGACTACACAACTCGTGAATTCTTGAAAGTTACTATATTCACGGATGGACTGTTTCGAACACTTTCTTCTGGCGAGGAGGAAATGTTCGTGCTGTTTTCCGTCTAGCTAGCTCGAGAGTGAGAGAGCCTAGCTCTACTGGCATGCGTGTGGACTCAATGCTGGCTGGTACAGTAAGCTTGATATGTCCGCACAAAGCACAGAAGATCCCTGCCATTCAAACGACGACTGCTATGGATTCCGCGGAGAGGAGCTACCTGCACGTTTCCTGCGTGTGGAACGGAGTTGCTGAATCGTTTTCTAGCTCATGAGAGCGAAGGAGCCGCTATTGCTGGTTGGTTACAACGCACGCAAGCTACACACCAGGCCTGCAACGCTTTGAACTGGGGGTATTCACTTAGTATTTGTCGGCATTAGTATTTTTTTTTGTTTATTGAGGATAAGAGAATCCCTTATTTGAGTTTGACATATTGCACGAAAGCGTATTTCCCATTGAGGTATTCGTGAAATTCAAATGTGGTGAGTTTTTTTTTTTGACAATCGAAACGAGCAATGCTTCTTGATTTGCCTGTGAACGAAGTAAATGATAACTATATTTTTCTAAAACTGATTGTGTTGAATGTTTATTTGTGCTTAGACATCGGAACATTTACCTTAAGCCCTGCCAGTGCAGGAAAACCTTTCTGATGTGTATGGTATGACACTTGAGAGCTTTGACAGAGTTCAGACATTCAGTCGAAAACGAATTAAGTTAATGATCCTGGGTAGATTAGTCTTGTACTAATTCAGACATTGTTCTCTTGCTATTACCTTGCTATTGTTTGTACAGAAGGACAAAATACCATTACATACCATCATACCATACATACCATCACCATACCATCTCTAACATTAAAGGTAGAGATACCACGTTATATAAAGAACTCAGGATAGCTACCCCTGTTAATGCCTGGACAGCAAAGGGGCGCTACATAAATAAAAACAGAATACAATGATTTGCAAATCCAAGTAACTTAATGTTCAAACAAGTAAACTTTGTAATTTTTTGCAAATATTACCTCATTTGGAATTTGATGCCTGCAACATGTTTAAAAAAAGCTGGCACAAGTGGCAAAAAAGACTGAGAGTTGAGGAATGCTCATCGAACACTTATTTGGAACATTCCACAGGTGAACGGGCTAATTGGGAACAGGTGGGTGCCACGATTGGGTATAAAAGCAGCTTCCCTGAAATGCTCAGTCATTCACAAACAAGGATGGGGCGAGGGTCACCACTTAGTGAAGAAATGCGTGAGCTGATTGTTGAACAGTTTAAAAACAACATTCCTCAACGAGCTATTGCAAGAAATTTAGGGATTTCATCATCTACGGTCCGTAATATCGTCAAAAGGTTCAGAGAATCTGGAGAAATCACTGCACGTAAGCGAAAAGGCCGAAAACCAACACTGAATGCCCGTGACCTTTGATCCCTCAGGCGGTACAGCATCAAAAACCCGACATCAGTGTGTAAGGGGCATCACCACATGGGCTCAGGAACACTTCAGAAAACCACTGTCAGTAACTACAGTTCGTCGCTACATCTGCAAGTGCAAGTTAAAACTACAATGCAAAGCGAAAGCCATTTATCAACAGCACCCAGAAACGCCGCCGGCTTCGCTGGGCCCAAGCTCATCTAAGATGGACTGATGCAAAGTAGAAAAGTGTTCTGTGGTCTGACGAGTCCACATTTCAAATTGTTTTTGGAAACTGTGGACGTCGTGTCCTCCGGACCAAAGAGGAAAAGAACCATCCGGACTGTTATAGGCGCAAAGTTCAAAAGCCAGCATCTGTGATGGTATGGGGGTGTATTAGTGCCCAAGGCACGCGCTAGTTACACATATGTGAAGGCACCATTAATGCGGAAAGGTACATACAGGTTTTGGAGCAACATATGTTGCCATCCCAGAAACGTCTTTTTCATAGACGCCCCTGCTTATTTCAGCAAGACAATGCCAAGCCACATTCTGCACGTGTTACAACAGCATGGCTCCGTAGTAAAAGAGTGCGAGTACTACACTCTGTAGTCCAGACCTGTCTCCCATTGAAAATGTGTGGCGCATTATGAAGCGTAAAATACGACAACGGAGACCCCGGACTGTTGAACAACTTAAGCTGTACATCAAGCAAGAATGGGAAAGAGTTCTACCTGAAAAGCTTCAAAAATTGGTCTCCTCAGTTCCCAAACGTTTACTGAGTGTCGTTAAAAAGAAAGGCGATGTAACACAGTGGTAAAAAGGCCCCTGTGCCAACTTTTTTGCAATGTGTTGTTGCCTTTAAATTCTAAGTTAATGATTATTTGCAAAAAAAAAAAAAACTTTCTCAGTTTGAACATTAAACATCTTGTCTGTGCAGTGTATTCAATTGAATATAAGTTGAAAAGGATTTGCAAATCATTGTGTTCTGTTTTTATCTACGATTTACATAACGTGCCAACTTCACTGGTTTTGGGTTTTGTAAAACGTAGGCTCATAGGAAATATAGCAAGTATTTGTCAACATTTTCAGAACGAACTCCCCACAGACTAAACTTACCCCAGCTCTCTCCTGAACAAGTTGATCAACTGTCTGCCACATGGCGACTAGTTTCTGCTCATATTCTTCTCTATGTATCTAGATGGAGAAAAATTAACACACTGGAGAAAAAAAAACACTAATTTTGCATGTTTGCTGTGTTGTAAAGGATGTTTAATAGATATTTTGTTAAATTAGCCTATTTGGGATGTAAGATACTGAAGTATAGACTCATAGGAAATATAGCTCTTTGTCAACATTTTAAAAATGATGTTTCTACTGACTGTACATATACAATTTTCCGAAATGAAAAATTCCAGCCTTTTTGCTATTTGGGCCAAATACCAAAAAAATATTGTTTTTTTGGGTGGGTGGGCCGGATGCTATTTTTGGCAGAATATTTTCGGTGGCGAAAATTCAGTGCTTCCGTACACACAATTTTATTGGTGAGAAATGAAACATTTTTTTTTATTTTGACCAGGCCAGGTACATCGAACAGATCCTGAAGGACCACAATGTGTGCTTGTATAAAGGGATTCCTTCAGTGTGCCGACAAAAGCAAAGGTAGAACCTGATCTCTCCCATTGTGCTTGATGCCTAATTATTGTTATCATTACGCTTCATTCTTCACAATTTACATTGACTGCAAAGTTTTCCTCAACATTCCATAGGTGAGTTTATGCAACTTTAGTAATGTTTAGGAGGCAAGACACAGAACCATAAAGTCAATGGAAATATAGATATTTTAAGAATAAAGTATTCACAAATTAAACTTACCATCATTTTCTCCTGGACTACTTTGTCAATTGTTTGCGACATGGCGGCCACACTCTGGTCAGACTCGGCTTTATGTATCTAGGTGAAATTGACATATTGGAGAAAACATCACTAATTTTGCATATGTGCTGGGTTATTTAGCATGTTGACAGTTACATTGTAAAATTAGCCTGTTTGGGATGTAAGAAACTGAAGCATAGTCTCATAGGAAATCAAGCTCTTTGTCCACATTTTAAGAATAAAGTTTCCACTGACTGTACATGTACAATTGTCAGACATTAAAAATTTCAGCCTTTTCGTTCTTTGGGCCAATACCGAAGATGGTTTTTTTTCTTTGCTGTTTTTGGCTGAATATTTTCAGTGAGTGAAAATGCAGTGCACTCGTACTCTTATATGTATTAGCATGACAAGAAAAAAAACTGAATACTGATTAGACCAGGTACATCGAACAGACCCTGATGGACCACAATGTGTGCTGGTATCAAGGGATTCCTTCAGTGTGCTTACAAAAGCAAAGGTAAAACCTGATCTCTCTCATTTTGCTTGATGCCTAATTATTGTTATCATTACGCTTCATTCTTCACAATTTATATTGACTGCAAAGTTTTCCTCAATATTCCATAGGTGAGTTTATGCAACTTAAGTAATGTTTAGGAGGCAAGACACAGAACCATGAAGTCAATGGAAATATAGATATTTGTTTACCTTTTAAGAATAAAGTATTCACAAATTAAACTTACCATCATTTTCTCCTGGACTACTTTCTCAATTGTTTGCGACATGGTGGCTGCTCTCTGGTCAGACTCTGCTTTATGTATCTAGGTGAAATTAATATAAATTGAGAAAACATCACTAATTTTGCATATTTGCTGGGTTATTTAGCATGTTGGACAGTTACATTGTAAAATTAGCCTGTTTGGGATGTAAGAAACTGAAGCATAGTCTCATAGGAAATCAAGCTCTTTGTCAACATTTTAAGAATAAAGTTTCCACTGACTGCAGACTTACCTCCCTTTCCTCCAGGACTGGTTTATCAATCGCCTCTGACACGGCGGCTAGTTTCTGCTCATATTATTCTTTTCCCTGCGTTAAAGTTGGAAAACAAACTGAACATTTAGAAGTGAAAATATTGCTAATTATCTTTCTATTCACAGATTCTACTGGTGACTTTGCTGAATTTATGCTTTAACCTGATTTTTTGATTATTTAGAGAATAACTGATATTTCCATAATGTGGAGCGATTTTTGAGCATCATTCAGGCAACAAATGCTGTTTAGCTCTATTTTTATGCATGATGGATGGCTGTTTTGTTAAAATAGCCTGTTTAGGATGTATTATACTTTATCTTCGGCTCATTGGAAATATAGCTATTTGACAACAGTTTAAGAATAAAGTTTTCATTGACAGCAAAACTTAGTTCTCTATGCAAGTAAACTAATCATCTCATATTTGGTGCCTGATTTTTGCTCAAATTTAGCTTTTTGCGGCGTACTGATGGAAGGGGAAATTTTATTTTCAGACATGAAAACTCATTTTGCATTTTGATCACTCATTTTGCATTAATAATGATGCATGTCATAATATACATATGATAACAGTTCAGCTTTCAGGCCTGAAATTACCCAGCGATATTAAAAAAACATTCATGGGCCTCAAACTCCAACAAGCCCTGCAGCACAGCCATTGACAGCTCGTCTCAAATGATAATTTGAATTCTGGCAAGTAGAGAATCTGAACATAATATTTTCAAGGCCATAAATGAATAGTGATGGAGTTTATGTAACTTGAAAACGACTGATGGTCGGCAAACATTATTCCCACATGTAGATCTGTGACCCTCTAACTCTGTAACAATGTGAGACACCAGTATAAAACTGAGCCTAACCATAGACTCAGGGGTAAAGCGGCTATGAAGGCACTTTTTAACAATACATGGTGCTTATTACAAATTCCATAATTTCCATAGTTTGTAAAATTTACCGCAGGCATCACCCGAGCCTCTGTAGAGCCTCTGAAGTTCTCTCCTGCAGGGCAGCCACCTTCTGGTCCATTTGTGCTTTTAGCTACGTTTAGATGAAAGCACAATCACCACATCACACATTTGGACAAAATGTTTTCCAGTTTTCACTCTTTCGGCCAAATGCATGATTTTTTTTCTATTTTTTGCCGAATATTTTCAATGGTTAAAAATTCCCTGCATCTGAACAATTAACTCTACCACCAGCACAACTGAAAAATGTAATTTTATTTGGGTAAAATGCATAGAAATACCCCGCAGGACCACAACTTGGTGCTGGTGCCAAGTGCTTCGTTTGAGAGTGCTTATCATTATTTACACAGACTGCAGTGTTTGCCTCTAGATTCCATGGGTGAGTTTATGCAATTTTAATTATGTGTAGGATGAATGATCCTAAAACGTAGGCTCATGGGAAATATAGCAGCTATTTGTCAACATTTTCAGAACAAACTCCCCACAGACTAAACTTACCTCAGCTCTCTCCTGAGCAAGTTGATCAAATGTCTGACACATTGTGACTAGTTTCTGCTCATATGCTTCCATTGCCTGTGTTTAGATGGAAAAAAAATTGAACAAGTATAAATGAAAATATCGCTAATTATTCTTTTATTCACAGATTCTACAGGTGACTTTGCTGAATTAATGCGTTAAAGCAACACAAAGGAACTTTCATTTTTGGTTGAGTTTGGCGGCGCCTGTGGAACAAAGCGGTAGTATTTTGCCAGAGGGTAGAGCCCATTTCCCATGAGCACCATCGCGTAGCGTCGTAAACATCCTGATTCCTGGTAGCATGCAGTCTTTTTGGAAATTAACAGAAGACAGGTCCAAACTACGTTTTTGTTTCCAGTGGCTGTTTCACTGACTTAAATTTCTGAAATCTACTAAATGTACGTGCAGAATTTTAAACAGGCAACAATCCCTGTAATTTTAGCTACACTCAGTGTAAGGTGCTAGTAATAAGCCGGACTATGAAGAGTCATAACTCAATGCACACGGGTTTTATTTTACTGATTATTTGGAGCAAGCAACGCGGTTAGACGCGCCAACGCATTTGATACACTTCTTTTGCAATCACTGTACTCAACTCAAAAAAAAAAAAAAAAAAAAAAGAATCCCGTTTGTCTCTGAAACTATTACTAGACAATCATCAGAAACTACTTGGTCAAGTACATACAAACTGAGACGATAAAGCCCCAACTAGAAAAGTGCAGTTCCAGGGGAAACTGTCTGGGCAAGCTGGAAGCTGGCAATAAAGTGAAGTTCGGATTACTGACAATGCAAGGTTAATGCAGCTGGAAAATGAGTTTAAAGCTTCTTAAAATTAAAATTATTTATGACAATAGGACACTGAATCTTTTAAAGGGATAGTTTAGATTTTGTGACATGAAGTTGTATGAAAGCACTTATTTAGGAAGACCTCCCCAAGATGCAACAATACATCAAACCTAATTCATATCTTTATTTGAGAGAAATTGTTGTTGTTGCCTACTTAAACATTGCCATAAAAATACTGGTGCCCATTAAGAAATATATTACATGAGAACGAAGTTGTCCACTTATCGCAAAATTGTATCAAAATTATATTTACTCATATTGCAGAAGATTGTGGGAATTATTCGGGCGCGACATAAAAAAAAGGAAGGGGCTATTCACCCCACTACGGAGAGAACTGAGGGAAAGACATTGGCTATCTGCCCCGCAGCGGGGCCGTCAAGAGAAGCAGTTCTGCCATTTTCCCAGCAGCTGGGCCAATAATAGATTTAATTTTGTAATCCGCCCACTCTTTGAAGTTTCGCACGGAGCCGCTGCAGGGCGAATAGCCTCTTCCTGAAAAAAAAAAAAAACGCTAAATAAAAGGCTACACGTTTTTCAGCTTTTCCAACAAATTCATTACTTTTCCATTCAATAAGAAGCAGAACTCCTTTTAAGCACATTTTAAACTGAAGAAAAGTTTACAGCAACAGAATCATCACGCCCAACAAATATGTTGACCAATGTCATTAACTGCCATATATTTACAAATAAATTACATCAATTTATTTCGGGGAACGTTTAGGTAGGCAAGATGACCAGAACAACGAGCAGCACTGTAAATTGGGGTGTCATCATTTATCAGAGGAATCTGCCGTAAAGTGATTGGTCTCGTGATCCTGAAAGAGTCAGGTGATAATGTAAAAAGAAGGCCTCATATGATTAACAATAATAATAATAATAACAATAATATTATTATTATTATTTTTCTTATTATTATTATTTAGCAAATAACATTAGATCAGGGCATTGATCCATTTATGGAAAGCCAAACTACTAGGTGCTACTGCCCTGTTATCAATGGATTTCATTTATCAGTTAATTTAACGCACTGTCTCCTATTTATTTTAACTGTAAGCTGAGTCCTGCGCGCATGTAACTGTGGTTTACAGTTAATATTCTCAGAACCGTAAAATTGCAGTTAAATAAGTGGCAAAAAAGGTGCCAGTTAAAATAACTGGCAAAAAAGGTGCGAGTTTATAACAGTGTGCTTACTCCAGCCTTAAACCCAGCTATGTTAAAACTCTGGAAAAAATCATATCAATCGATGAACCAATCGCGACTGGGAACATCACTTTCATTTATTTGTACTTAACTAGCTCTATTTTGTTACCAATATTTTGCCTATTTTAGAAACGATCATGAATATATTTAGCTAATGCAAACAGTTGCTGGTAGCTATATGCCAGAATGGGATCTCAAGCTATTGTTTCTTCTGCTTTGCCATTTTTACTGTAACGTGTTGAGTTGGATGCTACCGGCAAAAAGACCGTTCTTTCCCGCACTCAATGTGCTTTCGCTGGAGGCGAAATGTTTTTTTCCCCACTCGAGTTCCGGACACCAACAGAAACTCATTAGCGCACAGTCAATCGACGACCTTGTGCTGGACTTCTGAAGCAGTGTCTCGAGACCGTTACTTATTTTTGTCTTCACTGGTCTTGCACTAATATAACCGAGATTGCATCAGCTTATTCTAGAAGATATGAATGCTCTGAACAGATGATTTTTATCAATCCTAGCAGGAAACATTAAAAATGACTGGCAGGATTGGAAACGGCCACTGCATTTCCAAATGAAGTACACAAAGATTTTGCGTCCTGGAGCTGGTTTCAGCGACTGTATCAACTACTATACCGGAAATTCTTTCACTGAGGTTGACACAGAATTATTCTTTTAGATTCGTACCTATCTTTGTGTCTTAAAAACTACAATGTTGAGGTCTGGGAAAAAGGCCAGCAGAGGGCTGAATCGAACCGCAAATGATCCATATCTAAAATATTTGAGTTTGGCTGAGTCATTTAGTCCAATGGAGATTTTAGCACAGGAGTTTCTTACGTATTGCGACCTCTAACTCAAAAATGGTAAGTCCAATCTAGGAAATGGATACGAAAGAGGAGAGTCAGCTGAGTAATTTTTCAAAATTGTGTTCGTAGTGCCAAAAATATGGAAACACGAGCAAGTTAGAAAACTGTGCATTTAGCCTTTGCAACCTGCATTTTCTTTTCGCATTTAACATTGGACTTAATGGAGCTTCGGTGAGCGGTCCTGTCGCTTTTCTGCTCATACAGCCAAAACTGTTTGTCCAAGTGCTTCCATAGTTACATTTTTGTGACCAGCACAACTTTTGCTACAACTTTAATATAAAAATATTTATGCAGAGTGAAAACTGTGGGAGTTAGAGCAAGTTTAAGAAGTCTGGACCATTTTGCTGATGTTTGTCACTCTAGCCGTGATGTCTCCACCCTCGAAGTTCCCAGAATTAATTGTAAAAAAAAAAAAAATTAAAAAAATAATAAGAAAATTATAGAAGTTACAAAAAAGTTGAACGGTAAATAAATTATACAAGCGTAGCTCAACATTTTACAGTTTGAATTACTTTTCTATCGAAAAGTATGACAGAGTAAAAAATATCTAAAAATAGTTACATTGTGAAAAATCTGTTTCATTGTTTCCGATGGGACAAAAATATTGAAATAAAAATTTATAACTCAAAATATGACAGATATCAAGAAGATAAATAATAGCAACTAAATTCAGAATGAGCTGAATTTTTTCAAGTTTGAATGAACTTTCAAGAACTTTCAAACTTGGTGCTGGTGCCTGGTGCTTCGTTTGAGAGTGCTTATCATTATTTACACAGACCTCAGTGTTTGCCTCTAGATTCTATGGGTGAGTTTATGCAATTTTAGTTATGTGTAGGATGAAAGATACTAAAACGTAGGCTCATAGGAAATAAAGCAGCTATTTGTCAACATTTTCAGAATGAAGTCCCACAAACTAAACTTACCCCGGCTTTCTCCCGAACAAGTTGATGAATTGTCTGCCACATGGCGGCTACTTTCTGCTCATATTGATCTCTTTGGGTCTAGATGGAGAAAAATTTACACATTGGTGAAAAGAAATCGCAAATTTTGCATGTTTGCTGTGTTATTAAGCATGTTGGATAGCTACACTGTAAAATTAGCCAGATTGAGATGCAAGATACTGAAGCATAGAATCATGGGAAATATAGCTTTTTGTCAACATTTAAACATTTGTCAACATTGGTGGTGGAAAATGCAGTGCACCCATACTCAAATGTATTAGCTGAACAAGAAAAAAAACATATTTTGATTAGACCAGGTACATCGAACAGATCCTGAAGGACCACAATGTGGTCCCATATGTTGATCTGTGACACTATAACACCGTAACAATGCGAGACGCCAGTATAACACTGAGCCTCACCATAGACTCGGGGGGAGAGTGGCTATAAAGGCAGTTTTTAACAATACATGGTGCTTATTACAAATTCCATAATTTCCATAGTTTGTAAAATTTACCGCAGGCATCACCCGAGCCGCTTGTTCAGCCTCAGAAGTTCTCTCCTGCAGGGCAGCCACCTTCTGGTCCATTTGTGCTTTTAGCTACGTTTAGATGAAAGCACAATCACCACATCACACATTTGGACATAATGTTTCCCGTTTTTCACTCTTTCGGCCAAATGCATGATTTTTTTTCTATTTTTAGCCGAAAATTTTTGATGGTCAAAAATTCCCTGAGCAGAACAAATAACTGTTTCAGCTATACGAGCGAAAAATTTAATTTAAACTGGGCAAAGTGCATAGAAATACCCCGCAGGACCACAACTTGGTGCTGGTGCCAAATGCTTTGTTTGAGAGTGCTTATCATTATTTACACAGACTGCAGTGTTTGCCTCTAGATTCCATGGGTGAGTTTATGCAATTTTAGTACTGTGTAGGATGAAAGATACTAAAACGTAGGCTCATAGGAAATATAGCAGCTATTTGTCAACATTTTCAGAATGAAGTCCCACAAACTAAACTTACCTCAGCTTTCTCATGAACAAGTTGATGAATTCTCTGCCACATGGTGACTAGTTTCTGCTCATATTGATCTCTTTGGGCCTAGATGGAGAAAAATTAACACATTGGTGAAAAGAAATCGCTAATTTTGCATGTTTGCTGTGTTATTAAGCATGTTGGACAGCTACACTGTAAAATTAGCCAGACTCGGATGCAAGATACTGAAGCATAGAATCATAGGAAATATAGCTTTTTGTCAACATTTAAAAAACGAAGTTTCTACCGACTGTACATGCACAATTTTCAGACATTAAAGATTTCAGCCTTCTTGCTCTTAGGGCCAAATTCCAAAAACGTTTTTTTTTGGCTATTTTTGGCCGAGTATTTTCGGTGGTGGAAAATGCAGTGCACCCGTACTCAAATGTATTAGCTGATAAAGAAAAAAAAATTATTTTGATTACACCAGGTATACAAACAGACCCCGAAGGACCACAATGTGTGCTGGTATCAAGGGATTCCTTCAGTGTGCTTACTGTAATGTGAATAGAGGCCACTAGATGGCCGTATTTACCTTTCTTTTATTAAGCTCAGACTGGAGCTAGGTGTAGACATGTCCTGGACATGTCTGGGGCAAGTCCCCGAAAATTAAAAAAAAGAGGTCTTAATGTGGGTGGGGTCTGCAAAAGAGTATATAAGGAAAAGAATTGAGACAGTAAAGAAAGTAGGAGAAATTGCAAGAAGAAGGATACATGTGACCAGACCTGTCATTCTGTTTGAGACCTGTGAAGCTTTTAGTGGATTGTTGCCTGTGTTAGAGAATTTTCCTCACCCAGGACATCACCAAGCCACCCCACCAAAAAGGGACTGTAAATATTTCTGTTTTGTTGTTGTACAATCAATCTTGGTCTTTAGTGTAGGTAGATTAGTTAGTCGTTATTGTTAGTTGTTGTCTGTTTAATTAAATGTGTTTAAGTTTTAAACTGTGTCTGTCATCCCTTGCTGTTGCTGTTGCTGTAGTGTTGTAAAAGTAATAACAAATTGGGGCCATAACAAATTGGGGGCTCGTCCGGGATAGACCATTCTGTGAGTAATTTATTGAAAATCTAACATTTCAAATTGTAAAATAGTTTTTTTTTAATTTTCCTATATAAATATATTGACAGATCAACAGCAATGGATGATTTCTTGGCATCACCAACTGTTGAGGTTTTGAAGTCTTTTAAAAAGACAGAACTGCTAGAAATTTGCAGACATTTAGAGCTGACAGAGGTAAAACCAGCCATGCGAAAAGCAAGACTGGCTAGAGAGATAGTTGAATATTACATTGATGAAAATGTGTTTGCACCAGGAGATCTGGAACAGTTTCCAGTGGAAAATCCAAATATAGAAATGGAACTTAAATTAAAAATGCTAGAGATTGAAAGGGAGGAAAAAGAAAAACAAAGAGAATTTGAAAGGGAAGAAAAAGAAAAACAAAGGCAGTTTGAGTTAGAAAAATTAGTAAGAGAAGAGATTGAAAGGGAGGAAAGAGAAAAACAAAGAGAATTTCAGAGGGAAGAAAAAGAAAAACAAAGACCGTTTGAGTTAGAAAAATTTGCAAGACAGAGAGATTTTGAATTAGAGAAATTCGATAGAGAAGAAAGACTCCAAATAACTAAAAATTAAAATTCAAACTGAAAATAAATTTCGGGCTAGCCAGGAGGTAAAATTGGTGCCTCCATTTTCGGAAAAGGATGTTGACAACTATTTCCAGTGTTTTGAAAAGGTAGCAAAGAGTTGCCAGTGGCCAAAGGAACACTGGCCTCTGATGTTGCAAACTGTCCTCAAGGGTAAAGCTCAACAAGCCTATTTGGCTTTGTCTGCAGATGATTCCTCTGATTATGAGGTTGTCAAAAAGGATATTTTGAGAGCTTATGAGTTGGTTCCAGAGGCTTACCGACAGAAATTCAGAGGTCTGAAGAAATCTAAAAATCAGACTTATGTTGAATTTGCTAATGAGAAGCAGGTTTGCTTTGAGCGCTGGTGTACTTCTATGGAGGTCAAGGATGATTTCAACTCACTAAAAGAGATGGTGTTAGTTGAAGAATTCAAGAACTGTGTTAAGCATGATGTTAAGACCTACCTTAATGAGAAGCAAGCACTGAATTTGCAATCAGCTGCCAAATTTGCAGATGAATATGTTCTCACGCATAAGTCCAAATTTCAGTCTAGCAGTAACAATAGATGGTCCCAATTTCAGAAAAAGGGTTACGGTGATACCCAAGATTCCTCACCCAAAGACAAATCTGGTGATGGTGCTCAGAAATCCAGTAACAGGTCTGATCAAAGTGTGAAAGCTGGCAGTGACAAAAGTGGTCTAGTTTGCAGTTATTGTAAGAAATCTGGTCATGTTACAACTAACTGCTGGTTCCTAAAAGCTAAGAAAGAAAAAGAGAAGGATACCAAACCAAATGCCTTTGTGAAAACAAGGTTAGAAACCCCTGTAGTTGATAACCGATCTGCTAAATTGCCTTCTTATTGTGGGGCTAAAAAGCCTGATACAGCTGACTTCGAGAGGGAGGAATTTCTTCCATTTGTGTCAGAGGGATTTGTGGCTCTGAATGAGCATACTACTCCTGTCCCCATATATATCCTAAGGGATACCGGAGCTTCTCAGTCACTTTTGTTGATGGACTCCTTGGAGTTACGTGATGAGACCGCTTCAGGGGATTTCATACTTGTACAAGGTATTGAAGGGAGGACTGTATCTGTACCCCTGCGCTCTATATTCTTGAAGTCCGATTTAGTTAAAGGACAGGTAAAGGTGGGACTTATGTCAAGTCTACCTATAAAGGGTGTTTCTCTGTTGCTAGGCAATGACCTGGCAGGGGGCAAAGTAATTCCCCCAGTACATCTTACTTCACAGCCGAGCACTGAAGATGGGGATGAGGACCCATCTCTGTATCCTTCTTGCGCAGTGACTCGTGCTATGGCCAAGAAGGCTCAAGAAGTAGATGGTCTGGTGCCGTCTAGCACATTGAATAGTCATGACTCAGGTGGTTCGCCTCATGACTCTGATTGGCCTACTATGGTTTCTCCGTTTGAGAACTTATCAGACACTTTTATCAGTTCATTGTTCAGCCAGCCAGGGGGGTTTGGTGATTCTGATGTGTCTGGAGACTTGTCTCTGTCCAGAAAGCGGTTGATTGAGGAGCAAACTAATGATCCTGAAATTTGTGCACTAAGGAGGAGAGCCCTTCCTGATAAAGAAATAGACGCAGTTCCAGTTGGGTATTATCTCAAGGATGGTGTGCTGATGCGGAAGTGGCACCCTCCTGATATCCATGCCAATGCAGATTGGGCAGTGGTCAGGCAAATTGTTGTTCCGAAGGTATACAGGAATGAGATCTTAACAATGGCTCATGGTTTACCTTTAGGAGGTCATCTTAGTGTTAACAAGACTGTTGATAAGATCATGAAACACTTCTTTTGGCCTGGGCTTCGGAAAGACGTTTCCAACTTTTGCAAAACCTGTCACACTTGTAAATATGATCACATTAGCCCGGTGCTCAAAAATCTTCATTGGCTGCCTGTAAAATTTAGAATTGAGTACAAAATATTATTACTAACTTACAAAGCTTTAAATGGCTTGGCCCCGGAATATCTTTGCAGTCTTCTTATTCCTTACTCCCCACCAAGATTACTTCGTTCACAAGGTGCTGACTACTTGAAAATTCCAAATATATCTAGAATTACACTTGGAGGCAGAGCATTCTCTTACAAGGCACCAATTTTATGGAACAATCTCCCAAGACAAATTCGGGCTTCAGACACACTCTCTATCTTCAAGAGTAGGCTGAAAACATATCTTTTTAGTCAAGCCTATGATTAGTTATGTGTTGGCTCTGGTGGGACTAACTACAACCTTGATTTATGATATGTTCACGATATTGGAAGCCAGTGTTATGTAAATCCATGTGGAACCGGTGGTACTGAGCATGCATTAACGGTGCCAGTGGGGCTTGCTACAGCCTTAGTCACTGGGGAGGTCCATATGGTACTGGTGTAGTGTTACGCAAATCCATGTGGAACCGGTGGCACTGAGATAGCACTTACACGGCACCAGTGGGGCTTGCTACGGCCTTAGTCACCGGGTAGGTCCACATGGTGTTGGTGGTATCTGATTAAAAAATTACGCAGCCTTGGTCGGATGGAATTTCAGGGCCTCTGTGCTGCAATAAGTGGATGAAGGATACAAGCTTTTGGTCGTTAAAATTGCTTAAATCCATGTGGAACCGGTGGCACTGAGATTGCACTTACACGGCACCGGTGGGGCTTGCTACAGCCTTAGTCACCGGGGAGGTCCATATGGTACTAGTGTTTAGAAAATGAAAAGTGATCTAACAGCCTGGAATAAGTGTTGGGCCTCTGTGCTGCAGGAAGTGGATGGAGGGGTGTTGACTGTTTCCTGACCAGTCTGCTTATAACTTCTCACTTGGCACATGACAGAGGACGGTACTTTTATTATCATGCAAGAGTTATCCAGTGCCTCACATCCCTCTCTTCTGTGTCTCTTTCCGAGGATCTTTCCCTCCACTTCCCTGAGTCCTGGACCGTATGAGCCCTGTCCCTCACCATGAGCGCTGGCTGCTGCTGTCCTGCTGTCCTGGTCCGATCCGGTCCGACCCTGGTCCAGTCCTGCACCATCCTCGACTTGCCACTTTCTGAAGCTACCGTTGCCACTGTTTAGATGGACTTAAATGGAACTCTTCTGTCGTTTCACTCCCTTTTTACTTTTTTGTTCTTAATTAGCAAGCCCGCGGAGGATGAGCTCCCCCACTATGGCCTCCTGAGATTTCTTCCCACTGTGGAGTTTTTTCTCACCACTGTTTGAGGATTTTTCTCCCTACTGGGAGTTTTTTGCCTCATTTGCTGTAGTGGGGAATAGGCTGGGCACTGCCTTTTTATTTCCTAAAACTCTCACTGTAAAGCGTCTTTGTGACAGTCTCTGTGAAAAGCGCTATACAAAATAAATTGAATTGAATTGAATTGAACTTGTCAGGTAGGTGGAAGACACCAGTTAGACACACCTGTAGCTCCATTGCAGCCTATCCCAGCATTTGGGGAGCCATTCTCTCAGGTCATTGTTGATTGTGTTGGTCCATTACCCAAGACTAGATCTGGAAATCAGTACTTGTTGACAATCATGTGTGCATCTACCAGATTCCCTGAGGCCATACCTCTACGTAACATCAAGGCAATTACAATCTCAAAGGCTTTGATAAATTTCTTCAGGTTGTTTGGCCTTCCCAGGGAAATTCAGTCAGACCAGGGTAGCAATTTCACTTCTGGTTTGTTTCAGCAGGTTGTGAATGAACTAGGTGCAAAGCAGGTTCTTTCTAGTGCCTATCATCCAGAAAGTCAGGGTGCCTTAGAGTGGTTTCATTCCACTCTCAAGACAATGATGAGGACTTATTGTTATGACCATGAGAAAGACTGTGATGAAGGTGTTCATTTGCTGTTGTTTGCAGCGAGAGAAGCAGTGCAGGAGTCTATTGGATTCAGTCCATTTGAGCTAGTGTTTGGCCATGAAGTGAGAGGACCTTTGCTATTATTGAGTGAACAATGGCAAGAGGAAGAGCCGCACATCAGTCTGTTAGACTATGTTAGCAAGTTCAAGGAATGATTGCGTGCAGCTTGTGACCTAGCCAAAGAGAACTTGAAATCAAGTCAGGGAAAAATGAAAACTTGGTATGATCATAAGGCTAGAAGCCGTGAGTTTAAACCAGGAGACAAGGTCCTTGTGTTGTTTCCCTTGCAGTCCAATCCATTGCAGGCTAGATTTCATGGTCCTTATGAAATTGACAAAACTCCATGATCTCAATTACATTGTGAAGACTCCAGATAGGAGAAAACCAAAACAATTGTCTCACATTAACATGCTGAAGCCTTATCATGACAGAAATGCTAGGGTTGCAGCTGTCACTTCAGATTCTCCTATGGCTGAGATTTGTGAAGATGAGGGGGAGTTTCAAGATGATGAACCTAGAATTAAAGCTGAAGTTCTTCCATGTAAATTGTCAAATTCTGAAGTGTTGGAAAATCTTGATGTAAAACTCCAGCACTTAGAACCTTCACAGAGAGATCAGTTTGAGAGGTTGATCAAGAAATATGAGGATCTGTTTCCTGATGTTCCAAAAAGAGTTTCTATGGCCTCTCATGATGTAGATGTTGGTGATGCCAAACCAATAAAACAGCATCCGTACCGGATGAATCCTGAAAAGAGAAAGATTGCTGAGAAAGAGGTTGAGTACATGTTAGAACATGATATTATTAGACCCTCCAACTCAGATTGGAGTTCAATCTGTGTGCTAGTTCCAAAACCTGATGGGAGTACTAGATTCTGTACAGATTATCGCAAAGTCAATGCTGTAACTAGAACTGATGTTTCTCCAATACCTAGGATTGATGATTGTATCGATAGAGTAGGGCAAGCAAAGTTTCTGACCAAGATTGATTTATTGAAGGGTTATTGGTGTGTGCCTTTAACTGAGAGGGCCAAGAGCATCTCTGCTTTTGCCACACCATCTGGGTTGTACCAGTATGAGGTCCTACCCTTTGGCATGAAAAATGCCCCAGGCACGTTCCAAAGGATGATACAGTCTACACTCGCCGGATTGCCACACACGGGTGCATACATCGATTACCTGATCACATGGAGTGACTCCTGGGAAGAACATCTGAAAGATGTAGAGACGTTGTTCCAGCGCCTGACCCAGGCTAACCTGACTGTTAACCTGAACAAGAGTGACTTTGGTTGTGCTACTGTCACCTATCTTGGCTACGTCATAGGTCAGGGTAAGGTGGCGCCCATAAATGCTAAAGTCCAAGCCATCATGGAGTTTCCCGTTCCTGACAACAAAAAAGCTTTGCGCCGCTTCCTTGGAATGACCGGGTACTACCGCAAGTTCGGCAAGAACTTTGCTGAGATTGCTCTCAGTCTAACTAACCAACTGAAGAAAGGCGTAAAGTTCACTTGGGATGATGCATGCCAGAGAGCCTTCGATCGCCTGAAGTCTCTGCTGTGTCACTTCCCCGTGCTCAAATCTCCTGATTTCAACAAACCGTTCTCCATCGCGGTCGATGCTAGCGACCAAGCTTGTGGATCTGTGCTCCTACAGAGAAGTGACTCTGATGACATTGAGCATCCCGTGGCATACTTCTCCAGGAAGTTCAATCGCCACCAAAGGAACTATTCCACAATAGAAAAGGAACTGTTGGCTCTGGTCCTTTCTTTACAACACTTTGAGGTTTATGTTTGTACAGGGGAAAAGCCAATGATTGTGTACACTGACCACAATCCGTTAATGTTTTTGAGTAAGATGAAAAACAAGAATGGGAGATTGTTGAATTGGAGTTTGATTTTACAGGAGTTCGACTTGGAAATTAAGCATGTAAAGGGTGCTGACAATGTGATTGCTGATTGCTTATCCCATGTTTGAATATGTGTGTGTATATATATATATATATATATATATATATATATATATATATATATATATATATATATATATATATATATATAATCTCACTTGTTTATTTGAATATTGTCTGATATGTGTATATAGACAAGTGTTCACTTAACCATTTTGTATTGAAAAGAAAAATTTTGCCTTTATGAGTCAAAATTTTTCCCTTTTGGAATGGAGGTGTAATGTGAATAGAGGCCACTAGATGGCAGTATTTACCTTTTATTAAGCTCAGACTGGAGCTAGGTTTAGACATGTCCTGGACATGTCTGGGGCAAGTCCCCGAAAATTAAAAAAAGAGGTCTAAATGTGGGTGGGGTCTGCAAAAGAGTATATAAGGAAAAGAATTGAGACAGAAAAGAAAGTAGGAGAAATTGCAAGAAGAAGGATAAATGTTTCCAGACCTGTCATTCTGTTTGAGACCTGTGAAGCTTTTAGTGGATTTATGCCTGTGTTAGAGAATTTTCCTCACCCAGGACATCACCAAGCCACCCCACCAAAAAGGGACTGTAAATATTTCTGTTTTGTTGTTGTATAATCAATCTTGGTCTTTAGTGTAGGTAGATTAGTTAGTCGTTATTGTAAGTTATTGTCTGTTTAATTAAATGTGTTTAAGTTGTAAACTGTGTCTGTCATCCCTTGCTGTTGCTGTTGCTGTAGCGTTGTAAAAGTAATAACAAATTGGGGCCATAACATTACAAAAGCAAAGGTAGAACCCGATCTCTCCCATTGTGCTTGATGCCTAATTATTGTTAGACATAAATTGCAAAGTTTTCCTCAGCATTCCAGAGGTGAGTTTATGCAACTTTATGTTTAGGATACGAAAAATATTTAAAAGTGACAAATATCACTAATTATGCTTTTATTCACAGATTCTGCTGGTGACTTCGCTGGATTTATGCTTTAACCTGATATTCAATTACAGAAAGAACAACTGATATTTCTATTATGTGAATCAATTTATGGGCATTATTCAGGCAACAAATTCTGTTCAGCTCTGCTTGTGCGCATTTTGGACGGCTGTTTTTGTTAAAATGGCGTATATCACATCCTAAAGGGGCCAAGAAAATAAGGTTTCTGAAGGGTGCTCGTTGGAACCAAAAATGTTTGCACTTAGGAATGGTTCCCTTTAGAAGCTGTAGATGAAGCTGAAACCTATAAAGTGCCGACTGCACAAACCTAATAAGCCTAATTAACACTTCGGACCGATTTTGTGTTGAACTTCTTGTATTTTTATCATACAAAATTAGTAGAATGCAACACTGCCACATTCTAAACTTACTTATTCTACTAAAATAAACTGGAACACAAAAATTACAACTGAAACAATTAACAAATTTTTGATCAGACTACTCCTTAAAAAATGCAACAAGCAACGACAGCGCGACACTTGTACGAGCGAGGACAATTGACACGGACATTAACTGGCATTTGTCGCGTTCAAGCCGTCTTTGTTCATCAAGCTATTTAGGCTTGCTTAGTTACGTGGCTGCCAATATCCTGCAATGAGAGGATTATTTAAGGACAAAAATTGATTTGTTTTGCCATTTCTTCTCATCATATCTTTTATGCAGCTGCTTTGATATCTGGTTTATAAACAAGTGCATTGACTTTACATGAAATTCAGTTCAGAAAACTCTGGACTGAATTCAATATTTTTATTGAGTTTAAATACTTTGCATAATTGAAGGAAGTTTGGCGGCAGGCTCTGTCTCATTTTATTAATTCCCTGAAAATGATGTGCCAGATTCACTTCAGGGAATGATAGCAAGACCCCCGCAGGGGATCATAGAAACAGAGCCCACCGGTGGATGCTGGGGAGGTGGTGGGATTCCAAAACTTCATGGGCAGCAGCACAGAGCAGCAGCAGCAGAAGCAGAACGAGCAGCAGCAGCACGAGCAGCAGCAGCACAGGCAGAAGGAGCAGCAGCAGTAGAAGCAGAAGGAGCAGCTGCAGTAGAAGCAGAAGGAGCAGCAGCAGCACAGGCAGAAGGAGCAGCAGAAGCAGAAGGAGCAGCAGCAGCACAGGCAGAAGGAGCAGCAGCAGCACAAGCAGAACGAGCAACAGCAGCAGAAGCAGAAGGAGCCGCAGCAGCACAAGCAGAACGGGCAGCAGTACTGAGCATCAGTGCAGCATGGAGCAGAATGGGCAGCAGGGAATGATCAGGTAGGCAGAGAGGTTTTCAATAACCCGCCCTATTGGATGGAGAGAGCATGTGACTGATCAGGGTTTGGGGCTGCTTTGAGTTGCCTGCCTGAACTCCGCAGGCTTCACATCATTTGTCTTATTTTCCATTTGTCCCCAGTGTCAGTATGGAGATGCCAACAAATTTTAAATGCACATGACAAATAAAAAAAAAACGAGAGGCCCATGGGCTTTAACGGTCACCTGAGTATAGTAGATCCAATGTTAAACCTTGGCCATTAGGCGTGGCCCTAATTTTGACCCCAGGGAGCAGATTAATGGAAACCAGTATCATAAACAATAGAGTATTCTAAATTGTATGTATATAATTTGTGGCTATTTTCTTTAAGCAAAGAAGATTTCTCAAGCCATTTTGACCCTTGGGCCCTGCCCCTTAGCCCCTGGGTAAGGGAAACTGTCAAAAATATCATAATATCATCTCATTGTTGTAATGTCAATCAAGTGTGAATGATTTCCAGTAGAAATTTAACAGAATATACCCAAAAGTATCATTTTCCTATATAAACTATAGTAAACTTGACCCCCTCCCCAGGGGCAGACATGGAGCCTGGGGGTCATGAAATTCACAATTTTTATAAAGCACCTCAAGACACTTCCATCCATAAAGATAACTGGTTTCCAGCATATCTAGGTATAAAAAAGTAAATGCAAGACAATAGGCTTGCACTAACAGAGTTGACAATACATACGTTTGGTCAGTGCGGTCTGTGAATATGCTCATAAAAACTTCATTTTGCGTTTAAACAAAAAACGCTTCATTGAAAGGAAGGAATAATACCTTCATTAACATATGTCAAGTTAATTTTCTGCTTCTGAGGTAAAACCGCATCCCGCGGGGCATTTTCCCCTCAAACTGTACAGGCAGTTGCCAAGTACCAACCACAGGTTGTTGGTTTTCTCCAGGTATACTCCAGTTTCCTCCAAAACCTAAACATGACACATCCTTAAATGACCCTTACTTAAGTTGTTGTGTTCTCAATGTGGCTTATGATGACAATATAACAAGGGGCAATAACTCCATCAAATTTGATCGAATCAATCTGGTTTTCGAACTCGTCCAAGATCTTATGGATATAAGCCTGCATACAAAGTCTCATCAAAATTGGTTCATAAATACTTCAGTTATTTTGTTCACAAGGAAAAGTTTACCGACGACGGACGACGCACGACGACGGACAAAAGGGGATCGCAATAGGTCACGCCTTCGGCTCAGGTGACCTAAAAAGGAAAAAAGTCTTCATACATGCAAAACTGGGCAGCAATGTGACTGTCATCGACATGCACTTGTTTTCCCCTTTCTAGTGTAAACACAATGCGTAGAGACACGCCTCCTGTCAGCCAGCTCATCGCTCCATGAGAGCCCAGAGCACACTTCTAATGATTATTCAATTATCATCTGTCATTAGTCAATCAGCCTGCACACTTGTTTGTTTTTCCCTCAGAGGGATATACAACCCCAATTCCAAAATAGTTGGGACAAAATTTTAATTGTGAATAAAATCAAAACGCAATGACTTTCAAATCACACCAACCAGTATATTATTCGCAATAGAATAGAGATAACATACCAAATGTTTAAACTGAGAAATTTTACAATTTCATCCACAAAATGAGCTCATTTCAAATTTGATGGCTGCTACAGTTCGCAAAAAAGTTGGGACAGGGGCCTGTTTACCATGGTGTAGCATCCCCTCTTCTTTTTAACAAAGACTGGAGGCGTCTGGGAATTGAGACAAGTTGCTTGAGTTTAGCCATTAGAATTTGATCCCACTCTGGTTTAAGTTCAGTTCAGTTCAGAAAACTTTATTTATCCCATTTGGGCAATTCAGTTGACAGCTCCATGTTCAATAAACACACAACAATAATTCATTAAACAGACGGACAACACTCAACTCTCAATCAATCAATTGTCAATGAGTCAGTTAAGCAATGGTTTCCCCAGCAGTGATACCCTGAATCTGTGCAAATATGCATAATAAATATTCAATCAAGGGGAGAATAATAATAAATAAATAATAATAAAATGAATAAATAGAGGATAATAAATAATGAATAAAGCGACAAAACACAAACCTACTCATTAAAACTGGCATTCATTAGCCTAATAACTGAAGGAGTAAAAGAGTTTGAGTAGCGATTTGTCTTCCTCAGGGGTGCATAATAGCGCCGCCCTGAGGGCATTAAGGTAAATCCTCCAGACATAACATGGTCTCCCCGCTTTATAATGCATTTCGCTTTCTGGACTGCACGTTTCTTCCAGAGCACACTCAGATCTGTTAGCTGGACTCCAATAATCTTGGAGCAAATTCTCACTATCTGATACAGACTGTTCTTATCCTTCACAGACAGACCATTAAACCAACAGATAAAAGAAAATGCTAAAAGACTCTCAATGAAAGAATAATAAAAGGAACATAAAATGGTTTTAGAAACACTAAAAGAGTTAAGCTTCCACATAAGATGGATTCTTTGTTGTCCCCGTTTGACAAGTGACTCTGTATTCTGATCAAACTTAAGATAAGAGTCAAATATGGTTCCTAAATATTTGTAGGTTTCGACAATTTGGACTGGTTCACCATGTATCATGCTGTTTTTTGGCTGTACACTATTATTCCTAAAATTGATGATCAACTCCTTTGTTTTTGTTACGTTAAGATCCAAGAAGTTGTCATCACACTATTTGATAAAATCATTTAAAGCCGATCCATGATCCGATTGCGGATCCTGAAGAAGCGACAGCAGGGCGGTGTCATCAGAAAATTTTACTAGGTGACTGCCCTCTTGTGAAGCTCTACAGCTGTCGGTATACATGATAAAAAGTAATGGTGAGAGAACACAGCCCTGAGGGGAACCAGTGCTCGAAATGATGGGGATAGACATGTGGTCATTGACAAACACACGCTGCATTCTGTCTGTTAGGTAGTTTAAAAGCAACAATAAAATCTGATCAGGGAGCATAAAATTAGAGGCTAGCCGTTCTATTAAAATATGGGGCTGCATCTTATTAAAAGCGGAAGAAAAATCAGCAAATAAAAGTCTCACATGGGATTTCGGTTTTATCAAGGTGCTTTAGTGCTCGGTCTAAAATGAAAAGTTTTGCGTCATCAACACCTTTATTAGTTTGATAGGCAAACTGCAATGGATCTAGTCTGCCGTCAATTAAGGAGACCACTTTTCATCAAGTTTTTCATCACAAGAGATGTCAATGCAACTGGCCTGAAATCATTAAATTCTCTTGGATGATTTGACTTTGGAACAGGAATAATAATAGAGGTTTTCCATATTTGTGGCAAGTAGCCACTCTCAGCACACATCTGAAAAAGTACTGTGAATACCTCACTGAGTTGATCAGCACAGTGACGCAAAATGCGTCCACAGATAGCATCAGGACCAGCTGCCTTATGAATATTCACCTTTTTGAACAAGGAAGCGACTTTTGCTTGCGATATGACCATTTCACTTTCTGGTATTAGTGACCTCCTCAACCTAGAGATGTTACATAAAAAGTCAGACCTTTCAAAACGAGAGAAAAATGAGTTAAAAGCATTAGGCAGGCCAGCCTCATCTACGCCACTAATAGTAACAAGTGGCCTGGTTTTTTCAGAGTAATGGTTAATGGATGCCATCTGTTTTATCCCTTGCCAGGCGGCTCTAAGGTCACCACTGCAATATTGTTGTTCTATTTTGTCCCTATACTGGTTTTTAGCTTTTCTTATTTCATTCCTTACTTCTCTGGAGACAGGCTTCCAGCTGCTGGAGAGTTTAAGGTCTCCTTTGGCGGACTTTTTGTTTAATTATGTGCCAAATGTTCTCAATCGGTGACAGATCAGGATTGCAGGCAGGCCAGTTCAGCACATGGACTCTTCTACTATGAAGCTATGCTGTTGTAATAGCTGCAGTATGTGGTTTTGCATTGTCCTGCTGAAATACACAAGGCCTTCCTTGGAATAGATGTCGTCTGGAGGGGAGCATACGATGCTCTAAAACCTGCATATACCTTTCAGCATTCACGGTGCTTTTTAAAACATGCAAGTGTCCCACACCATATGCACTAATGCATCCCCATACCATCAGAGATGCAGACTTTTGAACTGAACGCTGATAACAGGAGAGGTGGTCTTTCTCCTCTTTAGTCCGGAGGACACAACCCCTATGATTTCAAACAAGAATGTCAAATTTGGACTCGTCTGACCACAGGACACTTTGCCACTTTGCTACAATCCAATTTAAATGAGCCTTGGCCCACTGAACACAGTGGTGCTTCTGAATCATGCTCAACAGTGGCTTCCTTTTTGCATGATAGAGTGTTAGGTGGCATCTGTGGATGGCACGGCGGACTGTGTTTACAGACAGTGGTTTCTTGAAGTATTCCTGGACCCATTTAGTAATGTCAATGACAGATTCATGCCGGTGAGTGATGCAGTGGTGTCTGACCGCCCGAAGATCACAGGCATCCAGTAAAAGTCTTTGGCCTTGTCCCATACGGAGAGATTTTTCCAGTTTCTCTGAATCTTTTGATGATGTTATGCACTGTCGATGATGAGACCTTCAAAGCCTTTGCAATTTGACGTTTAGGAACATTGCTTTTAGAGTATTCCACAATTTTTTTTACGCAAGCCTTCACAGGTTGGAGACCCTCTGGCCGTCTTTACTTCTGAGAGACTCAGCCTCTCTAAGACATCCCTTTTATAGCCAATCATGTTACACACCTAATACCAGTTAACTTAATTACTTGCTAAATGTTCTTTCAGCTGATTCTCTTATAAATTAATTGCTTTTTCTGCCCTTTTTTTGCCTGTGTCCCAACTTTTTTGAGACCTGTTGCGGCCAGAAAATTTGAAAAAAAAGCATTTTGTGGATAAAAAATTAAAATGTCTGTTTCAACATTTGAAATGTTATCTATACTCAATTGTAAATAAAATATTGGCTGATGTGATCTGAAAGTCATGGCATTTTGATTTTATACACAATTTACACTTCGTCCCAACAATTGTGGAATTCAGGTTGTATATATGAGTCCTGTGCAACAGCTCTTTGTGATGTCTCTTAAATGCAGCAACGGTGCTGTAGGTCTTTCGTAAGACAGTTGCCGTGTTTCGCAAATACTAAGCCAAATTATAAACTAAGAGCCGCTTACTTTAAAGCAGCCCTTTTATTTTCTTGTTTAAAGGAACCTTGTTCCTTTTTCTTTGATTGTGTAATACTTAGTCTACTGCTGTATTACGTTCAATAATTTTGGAAGCTCAGTTCCTTTTTGTTTCATACTGCTTGCAACACTGATGCCCACTGCACTGCTGCGTGGGCATAATAAACACTCAGATCAATCCCTGCATCTGAGTCCAGTCCATCGCTTCCTGTCCCCCGTACCAGTCACTGTGCACAGGACACGAGACGCTACACAATCACTGATACATGTGTGGAACCTAAGGATTAAGTTGAGGGCGTGTGTTCGCTGATGTGTGCGTGCATATGGGAGTATTAACCAGGGTAAGAATCTGGGAGGGTAGAAAAAGAACACCGTCTCAGGCAGCAAGTGCCTTTTGGGTGCTTCAAAAAAGGTTAGAGCCCTTTACAGGTGCAGACAAGCACCTATTAGAAGAGGTATGTATGTGAACTCTAAAATGGGAATAAGAACCTTAAAAGGCGCTTGCAGTCACCCTTCTAATAGAGGTGAGCGCGGTCACCCCTAATAATGGTGCTCATCTGCACCTTTTAAGGTTTGATTCCACCGGAAGCGTCTTGGCCACGTTGCTGCCGCGACGCAGTTGCTGGAGTTGATCCGCGGCCATTCAAGACAATGGTTGTGATTCCACCAGCCGCATCACGCCACGTCCCAGCAGCGTCCTAGAAGCGGTGCTCCGCCGAAAATACGCGCCGAGTCTATTTCTGCCGCTGGCGGGCTGCAGTCGCGCAGATCTGAATATAGCAGGGATACGTTTCCCATAGTTCGACCATGTACATTTATTGGATCCAACTGCGTTATTTTTTGTGCTAATGGGAATCGCACACCAGATTGTGCCAGGCAGTAAAAGTAATTATACAGGGGAATACACTTTTAACTGGGAGAAACCAGCCACGAATCTTTGACATAAAATTTGTTAACTTACTTTTCAAAGTTGTGATTTTTTTTTTTTTTTTACTAAAATACGGGCACAGTTTGGTTTTTTTTTTTTTTTTTTAAATCTATGGCGTTCACGTTCACGGCTGGACTGTATTAGGCTACAGCACAACAAAGACAGAAATGACATTAAATGCAATTAAAGCAAAAAAAAATAACAGAAAGTATTTAAGTTCGCTGCACATAGATGCCCGTAAAAATTACAAAATATGCAAAATCTGAGCAGGTCGATTGTATCAGCTGGCAAGACGCTGCACTGATGTTCAGCGCTCAGTGGAACATGATGTCGCAAACAAGATGCAGCAAATTAGCGTCGCTCACGTCACGCTGCAAATACGTGTCCGGTAGAATCCAGGGATTAGGGTTCCTGCATTAACCCCATATAGAGGTGCTCGTGAGCACCTTTATGGAAGGCGCTTGCAGTCACCCGCTACAGAGGTGCGCGTAGTCACCCCTTATGTCCTTATCTGCACTTTTTAGGGTTTCTGCATTAACCTCATGCAAAGGTGCTCATGTTCACCCCTTTTTGGGGTGTTCATGAGCACCATATAGGGTGAGTGTGTCCACCCCTGCTTCGGCTGCGCGTGAAGTCCTTGACAAAAGATGCTCAAAAGCACCATAAAAGGTGCTGCTATTGCAGCAAATGTGCGCAGCTGAGAAAGGTGCAGAAACAAACCATTTTTTCTTAGAGTGTACTTAATCTTAGGCTCATAGGAAATGTAGCTGTTTGATAACAGTTTAAGAAAAAAAGTTTCCATTGACAGCAAAACTTAGGGCCATGACACACCGGATGCGAGAAAAATGTATTTTGAACTGCTGATTGGGCAGAATGCGATTATAATGCAGTGAAAAAGTGAACCTTTGATTTAATTTATCCAATAGCCTCTCGGTCAGCGGCGTGCCTTCAGGTGTTCAGAGGACTCTCCGTAACCTCATGCTTTACCGCTCAGTTGCTCTCGGACTGTTCACGTTTAAGATCGCCTAATCGACTAATTTCTTGCCCAAACGACCAAGACCAAAGCATGACCCATATAAAGAATTTAAAATGAAAAGGTGAATGCCTATTGCTTACATTTAATATATGGCAATGTAATGATGGCAATACTATAGATAGAAAAATCCAAAACTTCCGCGGACTTCGCAGCATTTATTTTCCCCTTTCTTACAATTGTCACTCAGCTGTGCAACAGGTCTAAAAACCCCCTTCAGCCATGACAACATTCAGGATAGTACAGAACGGATTCTCGTGGCTTATTGCTCAACGAGCCTCACAATCCAGATCTGTGCAGTTTCACAAGCGCAGAAATTATAAAGCTGTATTGATATTTTACGTCGTCACTAATCTGCGAAAGAAAACGTCTCTTTCAAGAGGTGAAACTTTCCTTCTCTATCCCTACTTTGTAACAGAGGGTGAAGCCAAAACCTAATTTTTTTTCAGACAGAATGACGAGGAAAAGATCTTCGTCACCAGAGGATGAATCCATTTTTTCCTCCTCTTCCCTGTTCTTCCTCTGCCCTCTTTTTCTATTTCGCCATGAGCTGTCAAAACGTCAAAAATTTGTTTTCCCGAGTTTCTGTCGCAAATTTGTGTTTAAGCCGGTGAGAAGAGCTTTGATCTAAACATTTCACGTCTGGAAAATTTCGTATTTTCGTGTTATACGTTATGCATCCGGTGTGTTACGGCCTTTACAGTTTTCTCTATTCAAGTATAATAATTATCTCTTATTTGGTGCCTGGTTTCTGCTCAAATTTTGCTTTTTGCAGCATATTGATGGAATGAGAAATTTCCCTTTCGGACATGAAAACAGCTCAGTCATTTTGCATTCATAATGATGTACTTCATAATATACATATGATAACGGATACGCTTTCAGGCCTAAGATCCTGAAATCACCCAGCGAGATCAAAAAAACATTTGGGGCCTGAAACTCCAACAAGCCCTGCAGCACAGCCATTGACAGCTCGTCACAAATTATAATTTTAAGTCTGGCAGGCGAAGAATCTAGACACAACATTTTCAAGTCCATAAATGAATAGTGATGGAGTTTTTGCAATTTGAAAATGACTGAAGGTCTGCAAGCATTATTCCCACATGTAGAAGTGTGACACTATAACTCTGTAACAATGTGAGACACCAGTATAACACAGAGCCTCACCATAGACTCCGGGGGAGAGCAGCTTTGAAGGCACTTTTTAACAATACATGGTGCTTATTACAAATTCCATAATTTCCATAGTTTATAAAATTTACCTCGTGTGTCACCAGAGCCCCTTGTTCCAGCTAAAAAATTATTTCCTGTAGGGCAGCCACCTTACAGTCCATTTGCGCTTTTAGCTACGTTTAGATGAAAGCACAATCACCACATTGCACATTTGGACAAAATTTTTCCACCTTTCCACTCTTTCGGCAAAATACCAAATGTGGTATTTTTTCTATTTTTCGCCAAATATTCTCGCGTATTTACACTCAACTATACAGCTAGACAAGAAAAAAAAAACAATTTAAATTAGGCAAAATACATTGAAATACCCTGAAGTACCACAATGCATGCTCATTTCAAGTGATCAGTCTGTTTCTGATTAATAACGCAAAGGGAGAAATTGATCACTCCCATTTTGTATTTTGTCTAATAAGTGTAAACTTTACACTACACGGTTTACAGTATAAACAGACAGCAGTGTTTGCCTCAAGATTCCATGGCAGAGTTTTTGGGTATGAGATTCTGGACAACAAAACGGCTATTTGTCTTCATTTTAATAATTAAGTAAAGTTTTCATCAACAGTCAAACTCACCTCAATTTTTTCCAAGGTTAGTGATTTAATGGTCTCAGGCGAGGCGACTTGGTCCTTCAGTTCTGGTTTATCCTGTATTTAGATACGTTTGTGGGGAAAAATAGAACATTTCAAAGAGACAAATACCCCTCATTTTGCACAAGTTAACAGATTCTAATGGAGGCCTTTTGGGTGATTTTTCCTTTTTAAACCATTTGGATGATTTCCAGAAAAACTTTTCATCATGTTATGGGACATGGGACAATTTACTTTTATCATCAATGCCACTGGTCCCCTTTAGCTGTGTTTTGTCATATATTTATTTTGTTAAATTAGCCTGCTTTAGATAAAATATGCTGAAACATACACCTGTGGGAAATACATTTATTAGTCTATATTTTATGAATTAAGCTTCCACCATAAACCTCAGTTTCCTGGAGTAGAAAATACAGTTTGTGAAAGATGGTGGCTAAATTACGCTCAAATTCTGCTTTTTTTTCCCAGGACAAAATGAACATTGCAGTGAGAAAAATATCACTCATACAGGCGTTCGCAGACCTCAGGTTAATGGATTTATGCTTTTACCAGCATTGGCATGAATTTGAAAACAACAAACCATTCCACTATGTGGGGCAATTTATGGGAAGGAATCATCCATGCCTCTGATTCTATGTAGCTGAGTTATTTTTATTTTGGATAGTATTTTTACAAACCCCAATGTCAATGGAACGTTGGGACGTCGAGTAAAACGTGAAATGTAAACATAAAAACAGAATTCAATGATTTGCAAATCCTCTTGGACCTACATTCAATTAAGTACACGACAAAGACAAGATATTTAATGTTCACACTGATAAACTTTATTGTTTTTTCAGAAATATATTCTCATTTTGAATTTGATGCCTGCAGCACTTTCCAAAAAAGCTGGGAGAGGGGCAACAAAAGACTGGGATAGTTGAGGAATGCTCAAAAAAAAACAAAAAAAAAAACACCTGTTTGGAACCTTCCGCAGGTGAACAGGTTACTTGGAAACAGGTGAGTGACATGATTAGGTATAAAAGGAGCTTCCCCAAAAGGCTCAGTAGTTCGTGAGTAAGGATGGGACGAGGTTCACCACTTTGTGAACAACTGCGTGAGAAAACAGTCCAAAAGTTTAAGAACAAAGTTTCTCAACGAGCAATTGCAAGGAATTTAGGGATTTTGTCATCTACGGTCCATAATACCATCATTAATTTCAGAGAATCTGGAGAAATCTCGACACCTAAGCGGCAAGGTCGAAAACCAACATTGAATTCATGTGTCCGTCTGTCCCTCAGACAGCACTGCATTAAAAACTGACATCATTCAAGTTAAATCTCTACCATGCAAGGCGAAAGCAATATATTAACACCACCCAGAAACACCACCAGCTTCCCTGTGCCCGAGCTCATATGAGATGTATCAAAGTGGATAAGTGTGCTGTGGTCTGACAAGTCCACATTTAAAATTGTTTTGGAAATCATGGACGTCGTGTCCTGCGGGCTAAAGAGGAAAAGGACCATCCAGACTGTTATCTGTTATCAGTGCTAATTTAAAAAGCCGGCATCTGTGATGGTAATGGGATGTGTCAGTGCCCATGGCATGGATAACTTGCACATCTGTGAAGGCATCATTACTGTTGAGAGGTACATACAGGTTTGGGAGCAACATATGCTGCCATCCAAGCAAAGTCTTTTGCAGGGACGTCCCTGCCCATTTTGCCAAAACAACGCCAAGCCACATTTTGCACGTGTTACAACAGTGCGGCTTCGTCGTAAAAGAGTGGATAATAGACTGGCCTGCCTGCAGTCCAGACTTGTCTCCCAATGAAAATGTGTGGCACAATATGAAGCGCAAAATACGAAGCGCAAAATACGACAACGAAGACCCCGGACTGTTGAGCAACTGAAGTAGTACATCGAGCAAAAATGGGAAAGAATTCCACCAACAGAGCTTCTACAATTAGCCTAGTGTCCTCAGTTCCCAAACGCTTATATCGTGTTGTTAAAAGGAAAGGTGATATAACACGGTGTTAAACATGCCCCTGTCCCCGCTTTTTCGGAACATGTTGCAGGCATCGAATTCAGAATAAGTGAATATTTCGAAAAAAATACAAGAGCCATCTGGCAATAGCGGATCCCCCCAGTTAGGTAGGTTACACAACAGTAGGTTGTGTAACCTACAGGTTGTGTGGACAGACGGATGGACTGAAACCCCCAAAAGGCACAACTAGACCATAAGGAGAAGCGTCATACCAAATTTGGTGTTTGTAAGTGATATAGTTTTCGAGTTCTGGCCCGGAAACGATTTTATTACAGACCGACGGACAGACGGACGGACGGACACCCTGATCGCTATATCTCCTCGCATTATATGCCGGGGGGATAATAAAATACTGAAAATCAATAAAAATTAAGAAATTAATAAATGCCTCTTCCAGGAAAGTCCTAGAAAGCTGAAATTTCAGGAGCATGTACAATGAAGAAAGACAAAAGTTTTATACACTACAACTTATGGTGAATTCAGAAGTGCGTCACTCTATATTTTTCAAAAAATGAATATTCATAACATGTTAATATCTCAACAAATATTCATTCAAATGGTACCATGCTTGGCACTTTATTTGCACACATGGAGCTTATAAAGTATACCAAAGGACATTTTGATACGATATACGGTTTGTCCACAGTAACAAATTATATAATACTGTGCAGCGTATTATGAACATAATATTTTTTATTTCAAAAAGCCTCAAATGGATTTTCATGAAATTAGGTCACAGTACAGGGCATGGTACAGCAATGATGTTTTTTTTTTCAGAATTTTATGACATTGCAACAGGCCTTGGTCAAAGCAAAAGTCCCATTTTGGTGTATTTAGGTGGCGCTAGAGAGCCATTTTGTCTGTTTGGTGAAGATTTTAGAGAATGCTGAAATCCACTATGAATTAACTATAAAATTTGGTTTGTATTTGAGCATGTTTAAGGGGTCAAATTAAGGTTGGGAATTGTGTACGCATCAAAAGAAGGCAGTGAAAGTGGCTGGGGACCCCATCTTTGACGCCTCAAAAAATCCAAACCGTTCGACTTTTGAAAAAGTTTTACAGTAATTTTCATCGACAGAGCGTGCTTTGTCATGTATTAGCATTTCGGGTCGATATGATGAACGGCCTCAAAGGGGTTTGCGGTTGTTCGAAGGCAAATTTTGGCCAAATTTCGGGAAAAAAGGAAATTTTGATATGCAAATTGCGGACTTCCTGTTCAGTTTAGATAATGTGTGTTGATTGTTTATTTTTAGGCCTTTATGAGTTGAACAATATAGTGTTGGTTCCATCTCTCTACGACTTTTCTAACAGTCGTGGTGGCCGTCTAAGTGCCAGTGAAATGTGTCTTGGTGGCGCTAGAGAGCCATTTTGGCACCTAAGGGGATACTACCCCCAAAAGGCACAACTAGACCATAAGTAGAAGCTCCATATCAAATTTGGTGTCTGTAAGTGGTATAGTTTTCGAGTCCTGGTCCGGAAACGATTTTATTACAGACGGACGGACGGACAGACTGATCGCTATATCCCCCCGCATTATATGCCGGGGGGATAAAAAACCATAAAGTTTCAGATTGAACATTAAATATCTTGTCTTTGTAGTGTACTCAATTGAATATAGGTCGAAAAGGATCTGGAAATTATTGTATTCTGTTTTTATTCATATTTTACACAACGTGTAAAGTCAAATTTTATTGACTCGTAATGTTCGGCATACCTGATTCCCTATCGGTGCCTCATACATACCTAAGCTCTAAATGCTTTTTTAAGAGAGTTAAAGCACATTTTTGCCATTTGACTTTGAACTTTCGGTTCATGGTCAATTACGACCAACCGACAGTGCTCAGCAAGCATGAAACGCTGAACTTGCTCAGTGCATACCTAGACTATAAATGCAATAATAAGCAAGTTACAGCACATTTTGAGTCAAAACACCCAAAAATTGACAAAATCCAGACATGTTGCCTAGGTGGTGCTATGAAGGAGCAATTCACGCAAAACGCCGTTTACACAGTGGAAACGGGTCATGATACTGATTCCATTGCTGTGATCTTTTTTTTTTTTTTTTTTTAATCAGACACTTTTGAGAAAATTGCACCTCAGTGCCAAAAATGGCCATTTGAGACATAAAAATGGCCGGCAAGTCTAAATGAACGATTCAGTCAAAAAAAAAATTTTGCTCAGGCATTAACTTGATGACCCATTTGATCACATCCCCAAAATAAAATAAAAAAAAATTCATAAGAGCATTTTTGAGATACGGCTTTAAACGAACGATGCCCACGCCAATGCTGGACGCAAAGTGACGACAATAGGTTCCTGGTATACGGCCGGCAACCTAAAAACACCGAGAACTAAAATAGACTCCTCGTAAATGAGGGTTAAGGTACCAGAGTGGGCTGAGTAAGATTCCAGGGTGGCCTGGGGGGACCTCCGTTTGAAAAATTATGTGATTATTGCGCAAAAATATGCATTTTCTTCGCACCTGGGAACAAAATTCAAGGTCTTAAAGGTTGCTGAAAAGTCTGTTTGAGCAAGAAAGAATAGTACCCAAGTGTCCTAATTTAAGAGAAATGGACTACCTAGGAGCCTCCGGGTGACTCACAGCAAAGACATTTGTTTGAGAGCCCTGTGGTCTGGCTTTCAAGACCCAGCTGCACCATTCCCGGCTCAAGCTGGAGGTCCACATGAGTGAGGCAACAGTCAACGCAGCCTCGCCGTGGATAACAGCGGTTAAGCCGGTTAAAAATTTGTTAGTTCTTCATTCTGCAGTGACCACTTCTGGTCAGCCAGGCGCACTTAGCTGTACAAACCAAATTGTGCGCTTACTACGTAATCCTCCAACACCATAGGCAGTATGTGATATTGGTGGTGCGACTGCATAGTGTAAAGAAGCGAGGGCTCGTCATCACGCTAGTCAGAGGAATGGCAGCATCTTCCTCCTGACTCGGGAGCTTGTCACCATGCGGTGGGCGAAACAGTTCCGCTGTGTACAGGGTAAGAGAAAAAGGGGAAGGATCCAAAAAATAAATGGACGAAAAACAAAAACCATCAAAGCATCCAACAGGATGCATCATGGATTTTAAATTTAAAACACAACATTGCACTTATTTTCTTTCATAAACAAGGCAACATTGTCACCAATATCCCCCGCCACAGTAAGAACAGTCACGGGAGACTCCATATTCATACAAAAAAAAACCTTAGTCAACTAAAAGAGTCAAGGGCCGTAACTCCATGAAAATGACCTTCTCTGCATCGGTTTTCAAACTCATTCAATAGGGCCATTACACTGCTGGCCACACACACAAAATTTCATCCACGGAGATGCAGTAGTTGCCGAGAAAACGTCCCCATTGCAAAATCCATACACCAAGTTCAGAGTCAAGGGCTATAACTCCTTAAAAATAAATTTCTATGAATCAATTGTCGAACTCATTGAATTGGGTCACTTGTACTGGCCACACACAAAATTTCACCCATGAAGGTGCAATAGTTCGAGAGAACATGACAATTTTGCTCATCGCCCGAGGTTCATAATATTGGGCAAGTTTAAACTGACACAGCGTTGACATCTTAAATATTGACCAAACTTGCCAATAAACAACGTTAACAGGGAATTTATAATGATTTAATGATACAATAATTTGCAAATCACTGCAAAGACAAGATGTTTCATGTTCAAACTGAGAAACTTTATTTTTTTTTTGCAAATAATCATTAACTTAGAATTTAAAGGCAGCAACACATTGCAAAAAAGTTGGCACAGGGGCCTTTTTACCACTGTGTTATATCGCCTTCCCTTTTAACGACACTCAGTAAATGTTTGGGAACTGAGGAGACCAATTTTTGAAGCTTTTCAGGTGGAACTCTTTCCCATTCTTGCTTGATGTACAGCTTAAGTTGTTCAACAGTCCGGGGTCTTTGTTGTCATATTTTATGCTTCATAATGCTCCTCACATTTTCAATGGGAGACAGCTCTGGACTACAGGCAGGCCAGTCTAGTACCCGCACTCTTTTACTACGGAGCCATGCTGTTGTAACACTTGCAGAATGTGGCTTGGCATTGTCTTGCTGAAATAAGCAGGGGCGGCCATGAAAAAGACGTTGCTTGGATGGCTACATATGTTGCTCCAAAACCTGTATGTACCTTTCAGCCTTAATGGTGCCTTCACATATGTGTAAGTTGCCCATGCCTTGGGCACTAATACACCCCCATACCATCACAGACGCTGGCTTTTGAACTTTGCGCCTATAACAGTCCGGATGGTTCTTTTCCTCTTAGGTCCGGAGGACACGACGTCCACAGTTTCCCAAAACAATTTGAAATGTGGACTCGTCAGACCAAAGAACACTTTTCCACTTTGCATCAGTCCATCTTAGATGAGCCTGGGCCAAGCGAAGCCGGCAGCGTTTCTGGGTGCTGTTGATAAATGGTTTTCCCTTTGCATTGTAGAGTTTTAACTTGCACTTGCAGATGTAGCGACGAACTGTAGTTACTGACAGTGGTTTTCTGAAGTGTTCCTGAGCCCATGTGGTGATGTCCTTTACACACTGATGTCGGTTTTTGATGCAGTACCGCCTGAGGGATCGAAGGTCCCGAGTATTCAATGTTGGTTTTCGGCCTTGTCGCTTACGTGCAGTGATTTCTTCAGATTCTCTGAACCTTTTGACGATATTACGGGCCGTAGATGATGAAATCCCTAAATTTCTTGCAATAGCTCATTGAGGAATGTTGTTTTTAAACTGTTCGACAATCAGCTCATGCATTTGTTCGCCAAGTGGTGACCCTCGCCCCATCCTTGTTTGTGAATGACTGAGCATTTCAGGGAAGCTGCTTTTATACCCAATCATGGCACCCACCTGTTCCCAATTAGCCCGTTCACCTGTGGGATGTTCCAAATAAGTGTTTGATGAGCATTCCTCAACTCTCTCAGTCTTTTTTGCCACTTGTGCCAGCTTTTTTGAAACATGTTGCAGGCATCAAATTCCAAATGAGCAAGCTACTTCACTGGTTTTGGGTTTTGTATTAGAAGCTAAAGAACACATCTTAACCAGGGGTGCCAATAATTATGGAGGGCGCTGTATGTAAGACATTCTCGCGCGGAATTGAAGTGCATGAAGGTTTCTCAGTTTCACCTGTGTTACGCTGATTACGACTCCGGACTTCTAATGCTTCTCTTTACTCGGGGGTTGGAAAAAATGGAATTGCATAACAACATTTCAGATTATCTTATTTCATTTAAATAATTTAAACTAGAATGAAACACATGCATTGCTTCCCAGCCCTGAGCAAAGAAAATCGTGAGAATTCTGATAAACCTCCATGCACAAGGACTTCAGTTCCGCACGACAATCTCTTACATTTGCGTTGATTGAAGCAGGGGAACATAATTATGCCCTCAAAACTCACGGCGAATGCTGGCTGTCAAACCGGCATGCACTACGCTTGCCCAGCACAAAGATGTAACAGTTTCAAGACAGTAGGCCATCTCTGTAGAATAGCGCATTGGTAGCCACCCGCTATATACTGCACACACTGACACTGGGTAAATTATCTTGACGTGACTTTTTAAATATTTTATAATTAATTTTCACGTTCAGTGGTTTGTTTTATTAATTGAAAATCAATATGTATTCGAATATGGAATATTCATTGACAGCCCTAGTCCAAACTACGTTTCTATGTCCAGCGGCTGTCTGAGGGATGAATAGCGATGAAGTAATGTATCTAATTGTGGCTAAACAATATCATGTGACGATGTTAAAAATAAGAAATGTTTAAACAAGCAGCAATCCCAGTAATTTTAGCTACAATCAGCGTAAGGTGCTAGTGATAAGCAGGACTATGAAAAGTCATAACTCAATGCACATGAGTTTTGTTTAACTGATAATTTAGAGCAAGAAATGCGGTTTGACACGCTGACGTATTTGTTGAGACTTCTTTTGCAATCACTGTACTCAACATAAAACACGACAAGTATCCCATTTGTCTCTGAAACTATTACCTAACAATCATCAGAAACTACTTGGTCAAGTACATACAAACTGAGACGATGATCCCACAATAATTCAGTATGACTGATCTTCCATCTTTCGTTCTTTCCACAGGAGGAAGCTACGAATTTTACTCAAACATTTATATCTGCGGTTTGCAGTCATCGCTTGCGATGCTCAAATCAAAATGATAATGCTAATGTTAGCTATCGGAAATTTGCGTGGTGCTGCAGCTCCACAGTAACACGACCAGCCACACAATAAACTGAAATGTGTAATGTTACTAACTAGTCCAGCAGTAAAAGGGCCAAGGCAGCAATTGGTCGGACATCCCCCCTCGTCTTTGAGCTCACGCCAACGAGTGAAAGCCTGGCCAATATTGATCCTTGTCTGGGCTTTGATTCTGTTACTCTCTCTTTTTCGTTTTTTAGTCTCCTTAGACAAAACTTTTAATTTCTTTGGTTTTCTTGCTGCTTCTGCCATGATAGCCCTAATCCCACATAGGCGTTCGCATTGACTTCTGTCTTTTTAACGACTGAGGAAAGGGGGAAGTGATGTATGCCGAAAAGCAGTCAATACATTTGTAGTTCTTTGTGTGGAGGGGTTCCTACCATCCACCTCAAAACTGCTTAGTGCTAGTGAAAGTGATACGGACGCCCTTTGGCCATTACAGGTCGATGCACCACAAAAGTTCTGAAAATATTATATGAAGGTTGAAAAGTTACTTAGTGTTGCTTTAAAATGTGTAAAAGAATATTGTATGAAAACAAAACTTGCTGTTATGTTATGGCCCAGGGTGAATGTGAAAGAAAGCCTCTACAGCTGATTTATGTGACATGGGCTGTCAAACATTGGTGTAAATTGCTTTGTATAAATCCCTGTCGCCTGATACATCAGTGTTATAAGATGCTTTTATCTTTGGATTATGCTCGTAAAATTACATGGGCCACACATATTAAGAATATTTTGTTCAAGTATGGTTTTGGTTTTCTGCGGATTTCACAAGAGGTGGGTAACAAACTTGTTTTGTTTTTTTTTTTTTTTAAATGACAATTTGAAACAGGAATGGCATGTAGCTTAAGTAGAAAATTTATCTGATTCTTATCCATAGAAACATTTCGAGTCTCTTTTACGCATTGAAATGTATCTCATTTCATCCCTACCTGTACATTTTAAAGTAGTTTTTGCACGTTTTAGATGTAGCCATTTTAGAATTAAAGTCAACAAGAGAAGATACCGTTCTACTTTGCATGAAGACAGAGTATGTCAACATTGTCTAACTTCAGGGGAGCGTTACATCGCAGATGAACACTGTCTTATTTGTATGTGAGCAATATGAAGAGGGGGTTTTGCAGGGTATAGGCAAATTTGCCCACAGCCCAATTTGAACCATCTTCTGGTTATTTGTACCTGCTTGTGGGACTTTCCAGAAAATAGATTTGAAATGTGAAATTTGCATACAGGAAGTGAACTGTGACCTATTTAGTGATTTCGAGATTTTTGTGGGGCAAGGCCTCAAAAAGTCCATATTTAAACCAATAAATGATTGTTCTGAATTACTAGATGATTTTTAATGGCTACACAATAACATGGACATTTTGATACCAAACATAAATATATGTGTGAAAAACTGAAGAAGTTTCAGACCATATTCCATTGTAAAATGCATCTGTCTTGACCAAAATTGATGTAAAACGTGAAGTTCATCTTAAAAAACAACCCGTTTCCTATGAAAACACACCTAAGATATTTTCACAAAAGTTTCCTCATAAAGTTGGCTAAATCATGAGCGAGTGTCGTTAAATTGTGAGACCGGTAACATGGATCCGGATTGCGAAAATTGCAACCATCCCTGTATTTAGAAATTATTACCATCTCCTTTGGGTGTCAAAATAGGTCACTAAATAATCAACATGGAATGCTTGTTAGAGATACTTATCCAAATTAAGAGTCCTAGAGTCTATGTACATGATTGACGAGACAGTGGCCTTCCAGATCATTCAGGATCAAAACTAAAATACATCTGAAACTCATTTGTCCTTTAAAGCTTAAACAAATATATGTTACTATACATAGAATATAGTTGTATGTTAATTTATTAGGATATAATAACACTTTCAGGATCACCTGTAATTGTGATAAGAACAGTTAATGGTGGTGTATTCAAGCCATTTTTATTATATACTACATATTTCTCAGAAAAGCCATTTAGATGTTTTCATAAACTGTTGTACTTTGTATAGATTGTATACAGGCTTTGTGGATTTTAGAATGTAATTAAAGACTCTGAGAATTTTCGAGAAGCCATCTGAAGAGGCTTGTTCAGGTCAGCGTGTTGGTAGTGTCCAATATAATATAGGATTGATGCCACATGGGCATATTCCAGCAGTTCTTTTTCCAGCTGGACTTGAACAATAGTATGCAGTCTCTGGGCCTTCAGATTCATTCACGTCATGTTGTACCCATAGATTATACTTTGCCAGGCTCATGTCGTGAATGGATCTGACCAAGAACAAGGTCACTGTCATGTTGATAGACCCAGATTTCATAGTTGCCATCATTGCTTTGATGTTTGACAATGTAACCGGGTGCTAGCTTGAGCTGATATGATCCACATGACAATGTCTCCAGATAATCTAGATTGAGCTTTGGAAATGTGATACTGGATGCCATTAGTTGTACCCAGTCCTTCTTCGCTCTTTTTCCCATGGTGGGATCTCCTTTAACTCATCGTGTCAAGATGTTATTTTTTTCTTGATATGCCAGCATTCTTTGTGCCAGTGGGGTAGCTAGTGGGGGGGCAAAGACACGTCCCTTTATGACAACAATTAGTCCTGGCTAGTTCTCAATCATTTTCCTTTATTGACGCGTTTTCCAATTATCATAATTGGCAACTGAAGACACGGTTTCTCTCCATATGCCATCTAACAGTGATGAAATCATGGCTAAATTCAGTACAGAAAAATAATTTACTTATTAATAGGCCAATGCTTCGTGTTGATTGAACTGGTCTACCTTCCAATGAAAAGGCGGAGTTTCAGAGTTTCACTCTCGATATTGTGTGAGCTGATTAAAAAAAGTGGTACTCGCCAGTTCAATAGGCTATGAAAAGCGTGCGGCTCCAGCTATTTGCGTGAGAGTTGACAGGAATGCAATTTTGAATAACGTTGATTCAAATACAGCAAATACGCATCCAGATGAATGACTGTCGTCAACAAGCAGCACCCGGAGTGAACCTTCTGTTAATTATGAAAATGACTGAGAACAAGTCGGGACTAAATATTATTTTAAACGAATGTTTTGTGCAATCCAATTCTTTGTTCTTGTTCTGCCGCTGCACTGAATTTAGGCCATGATTTAATTGCTACTAGATCGCATATGGAGAAAAACCGTGTCTTCAGTTGCAAATTATGATAATTGGAAAACGTGTCAACAGAGGAAAAAGATTGAGAACTAGCCAGCACTAATTGTTGTAATAAAGTGACTTGTTTGTGCCCCGACCCCCCGCCCCCGCTAGCTACGCTACTGCTTTGTGCCATCTGTGTGTCTCTGGCAGAACGCTCTGGATTGGCCACATATATTGGCCCCCTTATTCCAATAAGACAAGCTGTAATTATTTCATAGTTGGGCGTGCAGGCCAAAATTTAGGCGCGCAGGCCAAAACTGTGGTCACGCAAAGTACCATGATACTTTAGTGAATATTTACAAGCTCAAATAAAGATACCTGAACAGACTATCAGTTGTTGCTGCATTATTTAAGAAACATTATCAGAAAGCTCTTTTTGAAGTGAAGTAGATATTGATGTTCACAAGAATGTTTGAAAAATGAATAAAAGCAGTTATCATTTTGGAGAGTTATCATACAAGTCTAAATGTATGTACAAGTCTCCATTTCTCCAAGGGACAACTTTTCATTAAACCCTCCCCAGTACAGAAACTGAATCATTCATAGAAAAATTATGGCCAAATTTAGATGAGCACCCCCCAAAAACCAACATATGAGGATAAATCAATGAATAACTCCCAATTTTCACAGTGCTATTTCTAAAATGTATAACTGTTATTGTTGCTGCCATCCCAAGGAACAATTTGACACTAAACATGGCTTAATTGCTTTGAAAACATGAGACCCAGGAGGAATTGAAGCCGTAAAAAGCATAATTTGCCTCCATTTTTTCATCACAAATTGAAAGTTTAACATTAAAATTAATGTCGTTCCCAAGGTGATCCACCATAAATATTTGGTAAAAAGTAGGTGCAGTATGCAAAGTTCGTTAGCACAAAGTTTCACCGGGAACAATGTAGTAGGACGGCTTATTATAATAATAATTATTATGATTTACCAGTTTTTTTTTATTTCGTTATGTAGATTTTGCACATTTCGAAGGGTAACGGAAACGCACAGAGAGAGTGAGGACGATGTCCGACGTTATTAGCCCCCAGCCAAAGCCAAAAAAAAAACAGTCTGCTTCGTGACCGTACACTGTACGTGACAGATTCATATTTGAGGCACTGCGCTGATATGCCTATGATCGTCGCTGGAGTACACTGGACAGGCGTCACCAGTTAATTTTTGAATCAGTTTTCAACATTTGTTGCAGTCAACAAAGTACTATTCCTCTGACAGCTGGCCAATTATCGGAACCCTAGAGAAAACGGACTATAAATCTATAAGAACTGCAGCTTATCTCATCTTAATCGTACTCTAATGAAAATAAATAATGCACTCGGACCAACCAGTCACCGATTTCATGCATACTGCACGAATAATCATGTACATGCAGAACTTCAGATCGGAGTGGAGGTGCGCATCCAACCTAATCCATCAGGATAGAAGGTTAGCGATTGATATTAAAACGCGAAATAAAACCATTCGCCACTGGACGCAAGCACCCATAGTTGGTATCAACAAGAGTCAAAACTGGCACGAACAGTCTATAGTCACGACTGTGTTTTCGGGCCAATAACGTTGGACTTCGTTCTCACTCTCCAGGTGCGTTTCCATTACCCTTAGAAATGCGCAAAATCAAAATGGCAAAATAAAAAACCGGTAATGAAAACACTTTCTGATGTCAATAAATTTGCTCTCCGATCTGCAGTATTAGTCACCGAAGCCAAGGTGTACTACGTAGACTATTGGACTTCTGCAGCAGACCAACTAGTGTACTAGTGATTTCGCGTATTGTGGAGCATTTACATCGTTACTGTCAGACAAGGTTGGGTTTCTCAATTTTGCCGCGCGCACAACTCAGCTGACAGAGACAAGGTCGAATGCTTTGCCATTCTCATCAATGCATGAGCACAGCCGAGCTGTGATTGGCTGATGGCACCAGCCGATCTGTGATTGGCTGATGTATGTAACTGTATGTAAAATTCCCGGCCGGCGGCTGATAACTAGAGAGTGAATCGCTGCTCAGAATAGGCGCACAGTGCATGAAGTGTTGGAGCGCTGTTACAGGTTTGCACATAAACAACAATATGGCAAAGCAAGAAATGCATGAATTTCAAGTTTAGGTTTTTATTCAAGATTGGAAAAAAATGGCTCACAACCCCATTTTACCCCATGCAAGGGGCAAAACGGGGTGGTTCCTGGGGCAAATTGGAGAGCTTGCAAAAAAATTGTGGCAAGTCCAAAATATGTGCTTCGCGGGGGCGAAGGCAGTACCCCTCAGCCCCGGCACATGAAATTATAGCTGAAGTTGAGCGAACTGAATAGAAAGCACTGATATAGCGTGCAGAGCCAATTTTCGAAAGGAATTTTCCTCTAGCCACCTCCAATACACCACCAAGAAATGGCATCAATCGGACAAGGCGTTCTTTAGTTATCGTGCGGTAACCAATAGTCAAGATGGCAGCTGTGGTGGCCATATTAGTTAAACACGACGCCGGTTTTCGAAAGGAACCATCCTCTGGTCAATGTGAAAATGGAATCGTTCCACATAGGCGTTCTCCGTTAAATCGACGGCAACCGATTTATACCGCCGCTTGTCCGCCCCGACACGCACAGGACGACAATACCCCTCTTCCCCGGCCGAATCGCGGCTGAGGGGTAACAAGTTGGGCCCGAGGGGTAAAAATGATCACAAAACAACATCTAATTCCCTTTTCAGTCTTAACAGTTCACACATGAATACAGAGTTTCTGTTGCTTTCATCCAGTCCAGCACATGCGTAGTGCGCCCATCTGCTGCATTGCTGTAGGCAACCCAACTGTCATAACTGTCCGAATAAAAATCTTCACAACAGAGATATTCAGTATCCTTCTGTGCATCTGAACTTTTCTTTCCTTTTTCTTTTTTGCAATCTTTTACTTTTTGAGCACTTTCCTTTCATTTCCAGCAGTTCCTTTTTGTAAGGTGAACATGTGAGTACAGCTGTTTTCCCTCTGTCTTGACACCCGTTTGACACAAAAGTATCTGTGACATTACAAAATAATTCACTTGGACCATAACGGGGAAGTACCCCATTATGCCCCATAACGCCTACCCCATTTTACCCTACATCACTCACAGTACACAATGCAGTCCTTTAGGAAAAGCAAGGTGAACTTAGTTCAGGATCAACAAGGCGTCCCCGTGGCCTGTAGCATACTACTCCAACAGAACCTCACCTTTATATCAGTGTCTATTCTACAAAAATACTGTCCCACAAAAATTACTAGCGAAAAATAGCAAGATAATAGGCGTATTTTCACATTAACCTCTCTCAGGCGAGTTCAACAGTCAACATGTGGACTGGGAAGAAATGCAGTGCTCACATCAAGTGATCTCTCAACGCCAATGAAGACTCAAAGACTCAAGACTCAAAGGTCAGTCAAAGACTTTAAAGGAGGCATTCTGACAAAACCCATTTAGCCCCGATATCCCATTTTGCCCCAGGTTACCCAACATGTCCCCCTGGCTTTCAAAAGGAATAAAAGATGAAACTCTGATTGGTTTATTCCATGTTTCACCCAAAACACGCCTATATTTAATTAAGAGATGAAATCTGACCCCTTTGCACTGAGCGCCATACTATGCACCTAGATAACCCACCGTTAAACTAGCAAAAATTTATTTGGACACGCCCTAAATGCATTTGCATCACTGGCTTCAGACTGTGGGCTTAGGGGTCCATTTTCCCATGCGCGTAAGTCGAAAAAAGCGCGTAGCTACCCGCTTTTCACCCTAAGCGTATTCTCCCCTCGACTTAAGTCTGTGCATTACGCGCCTCGAAGGCAGTTACGGACTTGGGGCGGAGCAAGGCCAAAATCGGGGCGTTTCCGGGCGTTTCTCAGGCAAAAAACACTTGCGCGTATTCTCCCCCTGGCTTACGCGCTTTTTCTGTTTAGCATTTTTGAGGCATGTATCAAGGTCAAGCGCCAACATAAGGCAAAATGGAATATTGCAGCCTCTTATCCAATTAGTTCAATTACAAACGCATTACAAACAACTACAAACATACTGGTAGTCATCAAGGTCACAACTGCACTGCCGGTCATGGCATCTGGGTCGTTCTAGAGAGTGGCTGGTGATGTCATGCACATATCACAGGCGTCTGTATCAAGGTGTCTGACACAGTTGGTTGATGCTATGCTGCACCACATCAGCCACTTAATAAAGTTCCCTGAAACACCAGCTGAAAGACAGAGAGGGGGGATTCTACCGGGTCGCCAGGTTCCCCAGTGTTGTGGGAGCCATTGATTGTACTCAAGTTGCAATCAGAACCCCTTCCACTAATAAAAATATGTACAAAGACCGTAGACGTCGGCACAGCATTAATGTTCAGGTTGTGTGCGATCATGCTACGCGCATATTAAGCATCTGCGCCAAATTCCCTGGCTCGGCCTATGATGCCTATGTACTGCGCAACTGCTTGAAATGCCAAAAAATACAATAAATATTTGAAACTATGTGAAGCTTGTTTCAAATATCTATCGCAGTGATACTTTGAGTATAGGCAAATAAAAATGACCATTTTACGTAACCTTCATTCATCCGTATCCACTCCAAGCTCTTCTCCATGCACTTCCACTGCAGAAAGAGTGGATGCCACCTCCTCCTCCAGTGCAGTGAAATGCACTGGGGATGATGGTTGCCCACCACCTGTTGTGTGCACACTTCTCCGGTGTGCAGAGAGCCTGGCCTTTACAGTGCCCCGCAAATTTTTCCACGTGCAAGGTAAGAATCCTTTGGCTGTTAAAGCGTTGCCTAGTCCTTTAGTTGCAAACCCGACATTGGAGTAGTTTGAAATTTCAAGCGCGCAATTTCTAAATGAGATCATATAAACTGTCAGTGATTGTTATTTTTGTGTAACTAGAATATCCTCTTTATTTGTCTTCTTCCCTGTCTTCCAAGGAACAAACAGGCTAGTGTAGGAGGGGCACATTTTCAATGCTCTGACTATGCTGGTTGAGAAGCGCTAAATTCTTTATTTTTTATTTCATTATTGCGGCAATTTGTTTGTTTGCATAGCTTTAATGCCATGGTGGCTAGAATAAGAAATAAAAAAAACAGATGTCTGCATTACTTCTTGTAATGGGCACAGACATACATAGGCCTACTATTACAGCTGCATATTGTCGGCCTGCTGATAAAACCTCAAAATGATAAACTTCACAAGAAAATAAAAAATATACATAAAATTAGAAAATAATAATAAAATCATATAAATTGATAAATATAATTTAAAATAAAAAAATGTTTAATTCTGCATGTAAGAATAGTGGACATAAGAGTTTTTGTTTCTTATCAGTTTGGACATACGAGGTTTCATCAGCAGGCCCACGATATTCAAATTTAAAGTCTGGTTTGCTTTTCTCATGGATCACAACTGCATTTTCATGGTTAATCAGGAAATCCTTGTTTTCCTGATAGCCATAATCAATGAGCTTTATACAGAGTCTGCCTCTCTTTTGGATCAGTCACACCTCTTTCATAAGGCCGCCTACATTCTGAAGGTAAGCGCTGTGGGCGTGATCGAAGCGAGTAGGGGAGAATACGCCTAACTCAAAATTGCTTAACTCGAATCGCGTAAAAAAGGACTTACGCGCTAATGATAGAATAGACATCTTAGAGCGTTAAAATAGGGCTCTAAGATTCTTAATGTGGATCAGTATCTATAACAAGCATTCCATGTTTATCATTTAGTGACCTATTTACACCCAAAGGAGACAGTAATAATTTCTAAATACAGGGATGGTTGCAATTTTCGCAATCCGGATCCATGTTACCGGTCTTGCAATTAAATGATACTCACACATTAATTAGCCAATTATATGAGGCAAATTTTGTGAAAATATCTTAGGTGTGTTTTCATAGCAACCTGGTTGTTTTTCAAGATGAACTTTACATTTTGCATTTTTTGATTGATTTTGGTCAAGACAGATGCATTTTTCAATGGTAAATTGTCTGAAACTTCCTGTTTTTCACATATATACTTAAGTTTGGTATCAAAATGTCCTTCATGTTGTTGTGTAGCCATTAAAAATCATGTTTTTTCAGAACAATCATTTATGGGTTTAATAATGGACTTTTTGAGGCCTTGCCCCGCAAAAATCTTGAAATTATTAAATAGGTCACAGTTCACTTCCTGTATGCAAATTTCATATTTCAAATCTATTTTCTGGACAGTCCCACAAGTAGGTACTTATAACCAGAAGATGGTTCAAATTGGGCTGTTGGCAAATTTGCCTATACCCTGCAAAACCTCCTTTGAAGGTGCACTATGCAAGTTTGTTTGTTTTCGCCGACATCTCCCCACGATCCGCTAGCCGCCCGCCCCTAAATTCAGTTTAAATAAAACCCAGGCTCTGGAGACCGCACAGGCGTCACAAACTGCAGATAAACACAAGGGGCACAGGCCGTGCCCCATAACATAACAAACCGTCCCGGCCAATCACCAACAAGAGTTGACAGTTATGGAAGCATGGGAGGGAGGGAACTATGGGAGGGAGGGGCGAGCTACCTCTGTTTTATTTGACTTCGAATATCAACAGAAGTGATGTCGTACATACGTGCAAAGTGCACCTTTAAGGCATAATATTCTGAAATTACCACAGTTCTGTGCTTCTATTAGAGATTTTAATCCTCTTCTGTCAACCAAGGACTATTCGGTTACACTTCACATTACAGATCGATAATAAGCGAGTAATGTTATGGTAATATATATGCAATATCATGGTAATATTATTTTGAAACCACATATTGCAAGTAATTACCCTGCAGTTTGAATTGACACAGTGCTGACGTCTTAAATATTAGAATTAGAATAATTTGAAATAGTGCAATCGATAAAATTCTTTAAGCCATTTTTTGTGCAGAAAGCAAATCAGGTGTTCACCGCGCCTGTCCTACTTGTTAGAGTAATCACAGAACTTGCTACCTGTAAAAAATTTGCTCAGCTGAGCTTTCCAAAAGGCCCATTTAGGCCATTTAACTGTGACACTGTTGTTTCATTGAATTAGAATAATTCATAAGTCATTTCATTGAATTAGAATAAGTGCTCGAATTTTTGTTTTCTGTGAAGAGTGTTCACTGTGCAGTATAAAGTCAGGGTTGAGTAAATTTTCTAAGTTGTAAAATCAATCATGGGTAAGCAGCGCGACCTCTCAACCGGAATAGTGGCTCAAGTTCAAGCCCTTCGCCAACAAGGCTTGACCCAAACTAAAATTGCTGAGCAGCTCGGCATCAGCCAGTCTTTCGTCTGCAAATCTCTCAAGAAAGACTGCAGCAAGCGCAACAATTGTTCTGGCGTCCGAAAAACTTCAGCTCGCGACAACAAACAGCTGAGAAAGATCGTAGTCAGCAACCGGTTCAAGTCCACTTCCGAGCTCAGCGACTTGTGGAACGAGCAGACCGGCGCTAAGGTCTTGAGATCAACCATTTACCATCGTCTGCGCGAACTCTGCTTCAAATCTCGCGTTCCAGCAGTAAAACCGATGCTGAACAAGAAACAAATGGAGAAACGGCTGAAGTGGGCCAAAGAACACGGCGAGTGGACTGCTGAAGACTGGCAGAAAGTGGTCTTCAGGGACGAATCACACTTTTGCATTTCCTTTGGTGACCAAGGTCCTCGTGCCTGGCGTTGTGGTGGCGAAACGAAACCTACAACCACGAGTGCGTGAGAAGATCCGTTAAGCTTCCCCAGAGCGTTATGGTCTGGGGATGCATGTCCGCTCGGGGTGTAGGGAAACTCTGCTTCCTCAAGAAGACTGTCAATGCTGCCGTATACCAACATGTTCTGGAAACGTTCCTGATTCTGACTGTTGAGGAACAGTTCGGCGAAGAAGACCTCATATTTCAACAGGATCTTGCACCGGCTCATGTGGCAAAGTCGACCAAAGATTGGTTCACCGAAAAACAGCTTGAAGTTTTGGTATGGCGGGCCAACTCGCCTGACCTCAATGTCATTGAAAACCTTTGGGCCATCGTCAAGCGGAAAATTCACGACAGAAAGCCAACCATGCTGGACCAACTGAAGCAGAACATCGCCACTGCCTGGGAAGCTGTGAGTGCGGAAACTTGTGACAAGCTGGTCAAATCGATGCCGCGGAGACTTCAGGCAGTCATACAAGCCAAGGGGGCAGCCACAAAATTCTGAGAAAGTGACAATTCTAATTATAATAAAAATTATTCTCATTCAGTGAAACGGTTTCTCCATTATTCTAATTCAATAAAACAACAGAGTCACAGTTAAATGGCCTAAATGGGCCTTTTGGAAAGCTCAGCTGAGCAAATTTTTTTACAGGTAGCGAGTTCTGTGATTACTCAAACAAGTAGGACAGGCGTGGTGAACACCTGATTTGCTTTCTGCACAAAAAATGCATAAAAAAAATGTAATGATTGCACAATTTCAAATTATTCTAATTCGTTGACCAGCACCTGTAGTGTCAGCTGGAACTTGCTTGAGTGTCTGAGGCTGCAAGAGCTTGAAATGGTATTAATAGGAATGGGACAGCACTTTACCATATTTCACATTACCTTAACGCCAAGACATCTAATGCACAATAGTGGGACATTTTACATTTTATGTGCCCCCCCCAGCCGCGAAAAAAAGGTAAAGTAAAATGTCCTGAACTTGCAGCAGTGCATTAGCCTGACGTGTCTCAGCGGCTCCAAGGTAACGTGATAAATCAAGCCTGGGATTGGGTCAGGGAATCTCCACTCTCAGTATCTCCTGTTTTATGGGCTGTGCCCACAAGATACTCCAAAATGAATTTGTGGCAACGGGTCTGTATCCCCAAAAATGGCACATTCACGGGGAAAAGGCTTCGGTAACCAGATATATTATGGACATTGGAACATTTCCCTGCGCGTCATCTTAAAAGTGTCCTATCATGTCACCAGGAGCATTAGCCATTACATGCCATTTTAATATATGTTCCGTTGTGACATCACATGGGAAAGTTACTGCCCATAGGCAAGAAAGACTGATCAACTTCAGCCAACCACTTCATCAGGAGATTATTATAAATTTACCTTACAATATCTCTTCTTGGCAGAACGTCTCTTGCTCTGTGTGGTCCCCATACCTGCGATTTATCTGCAATTTATCTGCGATCTGCTATTCCCTGCATTAAATGGAAACACGATGATCATTTCAGAGATAATTTAATTCGAATTAAAAATGATCAACATCATAATGGCTGATAAGCTCAAGGGTCCTACTTAGCCACCTGCGACGGGAAGACCACGTGACTGCAATTTAGCTTTTCCCAAAACCCTGAAGGGCCACGATGCACTCAAACATGAACAGTTTCTCTTATGAAAAAAAGGTTTGAAGTGATCGTCCCAAATTTGTACTGAGCATTTTAAGTATTACCAATATTGCTACTAGCTTCAGTTTACATAGATGCCAACATTTACATCAGCATTCCATGAGTGAGCTTCTGCGATTTCAGATTTCTAGTCCAAAAATAATACAACTGCGCATGTGTACCGGAGGGCACGGCGGAATAGCCGTTGAAATCAGTGGCGGGTGGTGGACAGAGAACGAGGAGGGCGATGAACATGTCTTAAACAGCTTATTAGTCTTGATCTGTTTTCAGTCAATTTCCCTGGTAAAAGACACTAACTCTCCTCTCTCGGGTGTCGCTAATTGTCTTCGTTTAGACGAGAAATCAAAAGCACCAGCTGAACGCATTCAGTCTTTTTCAATTAAACAATCATTACGCACAGGTTTGACGACTTGCTTAGGACGTGACAAAATTTTACGCGGAAAATCCACAGTGGGTTTTTTTCGTGAAAAGTTGCCTCTCAAGGCAGGTGAATTAAACATTCTTTAGAATTTCACTCGCCTAAGCATTTCATTAGAAGGGAAACTCACGTGCTGACCCAGAACTATGATTGAAATCGGGTCACGAATCTCATCCGTTCAGGGGATGTTTTCCGCCACCCCAGTTTTCCGTCCACCGCCTGCCACCGGTTGAAATGAAAAAACGGTTCACAGGCAAAATATACACGTCTTTTTATTTTTTAAACCCAGAAGCAAGAGCTCTGAGAAACATTAAGAGCCAAGATGTTCAGGATTATCCATACCAACAACACTGAAACCGTCCGGTTGCACCTATCGAAGCTGCGTCTCAGTCGCACTCCGAAGTTGGATGTGGAGTTGCCGCTTCGAGGCAAACAGAGAAACTGACATTCGGAATGATGACATAGAACCCCAAGGAACAAATCCCTAGTGACACTTACGTGCCGTCAGCGATATTCTCTTCTGGTCCCCCACGTGACTTTCGTCTCTTAACGGGTCAATTTCGCCAGGGATACTCACTCTTTTCCAGAATGAGCCGCAGTGGGTGCAGGCTTTCATTATAACCATGCAGTTACACACCTGATTCTACTTATCAAGGGTCTATGGCAAAAGCTTTAAGAGTTCATTAGTAGAATCAGGTGTGGGACAGGTTGGATAGAGCGAAAGCCTGCACCCACTGTGGCTCATTCTGGAAAACTATTAGTTACCCTGGATGTAACTCCAGTTCTATGAATACGTGCGTAGCCCTCTAACGGGCTTCGCTATTGGTTACACCTAAGGATGGATGTACCCCAGGTGGACCCTGGCCACGCAGATCCTCTCGCAACCAAGCAAAACCCTGTCCACCCCCTGGGGCGCACACCGCCAACCTGCGTATCCCGCCCCAGGTGGTGGCAAGTAGTGATATGGAATCAGCTGACACCAGATGCGGGAAAAGGGAATGAGGATTTTATTTTAAACAAAACAAAAAACAGGCACGAGGGCCAACAAAAAACTTGGCCCAAATGGTTGCAAAAAACAAACTAAGGTATGCTACACCAGGCTATAAACAAAGAATGCAAATGACAAAAAACAAAAGGCACTGGAAACTCCAGGCAAGAAGATCAAGAAAAATAAATAACAAGACTATATATATATACACAAGGCAAGAGGCTAGAACAAGACTTGAAACTAGAAATGCAAGGGAACTTGACAACAAGAACTTGGCAAAACTTGAGACACTGTCTGCCAGCCAACTTCCACCGCATCCAGATAAAGGCTTGGAAATCAAAGACATGAGGGGCAACACCTGGAGAAGCAGAAACAAGAGGCATGGCAAGATCAAGACATGGACAGAGATTGGATGACATGACCTGCTCATTAAGAGATTGAGCGTACTCAGCTTAAGTACCAATTAAGTATGCAGTTTAGAAGCAAGCATGAATGTTAAGAACAGAAAAGCACAGCAAGATCTTGAAATAGCAAAGCAGGAATCATGACAATAAACTCCCTGTCTAAATTAGTAGTATTAGTAATGTGCCTATCTAATGAATTACACCACCCAGTGAGTGTTAGTAAATGTTAGTAACTTAAAAACAGTTAATTGTCAATTAAGCATAGAGAGGCCCGAATCCAGCACAGCATGGAAGGAAGGGGAAATACCAAAGCCAACCATAGCTCAGAAATGTGCAACAACGAAGGCACGGGGCGGAACGCAGACAAGCGGTGGAGTGGCATGGCAGACCTGGCGAAAACAAAAACATGGAAAAGTAAAAACATGGACATGGAATGTAAAACATGAAATGCAAAAACCTGATACAAGAAACTGTTAAAACTGTGACTATGAACATGACTATGGAACATGAAACTATGAACTATGAAATCTTGAAACATGAAACTGCTAAAACCATAATACTGTCCTGGCCAAAGGCCAGAACACAACAAGTAGCACCCAAACCATTCCTGGCACTGGGAGGGACCCATCTTGTCCAGCCCCTCCCAGGGAAAAAGGCAGGGCTTGACCATTGTTATTCCAATTCCAGGACCCGCACCTGTGGGCGGGCACCACCAGAGTGCCTCGCGTCAGGTTGCGGACCACTGATATCAGCCGTCACTTGAGACAAAGGGGACTTCTCCTGATAGCGTTCCTCCATGTCGGCCTCATACCCTCCAGGTAGGCACACTTGAGTGCTCCACCCAGATATGGTACTAACATAACGATAGCTTCTGCTGGAAGGAGCTCTCCCCCCAATTGGGCCTCCTACCCCAATGCTTGAAAGAGGCTCATGTCACTTTTCCCATGGCCCGCCTAACAGCTGCAGGCGGGGCACCCCCGAGAAGCCACGCCCCAGGTCGGCCATAAACACAGCCACTGCTGGAAGGGGGTCTACCCCTAATGGGGCCTCCCACCCCAATGCTTGGGGGAGGCCGTATCAATTTTCCCATGGCACGCCAAACTGCTGCAGGCGGGGCACCCCCGAGATGCCACGCCCCAGGTCGGCCATGACCACAGCAACTGCTGGAAGGGACTCTCTCGCCAATGGGGCCTCCCACCCCCAATGCTTGGGAGAGGCTATGTCACTTCTCCTATGGCACGCTTAACAGCTACGGGCGGGGCATCCTCGAGATGCCACGCCCCAGGTCGGCCATAACCACAGCTACTGCTGGAAGGGGCTCTACCGCCAATGGGGCCTCCCACCCCAATGCTTGGGAGAGGCCATGTCGCTTTTCCCATGGCACGCCTAACAGCTGCGGGCGGGGTACCCCCAAGATGACACGCCCTAGGTCGGCCATGATCAATTGCTAGTTAGTGCTGGCAGGGGGCCCTGCCGGTAAGGTTCCCAAGATCGCATGTGCTACTGAGTCAGCTGTCATATCCCTGAGATATGTTTGCGCAAAAGTAGATGTTGATGACCAAGAGGCTGCCCTGCAAATCGCCTCTACAGACACACCCCTAAGTAGTGCCGTAGAGGAAGCAATCCCGCAGGTGGAGTGTGCGGTCAGTCCTGCCGGGGCCACCAGACCTGCTGCTGAGTAGGCCCTGCAGATCGCATCACAAATCCAGTGGGCGAGGCGCTGTGCTGACAGAGGGGCCCCCTGCGCCCGCCCGCCATAACACAAACCGCTGCTCCCCCTTCCTGAGGCTCGCAGTTTGCTCCAGGTAAACACTGAGCGCGCGTACTGAGCACAGCCTGTGCATCTTCTCCTGCTCACCGGTGGCATGAGGAGGTGGGCAGAGGGCCTGTAGTCGAAGGACTGATGATTTAAAGGCCGTGGTTATGACCTTCGGCCGGAATGAGGGGTTTGGACGCAGCTCCACTGATCCTAGATCCTGCCTTAGGGTCAGGCAAGACGGGTGCACAGAGAGGGCACTCAGTTCACCTACCCTCCTGGCTGACACCAAAGCTAAGAGGAGGGCCGTCTTAATAGACACCAAGTGTAGGTCTGCTTGGTCCAAAGGCTCAAAAGGTGGTCCAGCCAGACCCCCCAACACCGTGTCCAGGTCCCACTGCGGAATTTCGCGGTGTACCGGGGGCCTAATTCTGCGAGCTCCTCTCAAAAACCGCTTTATCAGGGGGTGATTCCTGGTCGTAAAGCGGTCAAACCCATTGTGTCCTGCTGCTACCGCTGCAGCAAATACTCCCAGGGTGGAAACTGCACGGCCCCCCTCGAAAAGAGCCTGCAGGAAATCCAATACCCCCTGAAGGGGGCATGAACGTGGGTCTAGGCCCCCTCGCCTGACACCAGTTCGTGAACATCCACCAGCGGGTCGCATAAGCCCTGGATGTTGACGGGGCCCGTGCACGTTGAATTGTGGACACCACCGCCTCAGGCAGGCCCAATTCACTCAATTTCACCCTCTCAATCTCCAGACCATCAGGGGGTGGGGAGTCGCATCTGACGTGTGTCTCATGGTTGAGGGGTGGTCCGGAATCTGCCACGGGCCCGCTACTGCCAGCTGGATAAGATCCGGGAACCATCTGGCGTTCTGCCTCATTGGTGCTACCACAATCATGGATAGCCCCTGCTCCCGCACCCTGCGGAGTAATGACATCAGTAGCTGCCGGGGTGGGAATGCATAGAGCAGGCCGGCGGGCCATACTGGATGAGCCAACGCATCCATCCCCAGGGGAGGGTCGTCGGTGGCTCTCAATGAGAACCAAAGCTGACACAGAGCGTTCTCCTTGCTTGCGAACAGATCCGCTACTGGTTGACCAAACAGCTTCCAGATCTGTTCTGCAGTCACCCGTGAGACGCCCCAATCCTTCTCGAGCAGGGCTCCCCTGGATAGCCCGTCCGCCCGGGAATTGAGGATGCCCGGAACATGCCGGACTCTTAGAGAGCACAGGTGGCGGTCCGCCCAGATTAGAATGGCCGCGGCCAACCTGTGTAGGGCTACTGACCTGACGCCCCCCTGCCTGTTGAGAGAGGCCACTACTGTTGTGCTGTCCGATCTCACCAGGACGTGCCTCCCTTCCAACTGTGGGGCAAAGTGGTGCAACACTTTCTGAACTGCCATGAGCGCCAGGTGGTTGACATGGCGCTGGGGCCCCTGCCATGTACCCGCGACAGAGGCAGAGCCGCAAGTCCCGCCCCATCCTGTTTGGGACGCATCTGTGAATATCTGGATGTAGTGTGCCACACATCCCTTCCGAACCCCCTCTCGGAGCCGGATGGGTGAGGCTCAGAATGTCAGTGCCCGTCGTGCTCGCGCTGGTATGCGGAGCATAAGCTGTTGGTCCCGCCTTGGGTCCAGACGAAGGCATGTGCAGCAGCCCCAGGCGGACTACTGAATGAGCAGCAGCCATCATTCCCAGCAACGACATGACCCTTATTGCTGGTACCGATGCTGCATCTAAAATGTCCCGGGTCTGGGACAGAATAGCCTCTATTCTGTCCCCAGACAGACATGCAGTCATTGACCGCGAGTCCAATTGCTGCCCCAGATACAGAGCTGTCTCCCTGGGCTGCAAGGTGCTCTTGTCGTAATTGATGGTCAACCCCAGCTGAGTAATATGCCGCATTACCAGCGCCGTGTGGTTGGTTACCACCTGCTTGGAGTGGGCTAGGATCAGCCAATCGTCTGTACCCCTTAGGTTAGGATTCGTACCCCTTCCCGCCGGAGTGGCGCTAGCGCTGCCTCCACGCATTTGGAGAAGGTCCGAGGTGCTAGGGAATATCCAAACGGGAGGCGGCAAAACTGGCAACTTTGATTTCCCACTGCAAAGCGCAGGTACTTCTGATGGCGCGGCAGTATTGGGACATGAAAATAGGCATCCTTCAGGTCTATTGACGTCATCCAATCGCCCGGTCTGACGCACTCCAGCAGAGACTTAACCGTTAGCATCCGGAAAGGTCTGCGCACAATGGAGTCTATTCTCCCATGCGCTTAAGTCGAAAAAAGCGCGTAGCTACGCGCTTTTCAGCCTACGCGTATTCTCCCCTCGACTTAAGTCTGTGCATTACGCGCCTTGAAGGCACTTATGCGCTTGGGGCGGAGCAAGGCCAAAATCGGGGCTTTTCCGGGCGTTTCTCATGCAAATAACACTTACGCGTATTCTCCCCTTGGTTTACGCGCTTTTTCTGTTAAGCGCTTTTGAGGGCTGTATTAAGGTCAAGCGCCAACAATAGGCGAAATTGAATATTGCGTTTAATGTCGGTTATAGGCCGAATTTTAACATTACTTTTATTTTATTTAACATCGTAAAGGCTGAGACATTTAATATTCGATTGTTCTTCCTAATTTCTAAACCACATTTCTCAAAGCCATGATAATTTATCAAACGAAATCATCACATGATATTACGCATCAGCCTCTTCTCCAATCAGTTAAATTACAAACGCAAAACAATTAATTAATACGAGTATACATAAGACCATCATTCTACCATGCCCTCAAAATCTAAAGCCAAAATGCCAGTCCTGCATTTGCTTGCACTCTTGCGTGATTGGGAAAGAGTAAGAGGAGCGCGCCGAGCTCGAAGACGAACACGCATATATCGGTTTACATCTCCCCACCGAAGCCACATCCAGAACGATTCGCAGCTTAATTCCTCGGATCAGCCTTCATTGCTTGCCTGCAATACAACACCAACATCTGTGAAATTTGGTTTTCGGCTTTGGCTCGACGTCGCCATCATTGTCTTCCATTTTCTATTAACAAATGCGACTGCCCTGTATGTTCGTGATAATCTAAAAAGTTGTGATATTCTCACGAGTGAGGGGATTGATTTTCTACCCTGGCAAATACCAAAGCACAATCCATTTGTTCATCAATTTTAGCCTTTAAAGAATAGCCGACATGGGAAGAATCATTATCAGTAAAAGGGATAATTGATTATAATAAAGTATTAGGCACAAGTTTAAGTGAATGTGTCGCTCAAATCAAATAGGATGATAGGCTATGGATATGGAATTCCGTCATTACTGAGGCGGTTTCGGGGCGGGGAGATGACCGCGTGCGGGGTAAGAATCCTTGTTAAAGCGTTTCCATGCCCTTTAGTTGCAAACCTAACATCGGAGTAGTTTTCAAGTGCGCAATTTCTAAATGAGATCATATAAACTGTCTTTGATTGTCTTTGTGTGACTAGAATGTTCCCTTTGTCTTCTTCCCTGTCTTCCACGGAACAAACAGGCTGGTGTAGGAGGGGCACATTTTCAATGATCTGATTGCGCTGATCAAGAAGCGCTAAATTCTTTATTTATTATTTCATTATCGCGGCAATTTGTTTGTATGCATAGCTTTAATGCCATGGTGGCTCGAGTAAGAAATAGCAAGTGTTTGTCACTAACATATTCCCCGCCGCCGCAATTTTATGTGTCCGTACGGACGAGCCCAATGCTATATCCCCCGCTTCGCGCTAATCGCGCGGCGGGGGATAAATAAAGAGATGTCTGAATTACATCTTGAAATTGGTACGGCCTACTATTACAGCGGCATATAAAGCCTCGTATCTTCACAATGACAAACTTCACAGGAAAATATAAAATAAATATAAAATAAAATAAAAATAATAATTATAATAATATAAATGGATAAATATAGTTTAAAATAAAAATGTTTAATTTTGCATGTAAGAATAGTGGACATTCGAGTTTTCGTTTCTTATCAGTTTGGAGATACGAGGTTTTATCAGCAGGCCGACGATATTCAAATTTAAAGTCTGGTTTGCGTTTTCTATGGACCACAAATGCGTTTTCATGGTTAATCAGAAAATCCTTTTTCCATGTTTTCCTGATATCCATAATCAATGAGCTTTGTACAGAGTCTGCCTCTCTTTTGAATTAGGCACACCTCTTTCATAAGGCCGCCTACATTCTGAAGTTAAGCGCTGTGGGCGTGATCGAAGCGAGTAGGGGAGAATACGCGTAACTCAAAAGCGCTGAACTCGAAGCGCGTAAAAAAAGACTGACGCGCTTATGGGAGAATAGACCCCAATGTGCGTGTTCAACTCACGCAGATCTAAAATAGGTGAGGCCTCCCGACTTCTTGCGGATCAGAAAATACAGGGAATAAAACCCCGCTCGAGCTTCTGACAGAGGGACAGGCCCACCGCCCTCTTCTGTAGGAGCGAGTTCACTTCCTCCTTCAGGGCACCCTTCAGAGTGGAATCGGGGAGCCTTGTCCGCACTATCCCTTTGAATGGGGGAGGACAACACTGGAGTTACAAAGCGTACCCCTTCCGCAATGCTCTGTCCAGCCAGCCTGGGAGGGGGGTGCACAATCTCACCCAAACCTGGTAAAACTCCGTTACCGTTATCCTGGGCCCTCCCGCGACGCCCCTCCCCCTGAGGGAGGGCACAACCGGGGGGCCCTGCTCGAAAGGGCCTGGAGGATAACAGCAGCAAGGCTTTCACTGCGTTCCCGTGCACCCTGCCCGGTGATTCACTCACCATAGGCTACGCGGGCACGGCTACTTCCGCGTTTGGAAGCCTCTCGTCTTCAGTTTCCGACATGCCGATGTCTGAACAGGCCTTAACCTGTGGCACTAAACAAGTGAAGCTCCCCTTCACAGGTTTGTGACCCTCAGTATTTGCCAATACGTTAAGCGCCCTCGAGCCAAAATGGCAGGTCGCTCCACTTTCGCGCAAGCCGGAAGAGGAAGCCTGTTGACCAACACTAAACACTCTGCTGGAGCCAGCCCAGCTAGTAGCGTTGGACTCGTGCTGGCCGTCTGCCTCAATTCGCAATCGTTTTCTCGCTGGCCCCAGACCAGGAGAAAGAGCTTTATTTTGATTTGAGCCAACACAGACTGACGGAAGGGTTTTTGGCTTCAGTTTAACCTCGGAGTTTGATCGTGTGCTACCTCCTCGGGAAGAACCACGCCACCCCTGCCGGCGATTAGCTAGCCAGTGCTTCATGAACAAACTATTAGCCGACGAGTCCTCAATTCGAGGATCAGAGTTTGATGGATGCGAGGAGGAAACAGGAGCTTCGCGCTCCATGTCTCTCTCGCTAAACCCCTTTGTTACAGGAAGGAAGGATCCACTTCCCCCGGTAGGTTGTACCAGATTACCTTGTGTGCTAACACCTGAACTAGCCAGCGTATCAGTGTGTGCAATACAACAAGGCAATGCCGAGACCTCATACTGGTAACGTTTTTTTATAAAAAACTTTCCAGGAGCCGCATGGCCAGACGCCGCACCCCTGGTGCGGTATCGGCGAGGCTGCTGAGGCTGAGCTGAGGGGCGCTGCGGCTCAGGATCCTGCTGGCTTAGCACCCGGGGAGACCGGCTGTCTGCCGACCTGCGACGACGGCGACTCGATGGCGGCTGGGAGAAGCTGGGCCTGCGGGGCTGCTGCTGCGGACATGTGGGAGCCTAGCTGCTCCGAAGCCTTCCTCGCTACCTCCAATCGGTCCACCATGACCTGGATGTTGGGACCGAACGGCGAACTGTTGGTGATGGGCGCATTAATCAGCGCCCGTCTCTCCCTCTCCTTAAGCGAGGATAGCCCCAGCCAGAGGTGGCGGTGCCCCGCCTGCGCCGCTCCCATGCTACGTCCGCCAACAATCGCGAACGCCTGCGACATCCGGAGCATGGCTGCCGCTGTCGTCTGCATCTCCACTATCTCCTCCGGCGACAGCTCCGCCTTCTGATGGGTCAGCCTATCCATGGATCCCACGAGAAAGGCCATATTGTTAGCTAGCACTACCACCTGAGCAGCGCTAGAATAACAACGGTCAAAAAGGGCCGCCGACATCCTGTCCCTCTCAGACGGGAGCAGCGGCCGACCGCTCGGCCACATGGAAGCGGTAGGGAGCAGACACCACCTCACCGCGTCCTCCACAGCCGGGACTCCGACATCCCACTCCCAATCCTCCACCGTCGAGTACGGCGCATACGCCATAGCTGGGGATTTTGCGGCCAGAGGATTTTTCCAGTCCCGCTGCGCGTAGCCGAAGATGGGCGCCATCCTGGGACAAATCACCTTTGGGCGTGGGCTTGACTTTGGTTGGGCCAGTAGACCGATAGTGAAGTCATCCACCTGGTCCCCAGAGGGCTGCCGAGGTAGGGGCATCCCCATCCTCTCTGCCGCGGACTGGAACAAACCAGGGAGGTCATCCAATGGGTTGCGGTGCTCCGGGGGTGGCTCATCGTCCATGAAAAGGGTCGTAGGGTCCTCCTCATACACGCGACGGTCATCCTCCTCATCGTACTCGTGTCAAGGCTTCGAGCGGACTGTCGCCGCCGACTCACGGACTGGCCCAGAGCTGCCGACGCTCACGCTCCTCCCGGGGGAGCGCTGCGCAGGCAGCACAGGAACTTGCCTCTTCATGGTGCCGCAAGCCCAGACAGACGAAGCAGTCGTCGTGCCGATCAACGGACATAATGGGGGAGGCACGCAGTTGGCACAGCTTATCCATCGTATAGCTTTCACTGTTGTAGCGAGTTCCTACTCTCTCAAAGGCTGAGTGAAAAAGGGGGGAGCATTGGCAATGCCGGGGCTTTATGGGAGGTGAGTATGCTACCCCCTCCTTCGGAGCAGGTGAGTTCAATTTTCTTTCTCAGGCGCCATGGCGGAGCCTCGTAGGGGTAACCAATAGCGAAGCCCGTTAGAGGGCGGAGCACGTATGAAATAGAAGAGTGAGTATCCCTGATTTACGCCATGATTATGCCGACCAAATAAAGCTACAGTTAGCAGTCTTACTCGCTACGGAGCTAGTCGACTATCTGGCTAGCAAGCGAAAGTGATATCGAGCTGCACAATGTCATAGCAAGCGCGCCAGTGTTTTTAGCTGCATAGCCATCTGGCTAGCGAGCTAAAAAGGCAACAGTTCGCTTTCAATGACCAAAGGATTCTCAGAAATAATTACGCCGACAAAATAAAGCTACCGTTTACCTGCACTGTCAGACTCGCAAGCGAGCTAGCTGGCTACCAAGCTTGCAAACTGGCTAGCGAGCTAAAAAGGCTACTTACAATGGAATACTCGCGAGTGAGCTATTTGGCTACCTAGCAGTCAAGATGAAGCGACATCGAAATCTCATATAATCGCTACTTTGCCTATGTATTTAACATTCTAGCTAACTTTCCTCATTTCAGGAGGGCATTCACAGTAACTTAAAATGGGAATCATTATTAGCTGTTCAATGAGGAAAATCTGCACTGCCCAGCTTTGTTCACATTGGATATCAGGAACAATGTGGACCATGGAAGAGTTCTCGTTTTGGGGGACTTCTATTTTTCTCTTGGTCCTAGAAATTGTGATGCCTTAACCCCTTCAGACCCTGTGTCCATTACAATGGATGTCACATGATAACTGTTTTTTTTTTGCAACATTTAACACCACCTAAGCATAGATATATAAACACTAGATTGCTCAAGGCAGAGTCGGCAGCGTCGTCACTGGTCTGCCATCTTAAGACAGGGGACTGCTCTGGTGCGCGGTGCTGTAGTCGGAGGTAAGGTGGATGATGTACTCGCTTTAATACTCGTAACTCGCTGAATTCTTGACGGATTTACAAACTGATTGGGTTATTACAAACCTTAATGTACTGGTTTTAATTATTCTTAAAATGCAGTTAAATAACTACATCTCTGATGTTTACCCGACAAACCAAGCCGTTTGTTTGAAAATCAGTCGAGAATTTGGGAGAGTTGAGCAATTTACAGTTATTTCAAAGTCCGTGCTCCAATGGCTGTAATGTTATGAGTGATCAAGCAGCCCTGTCCCAAGATGGCCGCCCTGTGACGACGTGACTTCACATTGGCTCGCAGCGTGCTTGAGCCATCTAGAGTTTATATATATATCTATGCACCTAAGTCCTCAAGACCACAGAGATATAAGAAAACTAGAGTGGACAATCCTGTCACTTCCGAGGTGGCATACCGCCGCCATCTTGGGTATGTATATCGGAGCAGTCTTTTGCATAAGTGTTGGTGTGACCATGCTCGCTTTACTGGTATGTGACGAAGTAGGTCCTTTGTAGGACTTGTATTTATTATAGAACTGCTTTTGTTTAGAATGGCTTAAGACAGTAGTGTGAGTGTAGATTGCAGCCATTGGCATTTTTAAAGTTAAAACTGTGTGTCCTCTGACTGTACAAAAGTGTGATGTATTTATTATTACGTACTTCTACAGTTCGAAATATACCACTACCTCTGCTACTACTACTACACATTGTCATGTATCTAATTTTGTAATTCAATTAAAGTCTGCTGTCGTTATACCGCCCACTTCGGCACCAAGGTCCAGCTGGTGGTTCAGCGAAAATAGCGTTAGCTACAACGGTTTGTGTACAGTATGTACATGATGGCATTCTACGATATCGATAACTGCAAACTCACCACAGTTTAACATTTTCGGCTTCCTTTTCTAAGTAAGTTAGGCATTGTGCGATGCTCTGACCCAGCTAGCAAGCACCTCCGCTCCGGATCTGCCCCGGCTCCAGCTAATCCGGCTTATAGCCGGGGCAGATCTAGTGCGGAGGAGCTTGCTATCTTGGGAGCCTTCGAAAGTTGTTCGATGCTTTGGCATTGTCTAAAGATGATGCGGCCAGTATGTAGAAGACGAAGGCCATCCAGTCACCAGATCTACGATTTGTCCTGGGATATACAGTATATTTCGCAATTGAAAACTCGGTGGTAGCATTACTTAGTTTTATTCGAATAAGCTGGCGGTACAGCGTTTGGAAAATATATCGGTTTAACAATACTGGTACGACGGGAGGCACATGGCGGAAGTGAATGCATTAGGTATTCTTATGCATGTGGTCCAGCTGGCGTTTAGCGAATGTGGCATAATGGTGGGAGGTATATCGAGAGATGACTTTATTTTCTTTCATGTCGAGAATACCTTCCAAATGTCACTCACGTAACACGAGAATCACCCGAACGCTTTTTCTTCGAACGAAACAAAAACGTGGGTAACTAAGCGAATATAATAATTCTTTAGCTTTGCCAAATAATGGAGCATAAAAATTGTTGTTCAATCTCAATTCCTTATTCGTGTCATTTTTAAGTATGAAAAGATATAAAAAGAATATGGAAAAAAGTCTCCACCCCCCTCAAAGGAGAAAAAAAAAGTCTACACCCACGTTCAGCCTACTGTTTATATGTGTCTCATCGGACATTTTTACATACCCAAGATGGCCGAGCTATTCTGCCGTCAGCGCTTTGGCCCAGCCCACGCGGCGTCCACTCTAGTTTTCTTATATCTCTGTGCTCAAGACCATTTGAGTGGACGTTTAGCAACCAATCAAACAGCAGTATAGGTATCCTTGTGGCCATTTTTAAAAAATACAACACATTGAAGAGAGGCATGGCAGGACTTCACTCCACACGACGAAGTAAGGACTATTTTTAACAGTTTTATTCACATTTATAGATATTTGGGCAAAGATATCATACTTTTAAAACAATATTGACAGATGGAATGTTTGAATTAATATAATATTAATAATAATATCAAATGTTTAACAGCAAGTTTTTACTCAGGATTTTTTCAAATGTTGCTGTCCATTTGAATGGACAGTGGGTCTGAAACTATGTCATTGAACTCAATTCTACACAAAGGTAGAATGAATTTGTCACTATAAAAATAGCACATCATATATAGTTGGGGAAAAAAGGGATTGCTGTATTTTTCACAACCTTGGAACATAATTGAGGTCTGAAGGGGTTAACGGTACAGAAAAATTGTGGCCTGCGAAAAGGACTCCATCGGCATTTGTCAAACAAAAAAAGGCTGAAACGGTTATTATTATTTTCTCAAATTTTGTTCAAAATTTTTGTTTATTGCCAATGTTCAACTCCTCTTTTTAGACGATGGGGCATGTCGATCACAACGCTTCCCTTGTGACCCCCAGATGCGCACCACCTAAATTTGGTCTTAAAATCCACAGATGAATTTATTAAATTTTATCATCCCGCATTGGAAAGTGGAGCATTTTTTAAAAAATAGTAAAATTAATGACTGAATTCATCATCGATAAAATTTAGCAAAGCAAATTTCAACCAGTAAAATGCTGTTTCATCGATCTTTGTTGTTAACTAACGTTATCGCTGCCGCAGTTAATTGTTCCGATTGGTGTATAAAATGTTTACTTTGAAGGATATTGCCGAATGAATCAATCACCTTCGTCGTTAGTCAAACTCTGATTTGTAATCACTATATTATTTGATTTATGTTATAAAAGTTGTATTATTGTAAAAATGAAGAATTTGTATGATTATTATATAAGTTACAATTTTACAGATTTGTATAATTCACACAAATATTATCATAGACTTCTATTCATTACAGATCCATTTTTTCAGTTGTAATTTACTCGTGCAACATCTAGATTTGATAAAAGTTAATATAACTTGAGTCTCAAAAATAACATTTCAAAAGGTATGTCACAAATTTAGAGAACTTACCACATTCTTGAAGAACTTTCAGTGCCAAGAATAACCGTCTTGCTTTATACATGCATAATGATTTGATAATTACATGAACACCCCTGCTACTAGCTTAAAACCGCGCAGATCACGGGCTTCCAAGATACTTGGACTTATGATATAATTTGCTGTTTACTAAGAAAACTAGTGCATTGTTTGTAAGGATTGACTGAATTTAGTTCTGACCTTTGTCTGACCCTAAAGAGACTTATTATGATAATGTTGGCAGTCGTTCAGGAACTAGATCATAGTGGCTGGGCTATCAAATATTATCAAGACTGAATTTAGTCACCCTTCGAATGTAAACCAATGGGCTCTAATTTCGTAGACCAGGCGCAAGCGCGGCGAATGGGGGGTGTGCCCAAGGATGTTTTATATTTCACTGGATATACAACTGGAAAATGGCCGCCCATTCATTCAATGGAAATTGCTCAGTGGCTCAGCCAAGGATGTTTTATATTTCACTGGATATACAATTGGAAAATGGCCGCCCATTCATTTCAATGGAAATTGCTCAGTGGCGCAGCACGCCGACATGGGGGGCCAAGCTTCCGGACCCACGCGGATATGCGCTTTGTGATTTTTGCTCACACATGCGTAGTGTGGGGCTCATGAACGCGCTGGTATCCGAGGTGTCCATGACAACGGCTCGGGCTCGTGGAACTCCGACCTTGGGTGCGTGTTCACGATCACTTTTCACCGGATATGGAAGTCTGACCACTGCAGACTGGACCCTGATGTGCATATGAGCGGAACGGAAAACAAAACATAGCCACCGGTAAAGGTTTAATTATGGTTTGAGATACAATTTTAAAACACAAATGCAATATCAAATGTTTAAAACGACTTTGACAGGGAAGTAATACTATTGATTTCAACTCAGAAATGTCGGCAAAATAGTTGACTTGACTTGACTGTTGTGTAACGTTAACAGACGTTGCACAGGGGCGCACTTCCCGAAATCACAGGTGCTAACTTCCATAGTTGGAACCACTGACTGAATGGACGAATACATTTCTGCAACTACGCTTTTGGGAAACGCACCCCAGGCTCGTGTTCTCTTTAGTTCAACGTCGAATAACCACATTATCGGAGTCAGATGATTCTTGCCTGTCTGTGTGCGAATTCCATTATCTTTTCCGGATTCAAGACAATAAACCGAACACATAACACGACGCACTTCACCTGCCTTATAAACCGATATGTTTTAAAGTCAGGAGCTTTACACTTTCGTCAATTCTGGTAAGCTAATTTACTTTAGCGTACGTAACTTATAACCATTCCGTGGAGTATAATAAAATGTGGGTCTACCGTGAAATGTTACGCACGTTGTACTGCGTTATTTTTACCTTTGTTTTCAAGCTCCTTTTTTTGTCCTTCCCCAGATACCTGAGCCTCTTGGAGTGCACTGAACAGTTCATCCATGAATTTCTGCATGTCAGCGAACCGGAGGCCGTGCCTTTCTATCCACCTCCAAAGCCCTTTCCAAGAAAGTCTGTCTCGATTATAATTTTAATGCCGTCTCTAGGTTTCATTTCTAAGTGCGAGTTAACATCGATTGTATTTGTGGTACTTAATTTTATGATAATGGCCGGCTCTGCGAAAGTTAAGCATTAAACCCCTTTTGATTTTGAGTACTTGAGTTCATCTTCAAATGTTAAGCAGAGCTGGCAAAAAAAAACAAAAAAAAACTGACAAAACACAAATAATTCTATTTGAAAACATATTTTGATGCATTAAAATACAGAAATATGAATTGGTGTTATTCAAAGTAATGGAAATATACAACTCATTACAATGATATGCATGAACTATGCAAAAGTGAGGTGAGTGTTAGCTGCATATATACATGCTTCTAGAAAATCACAACAGCGGCCTTAGCTTACTGTACATTTTGCGGCACTACATGATGGAGTGTGGCAATCGAGTATATTACGGCTATTCATCAATTAAAATAAAATGGATAAAATATTTGCACCGTCACGCCAGCTCGCTTTATTGACTTGGCCACGTATAGAATGTTCATCACAGACGGATGACAAGGAATGCCCATTGTTCCAGCCGCTTTGTTCGGATCAGGCACAAAAAATAGTTATCATTTTGGGTCTCATATGTCAAGTTGCCTAAAAGTTTCGTCATCATGTATGAAGGTCGGTTAGTAATTTAACAACGAAGAATGGCTAGGCTGATAAATGGATCGCTAAGCAGTGTTCGAATTGAATTTATGTAGTGCCATAAATGCACATTACGTTACGTTAGATGCCACTCAGCTTATGCATAACGCATCAAAATAGAGTGATGCGAATTGCTGCTATTCAAAGTAATGGAAATACAAAACGCAGTTAATGGATTTAACCATATCATTTTAATATCAAAAAGGTGAGTGTTGGCTGCCTACATGGTTTTAGGATGTCACAACAGCGGGCTTAGCTTACTGTACATTTTCTCGCGCTGCATGAAGTGCAGCAATCGAGGTGCTACATATTACGGCCATTTGACAATTAAAATGGCAAAAATATACTGAGCAACAAAAGAAACGCAAGTTAGCTAGTCAGATAATGTGTTCTTATGGTTACCCAGATAGCAAGCACCTCCGCTCCGGATCTGACCTGACTCCAGCTGATCCGGCTCAGAGCCGGGGCTGATCCGGAGCGGAGGAGCTTGCTATCTGGGTACTCATAGTGACCGCAAAACAAGAAAAGTTTGATGAAACGAGTGTAAATGCGCACACGCTAGTAATAAATTTGAATTTCAATAATTACGCGCAAACTTATTCTTCTGTCTGCCTTTAATTAACTTGCGTTTCTTTTGTCGCTCAATACATTTGCTCCATGACTTGCCAGCTCACTTTAACGACTTGGCTATGTCTTTAATGTTGAACACAGACAGACGGCAAGGAATGCCCATTGCTCCACCCACTCACATCCGTTTCTGTGCTGACTTCGAAAAAGTCGAGAACGCGCTTATATATGAGGACCCGTAGGTGTTCGCATAGCCTGAATATAAATAAAATATTTTGTCTTTGCCGAGAAACGAGGCATTAATGATTTAAAAGAGAAAAATAAAACGTTTCGGTATAGATAATTTGTGGCTGTCAAAAAAAATTATTTACGGATTTATCAGCGTGTCTTTTTCAATTATTCCCTATGGAGAAATTCATTTTTGGCCCCCATGGCTTCACGTGACCTGAATTGTCAGACTCGCCGCTAGGACCACATCGGCGTGCGTTACAGACCCTAGTTGTGTGTCCAGTTCTCCTTATAGGTCCATTGGTGCGCCGCGCCAATGGGGTGTGTCCAGGCATACGTAGCAATCGGTCTTTGTCAGTGACGTATGCTAACTAGCGGACACGCCTCCCGGCGCCATTTTGAGTGTACAGCGGAATGTAAACAAACCAGCACAGGAGGAGCTGTCCAGTGAAGTTGCAGTTAGTAGCAGTTAGTCAATATATCAGTTTTTATTCCCTTTACTCAGTCGCCAATCTGGACAAGAATGAGAAGGACGAGAGGATCCCGTACAGGGACAAACTTATCAAGGAGGCCAGGAATTGTATTTGGCTAAATTGTCGACAATCAATAACATAGATCCGTACGACCTCACAACTAAAGAATGGAGCTCCGACGCCACATTACTGCCTCCAACTTCATCACTGGATATGACAAACTACCTCGTTTACGGTATCAGCGCTAACACATATGAACAGTTCAGAAACTATAAATCTCTCGAAGCTCACAGACATTTCACGAATGGCTGGGTGCAGGATCTGTTCACATTTCGACCGCAGGACTGCGACAACACAGTCGTCACTGCAAAGGTAAGCTAACTTGGGTGTAATCAAGTGAAGTAACGGTTGGTGGTGACAGTTAGTTGGACGCTGGCTTGTTTTTGTCTGATTTGCTTTATTTATTTTAACTGTGGGCATAAAGGATTAATGTTTATTACATTGTTGTGAAAAATGACCTCATATTCACATTGCAGTAGCTAGAAAAAAAGTGAAAATGATCTAATAATCCTACCCCTTTTTTTTATACAGCATAATTACTCAAGAATCAAGCAGTTAATCATATATATTAACAGAATCAGCTTGTCTAACCACAAAATAAACGAGTCAACCTGTCATCGGCCTGTAAATCAGAAACTGTAGTAATGTAGGTAGCCCTACAAATTAAGGAAAATATGGGACACTGTTGTAAACTGTTTTTGTCTGTCTGCCTGTGTGTTGTCTACAGGTCTTGCACTCCCAACGCCTCACTGACACACCACTCAAGGCCTGGGCCATCATCGAGCCATCAGGAGCCATATCCTCAGGTCACTGCACATGTATGGCAGGGATAGCAGAGAGGTGCACACATGTTGCAGCTATGCTGTTTAAGCTGGAAGCAGTTGTCAGATGCAGAGAGACAACAACAACCTGCATACTGGATGATACCAAGCAGCATTAGTAAAGTGGGAGCAGAAGCAGGACATAAAATGGACTTCACCACCACAAAAGCTAAAAGAAAATCCCTTGATAAACTCCTGCATGGTGAAGAAGGAAACATGCCTGCTCTAAGGACTGTGGTGAACAACTGTACATTCGGCATTTCTACACAGGATCAGTGGGCTTCATATCTTACAGAACTGCAGAAAGTATCCCCAAAAGCTGCAGTTCTGTCAAATCTCCCGGCATTTTGTGATGCATTTGCAGACCCAGTGCAGCCATTTTCAGCACCAGATTCACTGCGCCATCTGCGTGATGACAAAATGGATGGCAGTGAATTATCTGCTTTACGCCTGCACTGCAAAACCTTGTCAAGAAAGGCAGACATTTCACCTGAGCAGGCACACTACATGGAGAGAAACAGCAGACGACAGCACAGATCTTCAGCTTGGTACAACTTTCGCATTGGAAGGATTACAGCATCAAATATGCATGCAGTCTATGTGTCGGACTTGGAAAAGCCTGCACTGTCCACAGTGAAAGCAGTTTGTTGTCCCAACAACAGTGCAGCAAACTGATGTGCAGCTACTGCATGGGGGAGACAACATGAAGAGAGAGGGCAAACACAGTACAGACTGCAGACTGACGAACATCACTGTGGCTGTGAGATGAGTCAGTGTGGGTTTGACTGCAGACTGACAAACATCACTGTGGCTGTGGGATGAGTCAGTGTGGGTTTATCATAAACCAAAACTTTCCTCAGGTCGGAGCATAGCGGATGGGATTGTGCAGTGCACTTGCTGTGGAAAAGGCTGCGTCGAAATAAAATGCCCTTACAAGTACCGTGAAACTACTGTAGAGGAGGCATGCAACAGTGGAGACAAAAACTTCTGTTTGGAAATAGTGGATGGAGAGCTGCAGCTTAAGAAGGATCATCGATATTACAAACAAGTACAGACGCAAATTTTTGTCACAGATGCGGAGTATTGTGATTTTGCTGTATGGACTCTGAAAGACTGTGTGGTGGTGCGAGTGGCGCCTGACCCACAACTCTGGAGTGCTCTCTTAAAAAAGGCACAGCAGTTTTTTGAGTGTGTGTGTCTCCCTGAACTGGTGAGCTGCTACTTCAACTTGGGGTGAAAGACGGGCACCACTCGCAGAGATTTCTGTTCCACAAAGGAAAAGGCCATACAAAACTTCAAAAACAGTATCAGAGAAGTCCAGGAAGAAGGACACAGCCGTCAAGTTGTGGTGCTTCTGTCATGGACCAGAGAGCAAAGATGACATGGTGGCCTGTGACAATCAAAACTGCCCTATTGTGTGGTTCCATTTAAGCTGTGTTGGTCTACAGCGTGCAACGGCTGAAGAAGACTTTTGGATCTGCTCTCGTTGTTCCTCTCAGAATGATACAACTCTCACTTGAACATTGTTGAACTTGAATTGTTGTTGTTGAACTCAATCTGTGCCTTGTTGACAAATTTGCACATAGTTTACACTACTTATTTTAGCACAGTTGTTACTGCACAATATATTGTTTCAGTGTTGAAATTTCCATGCAAAGATGTGCCATTCTCTCACTGCAGGACTTGTCATGTGAAGCGGGACAAATTTACTTGAACAGGTTATGCTAAAACTTCAGTGTTTTTATTTATATTACATGGCATGCACATAATTTATATTTCTTTGTATTACTGTTTCATCTGTTTACCATTGTGCTGCTGCTGTATTTTGATTGTGAATGTCAGTAAAATTTACATATCAATATACAAGTGCTGGTCAACGAATTCGAATAATTCGAAATAGCGCAATCGTTAAATTTTCTTGATGCATTTTTTGTGCAGAAAGCAAATCAGGTGTTCACCGCGCCTGTCCTACTTGTTCGAGTATTCACAGAACTCGCCACCTGTAAAAAATTTGCTCAGCTGAGCTTTACAAAAGGCCCATTTAGGCCATTTAACTGTGACACTGTTGTTTCATTGAATTAGAATAATTCATAAGTCATTTCATTGAATTGGAATAAGTGCTCGAATTTTTGTTTTCTGTGAAGAGTGTTCACTGTGCAGTAGAAAGTCAGGGTCGAGTAGAATTTTTAAGTCGTAAAATCAATCATGGGTAAGCAGCGCGACCTCTCAACGGTCTCAGAGACTCAAATTCAAGCCCTTCGCTAATGAGGCTTGACCCAAACTAAAATTGCTGAGCAGCTTGGCATGAGCCAGTCTTCCATCTTCAAAGCTCTAAAGAAAGACTGCAGCAAGAGCACCAACTGTTCCAGCATCCGAAAAACTTCTGCTCGTGACAACAAGCTGCTGAGAAAGATCGCAGTCAACAACCGGTTCAAGTCCACTTCTGAGTCCAGCGACTTGTGGAACGAGCAGACCGGCGCTAACGTCTCGAGATCAACCACTTATCGTTGTCTGCGCGAACTCTGCTTCAAATCTCCCGTTCCAGCAGGAAAAACCGATGCTGAACAAGAAACAAATGGAGAAACGGCTGAAGTGGGCCAAAGAACACGGCGAGTGCACTGCTGAAGACTGGCAGAAAGTGGTCTTCAGTGACGAATCACGCTTTTGCATCTCCTTCGATGACCAAGGTCCTTGTGGAGCGTTGTGGTGGTGAAACCTACCATCACGAGTGCGTAAAAAGATGCGTCAAGTCTCCCCAGAGCGTTCTGGTCTGGGGATGCATGTCCACACGGGGTGTCGGGAAACTCTGCTTCCTCAAGAAGACTGTCAATGCTGCTGTATACCAAGATGTTCTGGAAACGTTCCTGATTCCGACTGTTGAGGGACAGTTTGGCGAAGAAGACCTCATATTTCAACAGGATCTTGCACCGGCTCATGCGCTAAAGTCAACCAAAGATTGGTTCGCCGAAAAACAGCTTGAAGTTTTGGCATGGCCGGCCAACTCGCCTGACCTCAATGTCATTGAAAACCTTTGGGCCATCGTCAAGCGGAAAATTCGCGACAGAAAGCCGGCTACGCTGGACCAACTGAAGCAGAACATCGCCACTGCCTGGGAAGCTGTGAGTGCGGAAACTTGTGACAAGCTGGTCAAATCGATGCCGCGGAGACTTCAGGCAGTCATACTAGCCAAGGGGGCAGCCTCAAAATACTGAGAAAGTGATGATTCTAATTATAATAAAAATTATTCTAATTCAGTGAAACGGTTTCTCAATTATTCTAATTCAATAAAACAACATTGTCACAGTTAAATGGCCTAAATGGGCCTTTTGGAAAGCTCAGCTGAGCAAATTTTTTACAGGTAGTGAGTTCTGTGAATACTCTAACAAGTAGGACAGGCGCAGTGAAAACCTGATTTGCTTTCTGCACAAAAAATGCATCAAGAAAATTTAACGATTGCGCTATTTCAAATTATTCTAATTCGTTGACCAGCATTTGTGTATATATAAATAAAACTGTCAAGCTTCTCATTTTGTTAGCAAACATCCTATTCAGTGTTTATCTCCACAAGATTTTTTTAAATGTAATTAGTTATGAAGAGTGATTTTCATTTCAAAACCAACACTAGTTCTTTTTGTGCTTAAGAGAGGCAAAGAGTCAAGAAGACTTCAAAAATGTCAGACATACTTTATTCATTCAATTCATTTAAGTCATGTACAAAAACGTATGAAACTTTGCTTGCACAAATAGTACGAAAACAAAACTTCCAAGTGTCTTACTCAGTGCTTCCCATAGTGGTCTAACTACACACATGCATACTTCATCATCATATCTTTGTTCATGATCCATGTTTCTAAACTATTGTTGGGCAATGGTTTGTCAGGGCACAGCACACAGTAACAACCTTATCCAACATTGTGGCTTCTTCACCTTCATATGGAAGAATCATGTTTATGGCTATGGTTCCTGTTAAGATCCAATATTTCTGACAAACATTTCCAATGACCCTTTCAACATGGATTCTCAAATGTGCTATTTTTCTAGTTTCCTCCACATCTCTAGCTGCTAACTGACAGCGGCCTTTTGTAAATGCTGGGAGTTTGACCTCTGCACACAACATGCCCACACATTCCTGTATGTCAAAACCTCTGTCAGCCAAGAACATGTCCCCAGGCAACAAATTATCAAGAAAACCACTCTTCAGGGTTATATGTTTGTCACTTGTACGACCTCCCCAGCCTTTTGATAAGAAACAAATGGCTCCCTTGGGTGTAATACCTATTAAGTACTTCATAGTGTGGTTGTGCTTGTAGCTGGAAAACATTGGGGCACGTGCTTTTAGATTTGATGATTTCTCAGTGAAAATTTCAAAACCGTCAATAATCACTGCCACTCTGTGTCCAAAGGCCTCCACAAACTGATGAGGCATAATTTTGTGCAGAGTGTCTCTATCTGGCCATACAATCGAGTGCCTCAAGTTTGCATACAAAAAAAGACACCATTTCATTGAATATTCTATACACTGTCTTTGGGGAAACGAGAAACAGATGAGCTAGGTGTTGCGCAGGCAGGTCCAATCGAAGGCGGATGAAGGTTAACAGAAGCATTTGAAAGGGAGTGAGAATTTTCTTTTGACTGGGCATGAGAGGCATCAAAAAATTGAATAATGCCATAAAGGTTCCCAGGTTTGGCAGACCAGTATAGTACTTTACTCTTTCATCATCCTCTCCAAAGAAACCATCAGACATCCTGTGCTCATTAAGTTCACGCCGCAGCTCTAGGTTTTCTTCCAACAGGCGGTTTACCTCTGCACGCCTGAGCACACACAGGTCACACTCAGTCTGTGTCACATCCTGACTGGTGTTGTGTGTCTCATCCCCTGTGATTAGATGATCACCTTCTTCTCCAGCATCATGTGTCCCCTCTTTGGTATGTAGCTGACCACTTTCTTCTCCAGCCTCAGGTGTCCCCTCCTCACTCTGTTGCTGACTGCTTTTTTCCACCAGGCTCAGATGGTCCCTCCTTGGTCTGTAGCTCTTCAGTGTCTGCATCCTGGTGAACCTCCATCTCTGGTGCTTGCAGTGTTACTTTCCGTAGCTGCTCCCGTCTACCTCGTCTTGCAGAGCGTGCAGTGTTTGTCGGTGTAACAGATGTGTGTGTCAGATGTAGGGATGGTGCCCAGTCTGAGTCAGCCTCCATCATTTCATAAGCTGGTTGACCTGCAATCACGTTAGGTTTTATTTAGAAAGCTAGTTAACGTTGGATGCTTCCATGACATTTCACAATCGTAACCACTTCATCAGACATGCTACCAGTAAACCATTCCATCAGATCTCTCAGATCACAAGAGGAAATCTCACACAATGATAAATATTTCTGTTATTATGCATTTTTGCTGTTTACCCCTATCTTTGAAATCATTCACACTGATTTATCCCGAACAGATTAACCCATTTCTACTGCCCTCCCTCTTTGCCTTTGTATTAATCGGTCAAAATTTTTCTTATCAGTTAACGCTATGGTTTACGATTTGAAAGCTGAGTAGCAGCTTAGCAACAAGTGCTTGAAGGATGGAGAAGAAAGACCGTGACAGCAGCAGCGGCCCCTGCTTGTCCCACTGCAAAAGTTGGGAGAAAGTGTTAGTCTGCAGAGGAAAAGGCAGAGACGATGAGGAAGTGAGCAACGCCGGACTGACAGCCGACTCAATATCGGATCATCCGTTCACCGCTGGAGGAAGCTCCAGTCGGATTTTATTGTGTGAGTTGTTACATAAATAACTTTTTATAAGTCTATGACAATGCTGGCTAATGACTGTAAATGCTGCCGGTGTTGCATTCGATTCTGTTCCCCTTTGGAATTCGTGTTCCCTTTACGTGAACATACCACTAGTCTTGCGTGTTTGCTTGGTAACCGTACGTATTCACAAAATCAACGTAACTGAGAGCCACAGCTGGAAATACAGGAAGCGGAAAGGTACAAACTGATCTAGTAACGCTCCATTTGTCTTTCGCTACCATTAGAGTCGGGCTGCGTCCGAAGTCTTTGCGGAAGACGTTCCCAACTCCTGGAAAATGATCCGAAAATAATTACGTGGTAGCCATAAGTGTATACGAAATTTAAGTGCAAAGTAAAGGCGTCTCAGTGCTCTCCAATTTCTTTTTGCACTGGAGACACAGAACCATCCTTCAAGATTAGACAAGCAGTCCCACAACTCTGGGCAGCAGCAATATTTAAAGCGGCAACCAGGGACTAATCACGTTGCCTAATGCAAGTGCATCAGGCTTCTCCATTTAGCGCGGTTGCCTTCTTAAGCCGTTAGGCATTCCCTTTTACACCTTTCCTTTACCTTATGTTTTTCCACAAGTTAATGGTTAGGAATTAGATAGGACGTAAATTGCTAGTCGGCACAGCCAAGGTCTCGTTTTGGATAAGCATGGCAAATATGTTCTCATTGAGAACCTTGATAAAAATGCTGTTTACCCCTGATATTTTGTACCATGTGTCATGGTTTGCTTTAGAAGAGATGTGCTGTCCCTCTGGAGGGGATGAGGGAGCGTTTTGCATGTCCATCTGGACACAGGCATGCCACTGTTTCTCATAAAGGCTCTACAAAGACAAGGGTAATTGTTATCAGATTAATAGCATGATTTTACCACAGCATGCATCTTTGGCACTGGAAAATACCTTGTTGCCTCTAAACATCTCTTCATCTTTGCTTCAGACTCCCCAAGTGAGTCAAGGAGGATGCTTTTTTTGGGTGGGATATATTGCCTGGGTAACATGGAAGAAACACGATCCACATAATGTGGAGGATATGACATTCATAACTTAAGAGTCAGAGCAACTTGGACCATTTTCACACTTACAACAAGGAACCAATGGTGATTCTCATTTGCAATCCCCAGCAGAACATCATACATGGATGGGTCCACCTGAAAAGCCAGAAATAAGTAATACAAATCTGACAAACAAACAACTACATTCAATGATATGCAGTGCACCTTCACTCTTTGTTTTTGTTTCTTCCATATGGCTGAAATGGAAAAGGAGTCCATATGGAATGCCTTTTTGGCCTTGTGGCTGTTTGCCTCTTTTACTGCCAAGGCCAGGTAGGCATTTATGTCCTGGATGGAAAAAAAAAAAAAAAATTAAAGTGATTTCCTGAAATCCACATGCATTTCAACAGCAAATAATTCACCTCGCTCTCCGACGCCTGTCCAGGGCCAAGATGTTCAAAGTCTTTTGAGAATGATTTATATGGGCCCACTTTGGAAAGTAGGACATGGGCATCTTGCCCACTCTAAGCACTCTTGATGCCTGTATAGAACAAGGACAACACCTCAGTCCTGACAAACAGAATTGATTAGTCATGATACGTGATGTTTATGAATACTTACAGCTCTCAATCATGGCCTCTCTTGTTTGGGCTTGCTTAGGGGTGAGGATGTTTTGGGAATGGGAGACTGGCATTTTGTCAGGTCAAGTGACAAATTTGGTGGTGATAGTGGCACAACTATGGAACTTAGTGACATCTCCATAGGCCTTTTTTTGGACGGTGGTTCCTCCAACATTCTGTGCGGTATTCAGCGTTTTGGTTCTTGATAGGCCTTCAGATGGTCAGTATTGATCTTTGGCAAAAGAACTCCTTGCTCATCCAGCAAATCTGCACTTTTCTCTTCAAGCCTCATGATTTTATATGGTCCAAGCCAGGACCGCTCAAGTTTGCCACCTTTTTGTTGTTCGCTTCTGACATTTTTTCTGAGGACCTTTTGGCCAACAGCAAATGCATGTTTTGATATTTTTTGTCTCCTCTCCTGCTTTTTTGCAATATTGCCTTTTACAATACTGGCCATGTTCTCTTTTAGTTCAATTCCTTTGGACACAGAGTCATTCAGAACTGTGGCTTCTATGGAGCTGTTGACCTTATCAGACAAGAGAAAATATTAAGTCACTGCAGTGATAAATTTGCATCATAAAATGATTTCAAGAGATTAGAAGTGCTCACCTCATAATTCTCTGGTACTTCACATGGGTATCTAGCCTCCACTCCAAACATAAAAAAAGGGAGAAAATTGGGTTGTGAGCCGTTTTGGTCCGTAGACCAAACATCACCGCATCAAGGTACTCATCCCATGTGTCAGGTCTGTCCCCAACAAGTTTACACAGGGCACTGGAGCCAAAACAAAATAAGGAATTAACTTGCTTGTCATCAGTAACAAATACAAGACAATGCATTTCATTGGTACTGTATTTGTATGACTCTGTCACCTTTGTATGGTTCCATTCAGTCTTTCCACAAGGCCATTTGTCTGGGGATGATATGGAGCGCAAAGGCTCAGCTCTATTTTCAGAAAATCGCAGAGGCTTCTATTCACCTGTGAGGAAAACATTAAACAATCCATGAATTGGCACAGTTTCACATCTCAACTGTCAGTACATCAATCCAATGAAGCTGTATGTGCCCCCCCCCCCCCCCCCAACACCACCTTACCTCATTCACAAATTCGGTCCCCTGGTCAGTTAAAATTCTTTTTGGTGCCCCAAACCTGTAAAAGAATTTAACAATGCATTGAGACAACGCTGGCTGATTTGTTGGGGATGGGGTAAGCCTCTGCCCATTTAGTAAAATAATCAACCAGCACGCAAATGTACTGGTTTCCTGTTGCTGTTTTTGTCACTTTCCCCACCAAATCCATTCCAATGAGCTCCAAAGGATGGTCCCCCTTCAAATTAGAGTAACAGAATTAAACAGCATATTTAAGAATATTGTATAACATAATCCTTAATCACTCAGACTTACGCATATTGGGATTAAGGAAGGCTCCTGCTTAATGGTCAATCTGCTGCACTGACATTAGGCACACTGGGATACCTGATGTTCAAAACACAAATGAACAAAGATTAGTCCATACCAAGATTTCAGGCTATAAAAGAGAAAAGAGTAAATTGTTACCCATTTATCAATGTCGACTCCCACTCCAGGCCAGTAAAATCTTGTCGATATTGCAGATTTGGTTTTTTCCATGCCACAGTGGCCTCCAAATGGACTGGCATGAAACTCCAAAAAAGTTTGATTAGCATCATTATGGCCAACAATGACTCTCCTTTTGATGGTGATCTCTCTTTTTGGAAAGATGGTAGAGTTGTTCACCAATTGAAACAACTCAATTGTTAATACAAGATGAACAACACAGAAGATTTAGCTAGAGCAGTGGTAAACTGAGTTAGCCATATTAGAGAATGTTCTTGTCTTTTTAAAGTCTTAACACTGTTGTAATCTTTAACCTGGATGTTAATATTGAAAAACAATAGTCTTACCATTATACTCAAAATTGGAGGCACGCCTGCGCAGGATGCATTTCTGTTCCTTTGTGAAATGGCTGGGATATGTTCCCTGTGTCTTGTTATTGACAATCTTCAAGGATAACTTTGGGTCCATAATTGAAAACCATAGTGCACCCACCAGGCAGGTTTATATAGACGACACAATTAATTGATGAGACAATTGTTTGATGAGACAATTGATTGATGAGACATTCCTTGTGTGTTCATGCTTTGGCATTAGGAATTTCAGCGACTTGTTTATTGACAACTCATTTGCATCATTTCAACAATTATCACAAAAATTATTCTGAATAATCACTTTTTGAGGTATTTACAGGTCAGAAGTTTTACTCACTCTAATTTTCCTCAGTTTCCTTCATTACTGCTCTTCATCTTTTTTTGTAGCCTCATTCCATTCTAAAAGGCATGATGTCAGTCCTCTATTAAAGAATTAAAACAGCTTGAGAGGGGGAGCTAGGTCAATGAATTTCAACGGAATTGTGAGCAAATGCGTTGGAATGTGTTTCTCTCTTTTGTTCACTTGTCTAGGCAGCGATATTTTACTTTACAGCTTAACCACTAAATGGCAACTGATACCTGTTGCAATCTACTATTGTTGACCTCCATGCCTTGAAAACGACAAAGAGAAGTTGAAATAAAATAAATTAACGAGACAAGTGTCATGTGTTCTCCCTGAAGTTGGCACCCCATATGATAAAAATAATGACAACGAAAACTCGATGTATATCAGTGGTTCAATACACTTTATTTTTTGTTTTCAAAGTAAGGGAAGATTTTTTTAAAGGCAATTTATGAAGCATTTAAAAAAGGTATACCTGTCGTGCAACCCATGTCTCCATCCATCATCACATGACAGCTCACGATCGTTCTTCGGTTGTCGTATGTAGTGTATGTGCGTGAAATTCCAATGCGATCTTTATCTCTGTAAGCGACCCTACTTCCTCTCTCATTTTAAAATGAATTGATATCGCAGATATTTAATCATCATCAAAATAATAACAACAATATGTTTTATTTATATAGCGCCTTCCTTAGATCCAAGGCCGCTTTACATGTCTAAAAGAGAAGAAACGTTAAAACAAAGCAAAACAAACATGCTTCAACGAAACGACACAAAGATCAGTATATAACTTTAGGGAGGGAAAAAAAACAAGCCTTTTGGCCTAATTCGCTGTCCGTAAATCCAGCTGCGTTTGAGCTTCCGTGAAGATACGTGAAAATCTTAGGGGGAACACGAATTCCAAAGGGAGATGGAGTATGCTACAAAATGTTGGAGCATATGACTGACGACACACTGGGCATAGTATTAAGACTATTTAATCTAGTTTGGGATACTGGCCGGCTTCCTGACGTGTGGAAACAAGCAATTATAGTGCCTGTTTTAGAACCTGGGAAAGACGCTTCAGATCCATCTAGTTATAGACCTATTGCACTAACATCCCATTTATGCAAAATCATGGAGCGAATGGTCACAGAAAGACTAACGTATTCTCTAGAAAGCAGAGATCTTTTGTCTCCTTATCAGAGTGGTGTCCGTAAGGGTCGGAATAAGTTGGATTCAGTTGTGTGCTTAGAGTCAGACATCAGGAAAGCACAGACCAACAAGGAAGTCGTCATAGCAGTCTTTTTTGATGTTGAAAAGGCATATGACATGCTCTGGAAGGAAGGGCTACTAATTAAACTAAAGTCTTTAGGAATTGGAGGAAGAATATATAATTGGGTGTTAAATTTTTTGTTTGATAGAAAAATCCAGGTTAAAGTTGGTGTTGAATATTCTAGTGTATATACAATGGAAAATGGTACTCCGCAAGGTAGTGTATGCAGCCCTTTGTTGTTCAACATAATGATTAATGATATATTTTTACAGGTTGCTCAAAATCTAGGGAAATCTCTGTATGCGGATGATGGGGCCTTGTGGATAGGAAACCGTAATGTATCATATGCCAATAACAACATGCAAGAGGCAGTATTGGTTGTGGAAAAATGGGCAAATGAATGGGGATTCAAACTATCTGTTGCAAAAACACAAGTGATTTGTTTTTCAAAACGACATAAAATCATTCCCATTTCTTTAAAATTATATGAACAACCTCTTGAGCAAGTAAAAGCTATTAGATTCCTTGGTGTATGGTTTGATGAAAAACTCACATGGAATGTTCATTTGAATAAAGTCAAGAGCAAATGCAAAAAGGTGATTAATATTCTTCAGTGTTTGTCAGGGCAGGAGTGGGGAGCAAGCAGAGCATCTTTACTGAACATATACTGGGCTCTTATGAGATCTGCTTTGGACTATGGTTGCATAGCCTACATGTCAGCAGCAGAAACCAACCTGAAGAAGTTAGAAATATTGCAGTCTCAGGCCCTGAGGATTTGTAGCGGGTCTTTTAGAACATCTCCAGTATCAGCTATGCAGGTTGAAATGGGGGAAATGCCTTTAAGGATCAGAAGGATCAAGTTAATGCTAGCATACTGGGTTAATCTCCAGGGGCAATATGCTACACATCCTGTCAAGAATGTGTTAGAAGACTGTTGGGAATATAACAAGTCCAATTTTATGAGTTTCGGCTGGATTTGTGATGCAAAGGCAGAGAACTTGGGACTAAAACAACTACAGTACAGCCCCACAGTTGCAATCTCTCCCATTCCTCCCTGGTTATTCCCCTTGCCTATTATTGACCAGAATATTCAACAAGAATTGAAGGAGAAATCGGAGCATAGGTTTGGTATATAGTCCAGGAATATTTTGAACAACATCTTCCAGGTGCAGTTTCTATATTTACAGATGGCTCCAAGGATCCAGGTACAGGGTGTGTAGGTGCTGCAGTATATATCCCGGTGAGTGAAACATGCATAAAGAAAAGGTTATCAGACCATATATCAGTTTATACCACTGAACTAGTGGCTATACTATTGGCTTTACAGTGGATAGAAGAGAAGGAAATTAAATACACGGTTATCGCTTCTGACAGTTATGCAGCACTTCAGAGCATACAATATGGCAAATCACTGGTAAGAGCAGATATAATCAATGAAATATTCAATGTGATGTATAGTATGGAAAGCAAGGGTGTATCAACACGCTTCCTTTGGGTCCCTGCTCATGTTGGTGTGGAGGGTAATGAGCAGGTGGACATTCTTGCTAAACAAACACTTTGAATAAAGCAGATAGACATGCAAGTCCCATTAAGTAAATCTGAAGCCAAGGCCTTTATCAGGAAGTATGCTCAATCTGTATAGCAGGAGTATTGGGACGATTGTGATACAGGAAGGCATCTGTATAACATCCAAAGACATGTTGGTGCTGGTAGGATGGTGGGCTGGAAAAGAAGGGAGGAAAATATTATAACTCGCTTGAGAATTAGCCACACTGGGCTTAATCAAAATTTATACAGAATAGGGAAGCACCCAACCGGGAAATGTATTCACTGTGAACAGTTAGAAACAGTCGTTCATGTGCTGCATCAGTGTAGAAAATACAGTCATGAAAGAAATCATCTGTTTCAGTCACTAAAGAAGAAAGAACACCATGATTTTTCACTAATGGGTCTATTGGGGAAAACCGCATGCAAGATATTCTCGGACATCATTACATTTCTAAAAGAAACTGGTTTGTATAAGAGAATCTAGGTTTTTTTTTTTCCCCCTTTCTTTCTTTTTCCCCTGCATAATCTCGATCCACACTCCAGTCTAGATGGTGGCGGTAATACACCTTAAGTTGGTTTGTCAACCGCCAAAAACAGGAAAGAAGAAGAGGAAGAAGAATTCCAAAGGGGAACTGAATCGAATGCAAGGATGTTTTATATTTCACTGGATATACAATTGGAAAATGGCCGCCCATTCATTTCAATGGAAATTGCTCAGTGGCGCAGAGTGCCGACATGGGGGCAAAGCTTCCGGAGCCACGCGGACATGCGCTGTGTGATTTTTGCTCACACATGCGTAGTGTGGGGCTTATGAACGCGCTGGTTTCCGAGGTGTCCATGACAACGGCTCGGGCTCGTGGAACTCCGACCTAGGGTGCGTGTTCACGATCACTTTTCACCGGAAATGGAAGTCTGACCACTGCAGACTGCACCCTGATGTACGGAACACAAAGCATAGCCGCCGATAAAGGTTTAATTATGGTTTGAGATTCTATTTTAAAACACAAATGCAATAACAAATGTTAAAAACGACTTTGACAGGGAAGTAATACTATTGATTTCAACTCAAAAATCTTGGCAAACTAGTTGACTTGCTGTTGCGTAACTTTAATATGACATTGCTCAGGGGTGCGCTTCCCGAAGTCACAGATGCTAACTTCCATAGTTAGAACCACTGACTGAATGGACGTATAAATTTCTGCAATTATGCTATTGGGAAAAACGCCACAGGCTCGTGTTCTCTTTAGTTCAACGTTGAATAACCACATTATCGGAGTCAGATCATTCTTACTTGTCTGCGTGCGAATTCCATTATCTTTTTCCGGATTTAAGACAATAAACCGAAGACACAACACAACGCACTTCACCTACCTTATAAACTGATATGTTTTAAAGTCAGGAGCTTTAAACTTTTGTCAATTCTGGTAAGCTAATTTACTTTTAGCTTACGTAACTTATAACCATTCCGTGGAGTATAATAAAATGGGTCTACCGTGAAATGTTACGAACGTTGTACTGCGTTATTTTTCCCTTAAAGCTCCTTTTTTCTGTCCTTCCCCAGATATCTGAGCCTCTTGGAGTGCACTGAACATTTCATCCATGAATTTCTGCATGTCAGCGAACCAGAGGCCGTGCCTTTCTATCCATCCCCAAAGCCCTTTCCAATAAAGTCTGTCTCGATAATAATTTTAATACCATCTCTACGTTTCATTTCTAAGTGCGAGTTAACATCGATTGTATTTGTGGTAGATTTTATGATAATGGCCGGCTCTGCGAAAGTTAAGCATTAAACCCCTTTTGATTTTGAGGACTTGAGTTCATCTTCAAATGTTACGCAGAGCTGGCAAAAAAAATCAAAAACTGACAAAACACAAGTAAATCTATTTGAAAACATTTTTAATATATATAGGCCTATGTAAATAATGCCTTGGTGGTGACAAATATGACAGGTGGTGGGGGTGAGCAGATGGATGGTGACAGCTACATCCGACATGGGGTACAGAATGTGCATATTTACGCTACCAACTGTTGCATTCTTTTAGGTCTCGTATTTATTTTCGTTCAGATGAAAATCAGCCACACCTTCGAATCTACCTGCATCACTCCGGTTGATCTCAGATGCTGCTCACGAACATTAGATGTTCGGATTCAGTATACTCTGACGTTTCCACCAACCCAAAACTTCGATCTAATAAAGGCTGTACCGCAAAAAATGTGTAACTTATGCATGTTCAGTGCTTTCATGGATATTCGGATCATGCACAAAAAATAAACATTTTGGATGTCATCTGTCAAGTTGCTGAAAAGTTTCGTCGTCGAGTATGAAAGTCAGTAATTAATTTTAGACTGAAGAATGGTTAATAAATGGTTTGCTAGGCAGTGTTCGAACTGAATTTATGTATTGCAATAAATGCACTCATATGGACATTACGTTAGATGCTACACAGCTGACAGTTGATGACTGCGGTCAAGATATCACCAGTTCGCAAATCAAAATACAGAAATGTGAATTGGTGTTATTCAAAGTAATGGAAATATACAACTCATTACAATGATAACCATGAACAATGAAAAGGTGAGGTGAGTGTTAGCTGCGTATACATGCTTCTAGGATATCACAACAGCGGCCTTAGCTTACTGTACATTTTGTGGCACTACATAATGGAGTGTGGCGATCGAGTATATTACGGCCATTCATCATTTAAAATAAAATGGATAAAATATTTGCACCGTAACGCCGGCTCGCTTGATTGACTTGGCCACATAAAGAATGTTCATCACAGACGGACGGCAAGGAATGCGCGTTCCACCCACTTGGTTCGGATCATGAACAAAAAATAGTTCATTTTGGATCTTTCGTCATCATGTATGAAGGTCGGTAAGTAATTTAACAACGAAGAATGGTAAGGCTGATAAATGGATCGCTAAGCAGTGTTCGAAATGAATTTATATACTGCTATAAACGCACATTACGTTGCGGTAGATGCTACTCAGCTGACCCCTTAAGCATTACGCATCAGAATAGAGTGATGCGAATTGGTGCTCTTCAAAGTACTGGCAATACACAATGCAATTCATGGATTTAACCATTTCATTTTAATTTGAATAAGTAAGGTGAGTGTTGCCTGCGTACATGGTTTTAGGATGTCACAACAGTGGCCTTAGCTTACTGTACATTTTCTCGCGCTGCATGAAGTGCAGCAATCGAGGTGCTAAGTTACATATTATTACGTATTACGGCCATTCAGCAATTAAAATGGCAAAAATTTACTGAGCAACAAAAGAAACGCAAGTTAGCTAACTTAGTTAGTTAATATGCTCTTATGGTTACCCAGATAGCAAGCACCTCCGCTCCGGATCTGCCCTGGCTCCAGAGCCGGGGCAAATCCGGAGCGGAGGAGCTTGCTATCTGGGCACTCATAGTTATCGCAAAACAAAGAAAAGTTTGATAAAACGAGTGTAAATGCGCCCACGCTAGTAATAAATTTGATTTTAAATAATTACGCGCAAACTTATTTTCCGGTTTGCCTTTATTTAACTTGCGTTTCTTTTGTCGCTCAAAACATATGCTACGTAGCTGGCCAGCTCACTTCACCGATTTGGCTACGTCTGTAATGTTGAACAGACAGACGGCAAGGAAAACCCATTGCTCCACCCACTCACATCCGCTGCAGTGCTAAATTCGGAGGAGCGGGAACGCGCTTACATATGAGGACCCGTTGGTGTTCGCATAGCCTGAATATAAATAAAAGATTTTGTCTTTGCCGAGAAACGAGGGATTAATGATTTAAAAGAGAAAAATAAACCGTTTCGGTATCGATAATTTGTGGCTGTCAAAAAAAATTATTCACGGATTTATCAGCGTGTCTTTTTCAATTATTCCCTATGGAGAAATTTCTTTTTGGCCCCCATGGCATCACGTGACCTGCAATATCACATTCGCCGCTAGGACCATGGAGGCGTATGTGGTCGACCCGAGTTGTGCGTCCAGATCTCCTTATAGGTCCATGATCGAATGCAACACCGGTCGTTTTCTCTGTGTCAACAGACGACGAATGTTAGCCGTTTGTTTTTAGCATCGTTAGCATTGCTATCATCAGTGTGGTGCCTGAATGCGTTCATATGCATTTCCGCTTGATGAACGTTATTGTGAACGGTTAATCATGAACATCCCTGAGTGAGGCTAGCTACCGACTTTAGAAAGCAAAACACAGCATATTCTGTATCATTACTTAAACAAAAAACTCTCTTGCCTTTATGAAAATGCCGAGAACAAACACGCATGAAGGGATATTGGTGTCGAAAGTGATGCCCTACCGTCTCACCGCAGCGACCCAGGCCATCCGATGCCTCTTCGTTATTTCTTCAACCTGCTGTTCGTTACCTCTTTTCCAAGTGGAAAACCGAAAAAATCTCACGTTGTGGTCAACTTTTCTGCTATTTCTGTCGTGTGACTTACTATGGCAGCCTATCACACAACACGAGTGTCCCATTATATCAAAGATAATGCCGCACGAAGAGACGATGCTCACAGTCGAGTTGTTTACAACGAGTGACCCTCCAAAATGGCGATTCGACCCACAATGCATTGCGGCTGTCGCAAATGTTACGTCACCTGACAAAGACCGATTTCGTGCCCGGCGTAGCCTGGCGCAAGTACTCCTCTGTCCCTCCTCTGCCCCGCCTTCCGGCGCTCAATGGCAAGAGAAACGATGGATAGCGTGTTCCTATTATTACAAACTGTTGCTGCTTAAAATTTTGGGATTAACATGCATGGACAACAATGCAATATACGATACACATTTATTTTCAATATGTGATCTTAACTCAGTATGACATCATAGCAATCAGGCTGTATTCCTTTCCCCCTCTAAAAACGATTAAACCTAAGTGACAATAATAGTAGCCTATTAGCTTGCAAACTGGACGCGAAACGAATTTTTCGCTCGACAGATTGCGTTGAAAGCAGTGTCTTGTGTCCGAGAGTCTGACAGGGTTTTAATATATCTCCGTATCCGACAGTCTCTTATTGTTTTCAATTTCTTCAAATCTCCTGACTCTTTTAGATATTAAACGTGAATGTTTTGATAAGAGGGCGCAGTTCTTCAAGATGAGCACCGAGAATTTCAATCAATGTTTCTGTTTAAGCTGCTCAATAAAGTGAGTCGACATTGGCGCGAGACAATGTACAATGCCTCCGTGTCTGACAGCCAAAAAAAAAAAAAAAAGAGGACGATTAGAACAGATTGATAACGAGAAAAAGAAATATTTTAACAGCAGAACATCCAAGGAACACTGCGATTAATTTATTTGCGGGTCATCTTTTTTGGATGTTCTGTTGGTTGGTGACGTATATGTATTTTTATTCTTTATTCCGTTAAAAATCTGCTCTCATATCAATACTTTTATTTTTTGCTGGGTGCTGGACATGGAGTATTTTGCATTTCGCGTCGGACAGTCTTGATTGTGCATGCGATAATTTATTCACACTGTAAATGGTTATAGAACTGATTTGCTCTCTGATTGCAAGCACTATTTTATCTCTGCTGTGGAAATAAAGCGTGAATCTGTTCGATCCATCTGACTAATTTTCAAAAGTAAGAGCGAATAAAGACTTGTCTATCTTCAAAGGAAGAAAACAGACGAATATAAAGACCAAGAAAAGTCGATAGCTCTTTGCATTGACTTTGACTGTAATCAGTCGTGCGAAAAATTAGTTTCGTGTCCAGTGTGCAAGCGGCGTTACAGCGTAGAACGCAAGCATTAGTGTAGCGAGTCACTCATTGTATGGGTTTATTAGGGGTTATTGTAATGTTATGGTTGCGTTCAAGCTGATGTTCTGTGATTGGGTTACTGGGATAATGTGGGGGTGGTTTTGTGGGTGCAAGGAACTGTGGGGGTTGGAACAGGAGGAAGCGAAAAAGTTTTGCAGGCTTCGGGAGTAAAATGACTATGCACCTGTTTTTTTATCAGTTCTGTTTATGTGGCGTGGCTATGTCTAACAACAGCGTCTTCATTAAAGTAACGCTACTTGTCAACTCGGTGTGTTATCTGGCTACCAACCGCTACATTATATACGGGTCAGTGACACGCATACCAGAAAAAAGTGTTTTTTCAAACATTTTAAATAACAGGCATAAATATGGTTGACTTTTATTCTACAACCTCTCATCTTTATAGAAACATATTTTGCTTTTAGATTTTCAATTGGAATCAGAATTTATGTGACAATTTGTTGTAGTTGTGCCTAAAGTCGTCATATGGTGTGACATGAAAATAATTGCATATAAACTGAAAAGGGATAATATCTTTCTTAAGTTACTTACTTTATCAAAGTCATTTATCCTAACTAGACTGTGATCCATTATAGTTTTGTGAAAATTCATTAAATTTGTGTATTATTTTCTAAATCATCGCTCAATATGAGACCTATGCTGTCGGTCTTTTAACACATTTCCCATTTATTGAGACAAACCTTGCTATAAAATTATAAAAATATTTTTGACTCTTGCTGATGCCATTTTCTATGCATTCCATTAACATTTTCAGGTTTTATCATTAATAAAGCTATGTTAATTTTTTTAACAATTTGGAATGTCACACCAAATGATATAGTGTCACACCATATGATCATGTCGCCATGTGTCAGTGCAAACCATGTTTTGTCCTACTTATTGGTGAGTACTGATCACTCATATGGCAGGAAATACTTAGCCGCTCTTAAATGCTGGGAGGCAATATTCAAATTGTATTGATTTATTTGGTATTTAACTATAAAACAAACATTTTCATATGAGCCATATGAACATATGTTCGTGTAGCAAATTTCATTCCAATTCAAAACTGGTCTGCAATATTATTAGTAAAACAACAATAAAAGTAAAACAAACACATTTTTATATCTTATAAACTGTGAACATACAGGGTAGCTGAGGTGAAATTCTTGGAGCGGCGCAAGATGGGCGAAAGCAAAAGCATTTGCCAAGAATGTTTTCATTAATCAAGAACGAAAGTCGGAGGTTCGAAGAGGATCAGATACCGTCGTAGTTCCGACCATAAACGATGCCAACTAGCGATCCGGCAGCGTTATTCCCATGACCCACCGGGCAGCGTCCGGGAAACCAAAGTCTTTGGGTTCCGGGGGGAGTATGGTTGTAAAACTGAAACTTAAAGGAATTGACGGAAGAGCACCACCAGGAGTGGAGCCTGCGGCTTAATTTGACTCAACACAGGAAACCTCACTCGGCCCAGACACGGACAGGATAGATAGATTGATAGCTCTTTCTGGATTCTGTGGGTGGTGGTGCATGGCCATTCTTAGTTGGTGGAGCGGTTTGTCTGGTTAATTCCGATAAAAAACGAGACTCCGGCATGCTAACTAGTTACGCGGCCCCGAGCGGCCGGTGTCCAACTTCTTAGAGGGACAAGTGGCGTAGAACCACACGAGATTGAGCAATAACAGGTCTGTGATGCCCTTAGATGTCCGGGGCTGCATGCGCGCTACACTGAGTGGATCAGCGCGTGTTCACCCTTCGCCGACACCCGCTGAACCCCACTCGTGGTAAGGATCGGGGATTGCAATTATTTCCCATGAACAAGGAATTCTCTGTAAGCCCAGGTCATAAGCTCGCGTTGATGAAGCCCCCGCCCTTTGTACACACCGCCCGTCACTACTACCAATTGGATGGTTTAGTGAGATCCTCGGATCGGCCCCGCCTGGGTTAGTCACGGCCCTGGTGGAGTGCCCGAGAAGACGATCAAACTTGACTATTTAGAGGAAGTAAAAGTCGTAACAAGGTTTCCGTCAGTAAACCTGCTGAAGGATCATTAACGGCCGGGCTCCCTGCAAGGGGAAGGCCCCGAGGGCGACAAACTGGTCCGCGGGGGCGGCCGCACGGCAGGCCCCCAAACCCCTTTTTGAGATGAAGATAAAGCATTGTTTAGACTTAAACAGCATTCTAAGGTTTCTGTGAAGAGCTCTGCTGTGTCTGTCTGATAGACTAGAAATCTTTATCACAGAATAATACTAAACTAAACACAAACTATTGTGGATAATTTCAGCTTTTATGTGGTGATGGACCCAAATAAATGTTTAAAAGGAGAAAACATACATTGTACTTGGTTATTTATTGTTATATCTACAGGAAATTACAATTCATATCATATGGTGTGACAATCAAATCATATGGCGTGACAGGCAGACATGTCACACCATATGATGTTTTCTGCACTTAGCACCACCTTGAGTCTTGTACCTACACATTAGCATGCTAACAACATGCTATCTGTAACAAAGCAACATAGATTTACATGTAATTATGACAAAATAATAATTTTTTTGTTGCATTTTTATGAAAAATGTGTCACAGCAAAAGGCATCTGGAAGTGGGACTTTTGTCAGAGTACCAATAAGATCTGATTTATTGTAAATATAAAAATGATAATTCACCTCAGAATCCTGTCATAGACTGGTATTGCTAGTACTGCACAACCTTGATGAAGGACGTCCTCTCCTTCCCAAGGGTGTCCATACAGTTACCCGTTGAAGTATCCCAAAATAGTGTCACACCATATGATTTTGATTTGTGTGACAAAATCTTTTTGATTAGAACTGACTCAAAACATTATGCTTGGACTGTGAAAAGAGTAGATTCACAAATGGACATCTATGTTATTTTTCTGTATTTCTTTGAGAATTTTTGTACTTATTTTTCTCAGTTTTATTCAATTTCTCACTTTGAGAAACAAGTGCCTGGATCAGTCACACTATATGCTTTTTGTCATGTTCGGCTGAAAATTCTGGAAAAATGAGTGATGAACTGTTTCAATGTTGGGTATGCTCACATAAAGCAGAATGTTCTGCACAATATTGAGGAGGTTTTTGGCAAATATATGTTTTATTCATACATATTTGACACTGAAGACAGCAAAACTGCCATGTTACGTCATCTACCCATACGCAGTGCCTGATGCCGAGGCAGTTTGTGGTTGGCTGAGAAAGATATGAAGTCATTAATTTGCATCATTGATTCAGTTGCGTTGATTAAGGCAGGTCGAGTTTCCATCACGCGTGCCAACCGCCTTTGATCTGACATCAGGACAATCGATATAGATACTATAATTTATGTGCTGGTAGTTACATTAAACAGTGGTTGCTGTAATTATTTACTGTATTGAAATGTGCCTGACATTCTGGAAACCTGCCTGTGAGGTTTCGGTGACGTGTACGTACTTTGCGCTGGTCAGCCAAATTACCTCTGCACAGAAAGAGAACCAGGTTGGAGCTGGCGAGCTTTCTGCGCAACTGCAGCGAAGACTTTTTTACAAAATTGTCACTGCGTCTTGATGAATAAGTTACACCTCCCCTTACTACGCCGCCACACCCATCTCGGCGCACGTTCGTCTGCGCACGGTGTTGCACCTCTCGAAATTACCACTGTGCGGGCTGCGCCGGACGAAATTACCACTGCGTGGGCTGCGCCACGCTACGCCACCTGCGCTGCGCCAAGAAATTAGAGCCCCATGGCTGGTATTCACAAAGAATGAATGTTTATTCCAGGAATAAAATAAATCATGGACTAAACTTAAGTCCATCTGCTTCATTCCATAATGGTGTATGATGTATACAAATGTGATACACCATACACCAATATGGAATGAAGCCGCCGAGTCCTTGACTAAGTCATATCAAATAGACTTATTCCTAGACAATTTCAAGACTTAGTATTGATAGAAATAGATTTGTTCTTGGAATAACTGTATTCCTTCTTTGACAATACCAACCAATGTGATCATCTGTCAAAGGACCTTTAATGCTAAAATTTGGATGTATCAAGCTGTAAATAAAAGAAAAAGTTAAAAAGACGAGAATTTCTGAGGCTGAAGCTGTGGTGATAATATCGGGTGTTTGTGTTTTATTAAGGAATTTTAGATTTTGACAATGGTAGGTTCTGCTTATTACTGTGCAAAGGTAAAATTGATGCTGGTATACATGTAAGAGACAACAGTTGAACTACACTCAATGGTATCAATTTAACCATCCTATAATCCACCATAGTCGAAATCCAAAACCCCCGTTTTGGATCCTGGTGAAATATAAAGGAACAATTAAGACCATTTTAAAAAAGCCAGTGTTTGTTTATACAACCCCAATTCTGAAATAGTTGGGACAAAGTGTAAATTGTGAATAAAATCAAAACGCAATGACTTTCAAATCACACCAGCCAGTATTTTATTCACAACAGAACACAGATAACATAGCAAATGTTGAAACTGAGAAATTTTACTGTTTTATTCACAAAATGAGCTTGTTTAAAATTTGATGGCTGCTACAGGTCTCAAAAAATTTCAGACAGGGGCCTGTTTACCATGGTGTAGCATCCCCTCTTCTTATTGACGCAGAGTGGAGGCGTCTGGGCATTGAGGTGACAAGTTTCTTGAGTTTAGCCATTGGAATTTGATCCCACTCTTATTTAATTCTGGCTTCCAGCTGCTGGAGAATTTTGGGTCTCCTTTGACAGACTTTTTTCTGTAATTGTGTGCCAAGTGTTCTCAATCGGTGAAAGATCAGGACTGCAGGCAGGCCAGTTCAGCACACGGATTCTTCTACTATGAAGCCATGCTGTTGTAATAGCTGCAGTATGTGGTTTTGCACTCTCCTACCGAAATACTTAAGGGCTTTCCTGGAACAGATGTCGTTGGAGGGAAGCATATGTTGCTCTGAAACCTTTATATAGCTTTCAGCATTCATGGTACTTTTTAAAACATGCAAGTGTCCCACACCATATGCACTAATGCATCCCCATACCATCAGAGATGCTGGCTTTTGAACTGAACGCTGATAACAGAAGGGGTGGTCTTTCTCCTCTTTAGCCCAGAAGACACAACGCCCATGATTTCCAACAAGAATGTCAAATTTGGACTCGTCTGACCACAGGATACTTTGCAACTTTGCTACAGTCCATTTTAAATGAGCATTGGCCCACAGAACATGGCAGCACTTCTGGATCATGGTCAACAATGGCTTCCTTTTTGCATGATGGAATTTTAGGTGGCGCCTGTGGATGGCACAGCGGACTGTGTTTACAGACAGTGGTTTCTTGAAGTATTCCTGGGCCCATTTAGTAAAGTCAATGAGAGAATCATGCCGGTGAGTGATGGAGTTGCGTCTGAGGGCCCAAAGATCACGGGCATCCAGTAAAGGTCTTTGACCTTGTCCCTTATGCAAAGAGATGTTTCAAGTTTCTCTGAACATTTTGATGTTATGCACTGTCGATGATGAGACCCTCAAAGCCTTTGCAATTTGACGTTGAGGAACATTGTTTTTAAAGTAAAAAACATTGTTTTTTACGCAAGCCTTCACAGGTTGGAGAGTCTCAAGCCATCTTCTGAGAGACTTAGCTTCTCTAGGACAACCCTTTTATAGCTGTTCATGTTACACACCTGATGCCAGTTAACTTAATTACTTGCTCAATGTTCTTTCAGCTGATTCTCTGTTATATTAATTGCTTTTTCAGCCCTTTTTTGCCTGTGTCCCAATTTTTTTTAGACCTGCTGCAGCAAGAAAATTTGAAATGAGCTCATTTTATGGATAAAAATGGAAAATGTCTCAGTTTCAACATTTGAAATGTTATCTATATTCTATTGTAAATAACATATTGGCTCATGTGATCTGAAAGTCATTACATTTTGATTTCATTCACAATTTACACTTTGTCCCAACTATTTTGGAATTAGGGTTGTATTAATCTGAGATTGAAATACTCCTTATATTTATTTAAAATACCATCATCCTGAATAAAATAGACAAAATGCATGAAGGAATCCACAATCAAACAGTTGGTCTATAATTTTTATTGTACAAACATTGGAAAATACAAATGTTGCATCAAGTGAACATTATTTTATTAAAAATCATCAAGTGAACATTATTTTCATTGACCTTGACAATAATTCAAAACCTGATGCCACTTGCAAGCCAATATACATACCACAGAGTGAATCCCAACAGTTTACATAACACCCTTAACACTCCGGGAAAATTTGCCTAAAATGCCTATCAAAAGCGTACCCTAAGTAAATTGAACGCTGTTCTTGAACCGTTTGGACTGTATGGATGGTTATGGTCACGTTTGAAAGGAAACACTCTGATATTTTTCCGCCAGCTGAAAGAATCACTCTAAGTGCTACTGTCAATGAGTAATCTAAGCTGGAACACACTGAAGTAGAAGGTTTTTACTCTTGCCGAAATTTTTTTTGCAAACAGATGCCTGCAGATGAGAGTAGCTGGGACTTATTAGCTGAAAAACACAATGAGACCACAGCATGAAGCCTTATTTAGTCCCAGTTCAAATTTGATAACAATCCTACTGAAAATGAGCATTCTACACATGTTTTTCTAAGGCCATGTGTATGCGTTTAAAGCATAAACTCAATTTGTGCACATATGCCAAAAGGAGTGCTGTTATGTAAAAAACTGCTTTTTTATATGAAATGTAAACAAACAAATAACCTTTACACAGCCAACTATTTACGATATATGATAAATTAAAAAAATTAAAAGTTACTGAAGCATGAACTCAAATTTGTGCATATAAAAGTCAAAACGAGTGCTGTTATGTAAAAAATGTTTTTTATATGAAATGTAAACAAACAAATAACCTTTCCATAGCAAACTATTTACAATATGTGATAAATAAAAAATTAAAAAAATTAAAAGGTTACTGAGGCATAAACTGAAATTTGTGCATACAAACCCCAAGGGGAGGAGATTCTGACTTTGTGCTTTTACATATATCCAAAGCAAAGGAGAGATTCCTTTGTCTTTGTTCTTGCCTGTAAAGAAGACCCTATATGGCACATAGTAAAATGGATCCTATTTACTTACTTTGATTTCTTACAGGGATGAAAATTTAATTTCCCATAACAACCAACGCCGGCGATAAAATAACTTCTCTCCACCTTCGGTGACGGAGGTAATAATGCGTAATATGGTAATAATATAATCATAATAATATCAGCATAATATTATAATATCCTTTTTCAGTAATCCTGAACACAGAATTACAGAATAACAGACAAACAGAATCACCAACTTCGGTGAAAACATGACGTCCTTCCACCTTCCGTGGCAGATGCAATTAATACGTAATGTAATGTTGTAATAATAATAATAATAATAATAATAAAATATAAACGTAATATTATTATATAATGAAATGTAAGTTGCAATATGATATTTACTTGTCAACAGTAATATCATCTCCCCCGAGAAACATTTCCTGTGCTACGGAGCCATCACGGTTTTGGTCAGATATTTCTTCCCCTGAGTTATCACTTGCACGCCGAGTGCACAGCTCTGCAGCTTCTGCACTGAAAATGATTTTTTTCACCACCTTTTCGGTATTTTTTCTGTAAACAACTCCGTAAACAACCATCAAACATTCGCTGGAAATCTCTCTCTGCCTCGCTCTTTTTTGCGAAACGCGCAGCACGCATTACGCACAGCTGAGTGATATTCTGTACTTTCACTTACGCAAGCGATAGGCAGTGTCAGCTTTGTAGCCACCCCAACAAGATATATATCGGCGTTGCTAGAATTTTGTTGGCTATACAATGCAACAATCGTCGTCTCGATTGGTTGCTGGTTGCTCAGGCTACATGCAAAAGAAGGAGGCATTAGCTTCGTTTCAACACAGGCACTCACTGGATATAGCAGGCTGTAGACAGGGCAGGGAAGGTCGAGTGAGATGTCAATCGAATGGTAAGAGTGCTGACTCCATTTTGACGCCAATGGCTTTGTACTGTTTACATGTGCACTGGAGCAACGACTACTAATACAGGGAACTTTGTGGATTTCCACCAACTCATTTCAAATGATGCAGCAGCTGTTCATGGATATTTACCGGTATGATAGTGTGTTTTGGACTAAAAACTTTACAGGGTTGGATTTACTGGAACTTCGTGGATGTAACAAGACCATGTTTGAGGGGATATGTTGGACTGGAGGAGTACTAGGAGGCTTCATTGGTGAGTTACATCAGTTTTATAACTGTTCGTTTGTTTGTTTGTGGTCTGACATAGGCATTGATTAAAGCTGCTGTGATGATTATACTTTGAAATGGTTGGCATCATTCGAATCTCAAGAATTTTAGCTTTCCGACGATATGTGGCATAAGTATCTCAGTTACATACAAGCTGTGTAAATGACGTAGTATTTTTCTTATACGGGCCGTCGGAGTGGCAACGGGTTAATGATATTGACTACCCGGCTTGTCTTTTTTTAAATAACTACTTGTTTTTTGATATTTCATTTAGGCCAGATTTCCCGAGAAAAGCTTCACGTTCTGGCATGGGAAATGTAGGTAGTGTGATAAGACAAGCATTCCCCACATTTTAAGACCAAATTCAGGTAGTGTGCAGGAGGGTGTCATGGAATTCGGCCCGCCGGCAAGAGACATAGCCGGCGGGCGCTGGGACCATGTTCCCAAAGAGGTTAGAGGGACCCAAACACACAGGCTGAGTAAAAACACAAAAATCCTTAATTAAAGACATAAAGATTAAAATCGTCGCAGAGGGAAGCAGCAGCAAGACAAACAATGGCAGGGCTCAGGAGACAAACAAACAGTATACTGCTGCACTAAGATAGGTGCAGCCCACTCTTAAATACTAAAACTTCACCTCCACCTCAATGAGCAACAGGTATGGCTCGTTAAGGTGGAGGCAAAGAATGCAGCAGGGGGAAGGGCCTGCAGGCCAACACCATGACAATCCCAGCATTTGGGGAGCCCTTCTCCAAGGTCATTGTTGATTGTGTTAGTCCATTACCCAAGACTAGATCTGGAAATCAGTACTTGTTGACAATCATGTGTGCATCTACCAGATTCCCTGAAGCTATACCTCTACGCAACATCAAGGCATCTCGAAGGCTTTGATAAAGTATCTCGCATTGTTTGACCTTCCCTGGGAAATTCAGTCAGACTAAGGTAGCAATTTCACTTCCTGATTGTTTCAGCAGGTTGTGTATGAACTAGGTGCATCGCAGATTCTTTCCAGTGCCTATCAGGGTGTCAGGGAGTCTTAGAGCGGTTTCATTCCACTCTTAAGACAATGATGAGGACTTATTGTGATGACCATGAGAAAGACTGGGATGAAGGTGTTCATTTGCTGTTGTTTTCAGCTAGAGAAGCAGTGCAGGCGTCTACTGGATTCAGTCCGTTTGAGCTAGTGTTTGGCCATGAAGTGAGAGGACCTTTGCTATTGTTGAGTGAACAATGGCAGAAGAAAGAGTTGCATATCAGTCTGTTTGACTATGTTAGCAAGTTCAAGGACAGATTGCGTGCAGCTTGTGACCTTGCCAAAGAGAACTTGAAATCAAGTCAGGGAAAAATGATTACTTGGTATGATCATAAGGCAAGAAGCTGTGAGTTTAAACCAGGAGACGAGGTCCTTGTGTTGTTTCCCTCGCAGTCCAATCCATTGCAGGCTAGATTTCATGGTCCTTATGAAATTCTTAGAACACTCAATGATCTCAATTACATTGTGAAGACTCCAGATAGGAGAAAGCCAAAACAGTTGTGTCACATTAACATGCTGAAGCCTGATCATGATAGGAATGTTAGGGTTGCAGCTGTCACTTCAGACCCAACAGGTGCACACAAACAGGTGAGCACGCACACACACACACACACAAACAAACACCCGCTCGTGCACACACACACACACACACCCGTATGCACACACACACACTCACGCACGTGTGCACACATATGCATGCACACACACAGTAGATGCACACAGTTATAGCTCCCTTCATGTTGCACTAATGACGCTTGCCATTGCCTGGCTTTCGTTCTCTGGTCTCCTCCCCGTCACCTGCACCGACCCTGCAATTCCTCCATCTCCTTCTACCCATTCACAGAGCAATGCCACTCCTGTTTGATCTCTTCCACACTTGTCTTTATCCGGGCAATACTTACCGTGTCCACAGACTCTCTGACGTGTCCTACCTTTGCTCTCCTACCGTAACAGTTCCCCTCTGTATCTCCTTTCCAAGGTCCCGTCCCCATGACTGTTGTTGTGAGAGTTAGCTCAGCGAAAACCCACGCGAACACGAGGAGAACATGCAAACTCGACACAAAGGCCCCAGGCCAGAATCGAACCCACGACCTTCTTGCTGTGAGGCAGCAAGAGAAATTAAATTACATTTATTTGGAAACAACCTGCTTGTCCGGCCAGAAGGCTTGCAATTACAATCAATTTGATTAAGTGCAATGCGTGGCTTCACAGATAGCTATGCAGTGTGATGGATCAGATGCTCATCCAATCAGATATATAATCGGCTAAAACACACTTTGGCAGTGATCACATTTTAACAATGGCAGGTCTTCTATTGCTAGAGGAATAAGCTTCTGTCCGACGCGAGAGGAAATGTCGGCACAGAGAAGATCTGTGAGGTTTTACGAAATGAACCAAGAGCAAACACCAGTAAAATGCAAAAAGGAGGCTTTATTTCTGAAGGGGGAAACCCCCCAACAGAGCTGGCAACAGTACAATGTCCGCAATCCAAAATCAGAATCCAAAGGGCGAAATCCAGAGTCATACACAGGGCACCAATCACAAAAAATCGTAGTCAGACAAAAGAGGTCAAAAAACAAGAATGCGGCAAAAGTACAGGGAGTAGGCAAAGCTCGATATCAAGGACGGTCCAGTCAGAAAGATAAACACTGAGAGATCAAGGCGAGAAACGTGGCACGAGAAAACTAGGGAGAACGATCTGACAAGAAAGTGTACCAAACAGACATCTTATATACACACCCGGGGTAAACACATGACCAGGGAGAACAGGTGCAATCAATGGGAACAATGATCAGGGAGTGACACATGAGGAATAAACTAATTACATGAATAGGCTGTAGCCAAAACACAGACAGGGATCACAAGACAAACCTAAGTACAAAACAACAGCTCCGGTTAAGGAGTGCTAAAGTGCCAAGATAAAAGAAAAAGGAAAGCACAAAGTATAAGTGGAAATCCACAGAAACTTGCAGCAGAGATAATTAGGGATAGGCAAGGAGGCGGAGATTAGAATTGAGCGACTGCTGAGAGGTAGTTAGTCAATTAGTATGTGCAGCTTTACAATCCTGAGTGCATGTTAGAAAGTTAGGAAAAATATACAATGTTAATCAGGGTTAGTAATTATTAAAAACAACAAACTGTTAGTATGGTTAGCAGATAGTAAAAGAGAGAGGAAGGAAGCACACGAGATAATGAAGGAAGATTGAAAACCCAGAAACCAATAAATCACCCGAATGAGTGCACACAAGACAAGGGACCGTGAGCAAAGATACACACATGACAAGACAGGGGAGACAAAGTGCAAAGCATAGAAATGAAAACATGGCATGGAAACTAAATTACTAAGACATGAAAAATAATAACAATGAAATCCAAACTACCAAAACACAATACATAATCCAAAGAATGGTCAGAGGGCAGGCAGTGGTCACTAAACAGAAATCCTAAACATGGCTGAGCCAGGCACAGAACTTAAACATGACGCAGAATGCAGAATCATAACATGAGCAAAAAGCAGAATCACAACAAGATCTCCTCTGGGAAAGTGACGAGTGGCTGCTCGTTTTATGTGGAACCCAATAAAATGTCATGGAGTAATACTATTAAAAGTACAATGAAGAGTGATCTTTGCAGACTGTATTTTAACAATTACCCTCATGCAGCTCCGATCGAGGTGGTGGGGACTCATCCGCTCTTCGAACGGTGACAGGTGGAGGTTGGGGTCTGGTTGGCCTCCACCGGTTCGTGCGCTGCTGAGCCTAAGCGCCGCAACCCGTTGGTGGCGATCTAAAAATTGGACCACTTTTTTTTTTTACCTACATGTAAAGCATTTGGATTGTCAATTATGTAGGCTTTATAACATTAAATATCATGGATCTGTAAATTAAATTTATTAAGGCCGATGTTATTCACACTTATACGTGTGGCCAATGCTAATGTTTTTTTTTCTTGGCCACACTTTTAAGTGCGCCAGTTGATGACCATTCCAGTGCCGCTTATAGAAAGTACCGCTTGAAATAAGTTTGGCCAAGAAAAAATTTTTTAGCTTTGGACACACTTAAAATAAGCGTGGGCAATGGAGAAATGTGCATCTGGGCACACAAGTGTGAATAGTCGCTTCAATTTATTAATTAATTAAATCAAACGTCTGCTGCACTCCGGTTTTCCACCCCAACGGTGTTTACCGCAGCATCAATAGTTTTCCAAACTGCAGCCTTCTGGGCTCCCTTTATGCCACTTTTAAGGCTTCCAAATAAAATTATTTTATTTTTCTCCACCTCGGACGTGATAATTTATATTTCTTCCTCAGTGAAGTTCTTTCTTCTTTGCCGTCTTTCACGAGTCCATGTCGTAAAGTGGGCAGGTCTATGTCTCCTGGTACATAAATTTATAGGGGCATGTCATGTAAATTACGATCGTTCCAGCCGCCGGATTTATCAATGCCACGCCAGTTCTACACCGAAATCAGCAACTTACACACTTTTAGTAAATCAGACGTGACACCTGGCGAACGCTGATATTTTCACCAGAATCTACACCAGATCCTACGCAAGTTTCATAAATGAGGGTCAATGACTTTCAAATCACACCAGCCAGTATTTTATTCACAATAGAACAGAGATAACATAGCAAATGTTGAAACTGAGAAATTTAACAATTTTATCCACAGAATGAGCTCATTTCAAACTTAATGGCAGCTACAGGTCTCAAAAAAAGTTGGGACAGGGGCCTGTTTACCATGGTGTCGCATCTCCTCTTCTTTTTGATCTTTGCCGCGAATAATGGCCAGGCCACTATCAACACAAATGTTGCTTAGTGAGTGAATGACTGACTGACTGCCTCAGTGATCAAGTTCAACGACTGGCTGGTCGGCGGGTATGAAGTTCAGCAATTGATCGGCAGGCGGCCAAGAACTTCAATGATTGGTCGTCCAAGAATTAGCTGGCTGACTGGCCGGTCATTTGTCACTTGTATCTCCTGGGGGATACAACTACGAAGCAAGTTCCACATAGTGAGCCGGCTCAACAAACCCCGAACCCTTAATCAGAGATAATTGGTACCACCATGGTGGTTGTAATCTTTCTTTGTTAATCTCCTTTTTGTGCTTACGACAGTCTTCATGCTCTCAACAAACTAGTATTTCATTCGTCAACTGACTCTTTCCGTTCATACAATGACCGATCACAGTCTGTACTTTCCCTGAGGACACTATCCCTGATCCAAGATCTGTAACACTACGGGTAATATCCCCCTTGCCACCAGCGGCTTGATGGGACACCCACATGAAGTTTTACATTCATTGGTTGGGAACTTGAAAGACTGTATGATTATGCAGATGCATACTCACGTGGACACTTAGGAAATTATAATTGAGATTAATGTTAGTGCATTCCTTATAAAACATCCTTGGTGCATTCATATTGGTTGATGTATGCATCCATTCATTGGATGTAATGTTGGTTGCTGGGTGATTAATAAAATCTTTAAAAAAAATTAAATAAAGAAAATGATATGGAATCAGTGACACCAGATGCGGGAAAAGGGAATGAGGATTTATTGATAAACAAAACAAAACAGGCACGAGGGCCAACAAAAAACTTGGCCCAAAGGGTTGCAAAAACAAACTGAGATAAGCTACACAGAGCTATAAAACAATAAATGCAAAAGGCAAAAAACAAAAGGCACTGGAAACTCCAGGCAAGAAGCACAAGAAAAATAAATAACCAGACTATGTATATATTCGAAAAACAAGAGGCTGGGACAAGACCTGAAACTAGAAATGCTAGGGAATCTTGACAATAAGAACTTGGCTAAACTTGCACAAGCAACGAGACGCGAGACACTGTCTGCCAGCCAACTTCCACCGCATCCAGATAAAGGCTTGGAAATCATGACATGAGGGGTAACACCTGGAGAGAGAGAAACAAGAGGCATGGCAAGATCAAGACATGGACAGAGATTGGATGACATGACCTGCTCATTAAGAGAATGAGCGTGCTCAGCTTAAGTACCAATTAAGTATGCAGTTTGGAAGCAAGCATGAATGTTAAGAACAGAAAAGCACAGCAAGATCTTGAAATAGCAAAGCAGGAATCATGACAATAAACTCCCTGTCTAAATTAGTAATATTAGTAATGTGCCTATCAAAGAATTACACCACCCAGTGAGTGTTAGTAAATGTTAGTAACTTAAAAACAGTTAATTGTCAATTAAGCTTAGAGAGCCCCGAATCAGCACAGCACAGAAGGAAGGGGGAAACCAAAGCCAACCAGAGCTCTGAAATGTGCAAAAACGAAGGCACGGGGCGGAACGCAGACAAGCGGTGGAGTGGCATGGCAGACCTGGCGAAAACAAAAACATGGAAAAGTAAAAACATGGAATGTGAAACATGAATTATGAAATGTAAAATCCTAATGCAAGAAACTGTTAAAACTATGGCATGAACATGAACTATGAACTCTTGAACATGAAACTGTTAAAACCATGGCATGAACTATGAAACTTGAACATGAACTGTTAAAATCATTAATAATACTGTTCTGGCCAAAGGCCAGAACCCTGGAACACAACAGAAAATCTCCTCGGAGGAGTGGGTTGTCATTATGGATAGTTATGAAGAATGCAAAAATATAAAAAACAGCAAAAAGCAACACTGCTGCTGCTAATAAGGCCAGAGAGGAATTCTGCCAGAGAATTGCTGACCGTAAATCCTCTGATGAAGGACTGGTGGAAATCACATCAGTTTCTCAGCCAAATCAAACAAAATGAAATTATCGAATGAACTTTATTTTTTGGCCAATTCTCATGATCTTGCTGTTAAATAGAAGGCCTTTTTGAGAGCTTTCAATAGGTCATAAATTCATTACAATTAGTTGCCTTTCCATTTTTTTGTCTCAAAGTTAACTATATTCATTCACCACTAATATGACCTAACGCTTTATGTAAACAGATGGCATCTCCTTCACTTGAACATCTTTATTCAGCGGTTTTACTCGAAACTGTGGATTCTTTGTCCATAACATGCCCAAAGACAAAACATGGGGGGAAAAAAAGGAATCTGAAGTTCGTTCTTACACCTTCACTATATAGGAACTGCCATGTGTTCACAAAAGAGACGTCACGTTCCCCATTAGCACAACTGAAACATCCATCCATCCATCCATCTTCTTCCGCTTATCCAGGGCCGGGTCGTGGGGGCAGCAGTCTAACCAAGGATGCCCAGACTTCCCTCTCCCTGGAAACTTCCTCCAGTTCTTCCAGGGGTATCTCGAGGCGTTCCCAGGCCAGCCGAGAGACATAGTCCCTCCAGCGTGTCCTGGGTCTTCCTCGGGGCCTCCTCCTGGTGGGGCATGCCCGAAACACCTTCCTCAGGAAGGCGTCCAGGGGGCATCCGATATAGATGCCCAAGCCACCCCAGCTGGCTCTTCTTGACATGGAGGAGCAGCGGCTCTACTCTGAGCTCCTCCTGGGTGACAGAGCTCTACCCTATCTCTAAGGGAGCGCCCCTCCATCCTGCGGAGGAAACCCATTACAGCCGCTTGTACTCGAGATCTCGTTCTTTCGGTCATGACCCAAGTTCATGACCATTGGTGAGGGTAGGAACGTAGATTGTCTGGTAAATCGAGAGGTTCGCCTTTCGGCTCAGCTCCTTCTTCACCACAACAGATTGGTACAATGACCGCATTACTGCTGCTGCTGCACTGATCCGTCTGTCACGCTCCATCCTTCCCTCACTCGTGAACAAGACCCCCAAATACTTAAACTCCTCCACTTGAGGCAGGACCTCTCCTCCAACCCGGAGGGTGCTAACCACCTTTTTCCGGTCGAGAACCATGGCCTTGGACTTAGAGGTGCCGATTCTCATCCCAGCCGCTTTGCACTCGGCTGCAAACCACCCCAGTGCATGCTGAAGGTCCTGGTTTGAAGGAGCCAACAGGACAACATCATCTGCAAAAAGATGAGATCCTGTGGTCCCCAGACCGGAGTCCCTCCGGCCCCTGGCTACGCCTAGAAATTCTGTCCATAAAGATAATGAACAGAACCGGTTGCAAAGTGCAGCCCTGCCGGAGTCCAACATGCACCTGGAACAGGTCTGACTTACTGCCGGCAATGCAAACTAAGCTCCTGATCCGGTCATACAGAGACCGCACGGCCCTTAGTAGAGGGCCCCAGACTCCATACTCCTGAAGCACCTCCTACGGAATGCCACGAGGGACACGGTCGAATGCCTTCTCCAAATCCACAAAACACAGGTGAACTGGTGGGGCAAACTCACATGCACCCTCAAGCACCCTGCGGAGGGTATAGAGCTGGTCCAGTGTTCCTCGACCAGGACGAATACCGCATTGTTCCGAGGTTCGACTACCGGCCGAATTCCCCTCTCCAGCACCCTGGAATAGACTTTTCCTGGGAGGCTGATGAATGTGATACCCTATAGTTGGAGCACACCCTCCGGTCCCCCTTCTTAAATAGAGGGACCACCACCCCGGTCTGCCAGTCCAGAAGCACTGTCCCCGACTGCCACGCGATGCTGCAGAGGTGTGTCAACCAAGACAGCCCTACAACATCCAGGGACTTGAGGTACTCATGGCGAATCTCATCCACTCTCGGTGCCTTGCCACCGAGGAGCTTCCGAAGTACCTCAGTGACTTCAGCCCGAGTGATGGATGAATCAGCCTCTGGGACCCCAGCCTCTGCTTCCTCTATGGAAGGCGTGTCAGTGGAATTGAGGAGATCCTCAAAGTATTCCTTCCACCGGCCGACAATATCCCCAGTCAAAGTCAACAGCTCACCACCTCCACTGTTAACAGTGTTGGCAGGGTACTGCTTTCCCCTCCTGAGGCACCGGACGGTTTGCCAGAATCTCTTCGGGGCCGTCCAATAATCCTCTTCCATGGCCTCCCTGAGCTTTTCCCATACCCAAGTTTTTGCTTCCGCCACTGCCTGGGCTCCAGCACGCTTAGCCTGCCGGTGTCGGCCAGCTGCTTCAGGAGTCCCACGAGCCAACCAAGCTTGGTAGGATTCCTTCTTCAGCTTGATGGCATCCCTTACTTCTGGTGTCCACCATTGGGTTCTGGGATTGCCGCCACGACAAGTGCGGGAAACCTTACGGCCACAGCTCCGAACAGCCGCATCAACAATGGAGGTGGAGAACATGGTCCATTCAGACTCAATGTCTCCAGCCTCCCTTGGGATCTGGTTAAAGCTCTCCCAGAGGTGAGACGTTCCCAACAGACTCTCAAAACATGTTTGGGCCTGCCAAGTCTATCCAGCTTCCTCCTCCGCCAGCGGATCCAACTCACCACCAGGTGGTGATCAGTGGACAGCTCAGCCCCTCTCTTCACCCGAGTGTCCAAGACATACGGTCGAAGGTCAGATAACACAACCACAAAGTCGATCATTGCCCTCCGACATTGGGCGTCCTCGTGCCACGTGCACTGATGGACGCCCTTATGTTTGAACATGGTGTTCATTATGGACAAACTGTGACTAGCACAGAAGTCCAATAACAGAACACCACTCGGGTTCAGATCGAGGAGGCTGTTCCTCCCGATCACGCCCCTCCAGGTAACACTGTCACTGCCCAAATGGGCGTTGAAGTCCCTCAGCAGAACGGTGGAGTCTCCAGTCGGAGCACTTTCCTGTACCCTTCCTACGGACTCCAAGAAGGTCAGATACTCTGCACTGCCATTCAGCCCATAAGCCGAGATGACAGTGAGGCACCTGTCCCCGACCCGAAGGCGCAGGTCAGCGACCCTCTCATTCACCGGGGAAAACTCCAACACATGACGGCTAAGCTGGGGGGCTATAAGCAGACCCACACCAGCCCGCCGCCTCTCACCGCAGGCAACTCCAGAGGAGAAGAGAGTCCAGCCTCTCTCGAGGAGTTGGGTTCCAGAGCCCAGACTGTCCGTGGAGGTGAGCCCGACTATCTCTAGCCGGTACCGCTCAAGCTCCCGCACAAGCTCTGGCTCCTTCCCCCCCCGGTGAGGTGACATTCCATGTCCCAATAACTAGATTCATTGTCCAGGGATTGGATCGTCGGGGCCCCCGCCCACGACTGCCACCCAAAATGCATTGCATCGGCCCCTTCTGAACCCTCCTGCGGGTGATGGGCCTATGGGAAGGCGAGCTCACGTCACTCGTTTGGGCTGTGCCCGGCCGGGCCCTGTGGGTGGAGACCCGACCACCAGGCGCTCGCCTGCCAACCCCAACCCCAGGCCTGGCTTCAGGGTGGAGTTCTGGTGACGCCAATCCGGGCGACGTAAATGTCCTTGTTGTATTTATAACAATTAGGGGCTTTGGAACCGTTCTTATTCTGACCCGTCACCTAAGACCTGTTTACCCTGGGAGACCCTACCATGGGCAATAAGCCCCAGACAACATAGCTCCTAGGATCATCCAGGTACTCAAACCCCTCCACCACGATAAGGTGGCGATTTTAAGGAGAGGACAGCTGAAACAATGACTTTATTGTTTCATTGCCATTCAGGAACTTACATCCATACTTTATCTGCTATCTACATCTGTTGCCGCTGTGTCTCTCGAATTCACATTAAAAAAAATCAATAACTCCTACCCTTACTCTAGCTCTTTGTCTATTCAAATGTATAACTTGCTTTCGATATGTTTTCCTTACTCAAGACCCCCACCTCCCACTCCCACTACCTCACACACTCTCACTCACCCTCATTCATTCACACTTTCACACTCTCACTCTCCCCACCCACTTTGTAAAATGAGCTCCAGCTCATTACTAAACTTGCACTTCATATAACTGCGTGAGCTTTGACCCATTTAGCACCCTTCTCTTGGGCCCACATTCTCATCCAGCACTTGGCGGCCCAGCCATATACTAGGTTGAACCTAGTCTTGTTAACACAAAGTAGAGGCGTCTGGGCATTAAGGAGACAAGGTTTTTGAGTTTAGTCTTTGGAATTTGTACCCACTCCTGTTTAATTCTGCTGGAGAGTTTTGGGTCTTCTTTGACAGACTTTTTGTTTAATTGTGCACCAAATGTTCTCAATTGGTGAAAGATCAGGACTACAGGCAGGCCAGTTTGGCACACGGACTCTTCTACTATGAAGCCATGCTGTTGTAATAACTGCAGTATGTGGTTTTGCATTGTCCTGTTGAAATACACAAGGCCTTCCCTGGAATAGATGTCATCTGGAGGGGAGCATATAGCTTTCAGACTTCATGGTACTTTTTAAAACATGCGTCCAACGTTTAAAACAACGTGTCCCACACCATATGCACTATAAATCCCATACTGGCTTTTGAACTGAATGCTGATAACAGGAGAGGTCTTTCTCCTCTTAAGCCTAGAGGACATGATGTCCATGATTTCCAACAAGAATGTAAAACTTGGAATCGTCTGACCACAGGACACTTCAAACCTTCAAAGCTTTCACAATTTGACATTGAGGAACATTGTTTTTAAAGTATTCCACAATTTTTTTGCACAAGCCTTCACAGCTTGGACAGCCCCTGGCCATCTTCATTTCTGAAAGACTCAGCCTCTCTAAGACATTCGTTTTATAGCCAATCATGTTACATACCTGATGCCAGTTAACTTAATTACTTGCTAAATGTTCCATCTGGTGATTCTGTTATATACACCGACCAAAACTTCCAACATAACGCTCAGGTTTATTTCAATACAAGCCATTTTATTATGAGGAAAGTTACACTCTCAAATATGCCTGCAAGTTTCAGTTTAAGGCCATGTTTTAGAACAATTAGTGAGGGATAACACAGTCTAAGTTCCAATTTGCTAAGTCACTTTGAATGGGTATTGCCAAAGTCAGGATCTGGTGTGCCCACCTCTAGCGTCACACGCCGACTGAATTCTCCTGTACATGGAGTCAATCAGGCTCCATACCTCCGCCTATGTGATACGGTCCCATTCCACGCCTTCTCAAACACGACTCAGAATGCCCCAAAGGTGCTCGATTGGGCTCAAATCTGGGGAAAATGCAGGCCAATCAAGACACTGAACATTGTGCTGCCTGAAGTAATCCTGACAGGCCCTGGCGACATGTGGTCTTGCGTTGTCCTGTTGCAACGTCAACCGGTATCGAGTCACAAGAGGAACAGCCACAGCGCTAAAATGTCGTCACAGGCCGCATTCAGGTTTCTATCAATGGCAGCTCTGTCCTGTGTCTGGCACTTATTCCAGCCCACATCATGACACTTGGTCCACCCCAGCGGTCATGCTCCATGACATTGGCGTTGGCACAACGTTCCCCTCGCCAAAGCCAAACATGTACTCAGCCATTGCCCATGCTCAGTTTGAGCCGGTACACGTCTGAAAACAAGACCCTGCTCCACCTGAGTGACATCCCAGCCCAAATGTGCCCTTGTCCACTGCAGACGTGCACAACGAGGAGCAGGAGTCATCACCACTCCACAATGTGGGCGTCAGTTTTTCAGTCCAGCTTCACACAATTACCTACAGTTTGGTCGCTGATCCTGTTCTGGTGACGACCTCTGGTCTGAGCAGCAGTAACTGTGGCTGGTCGGTAGCGATTACGGAGTTGCTGGAGACGAGTATGGCTGTCCTGTTGAGGGGTGGTCACACGTGACCTGGGAGCATGTGAACAGTCGTTTGTGCATCCTGTGTCATGGAACTGGCTACGGGGACGGGAAATGGTCGACACATGGACACCCAGATGCAGTGCAACACATCTCTGTGACATTCCACCAGCAAGCATGCCGATGGCTCTTTCTCGCTGATTTTGCTACAGACGTCCCATGATCAAAGGTTGCACCAGAAAAATGCCAAGGAATATTTAAGTTCCCTGTTCCTCTGGCTATTTATTGGCCACATTTCATAAGGATTGGTCAGTGAGTTCTGCTCAGTCTGAGTGGTGTGGCTAACATCTCAGCTGTGTGCATTGAAGTGGAACGGACTGTCCCAACAAAAAACTAAACAAAACTTGATGAGCTTTTAAGGTGCAGTTTGGATGTAAAGCCCGAAATTTGCTCATTTTGTGGATAATATTGTAAAATGACTCAGTTTCAACATTTGAAATGTTATCTTTGTTCTATTGTAAATAATCTATTGGCTCATGGGATATGAAATTCATTGCATTTTGATTTTATTCACAATTTACACTTTGTCCCAACTATTTCGGAACTGGGGTTGTACAATGGCCAAGGGAAGATTCATGCGTGTGACCATCAAGCACTTTTGACACTTGAATTGTTGATGTGTTAAATTGTTGAAGTATTTTCCATTTATGGCAGATCATGGTCGATATAGTGGAATTAAATACTTTAAATTTATTTTCATTCCAGCTCATAGGCAATTGGTTAAACTTACGCCCCCCCCCCCAAAATCAAGTGATGTTTCAAGTTTAGTGCAAATAACATTGCAGCAAATCATTCAAGCAAGTTGTTGAAGATAATGTTAAATTATTATATGTTAGTATATGCTTACAATTTTCAAAAAAGGGTTTGATGATGACAGTCTCGGCCAACTGCAAATAATGAATACAGAAATGATTTTGTTCAAATTTATTTAAAGCACAAAATACACCAATATTATTTAAAGGTTCACAGATCAGTTTAAGTATCCACAGGCATGTGATCAAAAAGGGACTATAAAATACAGTAGAAATTTAGATCATTTGGTCCTGCCGAGGCACTTTTCCCTCAGGGGACATGAAGAAAGTGCACAGCCTCTCGCTCAAGTCGTACGCCTCCCTGCATCCACGGTTTCCTCCCATGTTCCTAACAGCCTGTGGGTGTTCCCCTCGCTCCTCTGCCTTATCCAGCCCTCTCTGCTTGTGTGATGGGTTGAGGAGGAAGTTGTGCAGAATGCACACAGCCATCACTACGGATTCCACATTCTCTGGGCTCATGGCGATGCGGGTGTACAGCACCGGCAATCTCGCAGCCAGAATCCCAAATGCACAGTCCACAAACATTCTGGACAGCCTGTAGTTAAAGATCCTCCATCTTGGAAGATGCTGTCCCGGGAATGGCCTCATCAGACAGGTCTTGATTGGAAAGGCTGCGTCTCCGACCATAGTGTATGGTACATCTCCTTGGCCAGATCCTGGCAGAGGACCGTCTGCAGGCACCTGCAAAGGTCTCGCCTCCTTTCCCTTCCCCAGCTCAGACCCAGTGTAGACACCGCCATAGCTTGATCTCCCAAAGTCCCCCACTGGACAGTGATAAAGCAGTAGTTGGCATCTACCAAAGCCAGCAGAATGATGGAGAGGGTATTCTTATAGTTAAAGTATAGACTGCCTGATTTGTTGGGCACTGCTATTGTCACATGCTTTACGTCGATGGCCCCTAGACAGTCAGGGAAATTCCATTTGTTCCAAAATTTTGAAGCGGTGTCTCTCCACATCTGCTGAGTGGGTCTTGGGAACTGTGTCACCATTATTCGCCTCTCGATGGCCTGGCAGGTCATGTGTGCAGACTTTGAAACAGTGGCCTTGCCTAGACAACACTGGAATGCCAGGTTAGCAAAGCTTTCACCTGTGGCAAAGAATCTGTGAAAATAAAAGAGATGTTATGATTGAGTATAATGTGTGTTAAAAATGTATGTTTATTTCTCAGTCACAGTGGAAGAATGCAAGAAGAGGTGGAAACTTAAGGGACACCTATGTTAAACAAAAAAACAAAAATGTCCCAAGTGGCTCTGCTGGAGGCAGTGTTAAGGAGTGGAAATTCTCCAATATCATATCCTCCTATACTGCCACACCGGCAGCCCAGAAGGTAAGCAGTTGTATTTATAAATTAAATAGAAACTTTTTAAAAATAAATCTGTAGAAAAAATAATCATACAACACATATTTTTAACCTTGAAAAATATTGATGCATGTTTCTGTTATTCACAATGGGCTCTAATTTCCTGGCGCAGCGCAGGTGGCGTAGCGTGGTGCAGCCTGCGCAGTGGTAATTTCGTCCGGCGCGGCCCACGCAGTGGTAATTTTGTGAGGTGCGCAGCCTTTGGTAGACGAATGTGCGCCGAGATGGGTGTGGCGGCGTAGTAGGGGGAGGTGTCACATATTCATCAAGACGCAGTGACAATTTCGTAGAAAAAGTCTCCGCTGGAGTTGAGCAGAAAGCTCGCCATCTCCAAACTGGTTTAATTACTGTGTAGTGGTAATTTGGCTGACCGGCGCAGAGTGCGCACACATCACCGAAGCCTCACAGGCAGGTTTCCAGAATGTCAGGTACATTTCAATGCAAGAAATAATTACAGGAAGCACTATTTAATGTAACTATCTGAATAAGCTTCGTGTCCGAAAGTCATAAAAGTTCTAATTTTTCAGAGTATTCTAGACGTGCAAACTTATGTTTGGGTTCGACCTTCACAAAATGCAAATTGATAGCCATCGACTTTTCTTGGTCTTTTTCGCCTATTCGTCTGTTTTCTTCCGTTGAAGATAGACAGCAGTCTTTACTTGGTCTTTCTTTTGAAAATTAGTCTGATGGATCGAACACCTTCCTGCTTTATTTCCACAGCAGAGATAAAATAGTGCTTGCAATCAGAGAGCAAATCAATTCCATGACCATTGACAGTATGAATAAATTGTCGCATGCACTATCAAGACTGTACGACGCGAAATGCAAAATACTCCATGTCCACCAGCCAGCAAAAAGTAAAAGTATTGATATGAGAACAGATTTATAACGAAATAAAGAATAAAAATATATCACCAACAAACGGGATATCCAATAAAGATGACCCGCCAATAAATAAATTGCAGTGTTCATTGGATGTTCTGTTGTTAAAATGTTTCTTTTCATTCTATATTTTGTCATCAATCTGTTCTAATCGTTCTCTTTTTTTTTTTTTTGGCTGTCAGACACGGAGGCATTGTACATTGTCTCGCGCCAATGTCGACTCACTTTATTTCGCGGAGCTTAAACAGAAACATTGATTGAAATTCTCTGTACTCATCTTGAAGAACTGAGCCCTCTTATCAAAACATTCACGTTTAATATCTAATTGAGTCAGCAGATTTGAAGAAATTAAAAACAATAATAGACTTTCGGACACAAAACGCAATCTGTCGAGCGAAAATATCGTTTTGCGTCCAGTGTGCAAGCGGCTTAATACTAGGCTGCTATTATTGTCACTTAGGTTTTATTGTCTTTAGTGGAGGAAAGGAATACAACCTGATTGCTATGATCTCGTACTCAATTAAGATCACATATTGAAAATAAATGTGTCACATATCTTGCATTGTTGTCCATGCATGTTGTAACGAAGAGCACTTCGTTACTTATAGTGGGTGGCTGTAGCCATGTAAATATGCACCATGGGGTTTTATACATTGCACTTTTTAAACAAATAATTTAACTTTGAATCTTAATGGCACTTTGTATTTTATTGACAGCATTGGCACTTTATTGATTTGCACAGAACATTTTGCACATTGCGTATTTGCACATTTTTGTATCTTGTATTTATTGGTATTTATTGATATTTATTGATATTTATTGTGGTATTTTTGAAAATCTTTTTTGAAAACATGGACCCTTGATTGTCTCAGCAGGTTTGGTAGAGAGCACATGGCTTGCCCTGAAAGAAAAGGAAAACTATTAGTTGGTGACAATACAAACAGATTTTAATTGTCAAAGAGCAATTATATGTGAGTTCTGTGCAAGAATGCTTAAATACTGTGCAATGAAACAAGTGCTAAAGTTCAGTCATTTGGAAAAGAAGTTGAATTGTTTCTTCATTCACTTACCTTTCCTGTCTTGTATGCTCCAGGGTGTTCAGGCCAAAAGAGTCCCCAGGCCAACGAAAACAAATATAAAGGTTCCGGGGCAGACCAAGTTGTATGATAGGAGGGTGGATTTGGGCACATAGGGTGTGCATTAATAACTCACTGTAAATATGGTGGAGGATTATGCTGGGTTAAACAGCAGTAGATGGGGGGCCTGAATTAAATGTTATTAGCTTTTCTACTTTGTTTGTGTGTGTTAAGATTCAGTAAATAACATTTAAAGCACCCTGTCGATGGTAGTTGCCATGGCTCACTTCCTGTGGCACAGTATAAAATGCGCCATTTTACAACTGTCTGTGCTGCTGCTGGTAATGTCATGGTCCTGTGTTGCGGAAAAAAAAATACTGCTGATGGTGAATAAAACTTCTGGTCTTATCTCCTCTCTCTGAGTCTTCTTGAACTGAATTCTCAACTGCTACACGGTCATTCTAACACATGTTAATCCCAAAATTTAAAGCAGCAACAATTTGTAATAATAGGAACACGCTATACATCGTTTCTCTTGCCAGTGAGCAAGATTTGACTCGGCTGTTTCACCTTCTTTGCCAACTTGCGCTGGAAGGAGGGGCAGAGGCGGGACAGAGGAGTACTTGTGCCAGGCTACGCCGGGCACGAAATTGCCACATACGCCTGGACACACCCCATTGGCGTGGCGTGGCCCCCATGCGCCGGCCTGCGCCTGGTTTACGAAATTAGAGCCCAACATCTTAATCCTTTTTTTTTAGCTCAGAAAGTACTCTGCAGGCTTTTAAACCAGAGGAAAACACACACCTGGGCCTGGCCTGTGGTGTAGATGAGTTTGAGGCAGGACCCTATACACTGGCTTCAAGACCTGGCACACCCGCAGTGAGATCAACAATAGTCATGGTTCTGGATGTTTGTGTCTGTGTTTTGGACTTTTCTTTGTGGTTCTCGTCCCGGGACGATATCGTATTCTATTTTATCGGATTCTTTACCCAGCTGGCTGATTGAACTGGTTTGGCGCCTCCCCGGACTCTATAGAAGCTGGATGTTCGCCATGCCTCTTTGCTAGTGCGTCTGTTTGTAGCTACGCACTATAGCCAAAGATATTTGTAGTCAGGATTTGTTTGACTTTCTATCTTCTCGTTATTATTGGAGTTTCTTCTCCCTTTTTCCTATCTCGCCTTACATCTGTGTTTCGGACTCTTATACGTCCTTTGGGAAGTCCTCTACAGAGGACTGCAACCCCCCCACCACATCCCAGAGTGCAGGCCTGGTCATCAGGGTCTGCTGCATAATTAACACAGCGTAGCAGGAAGAGTAAGGACAAAAGGCGGGGAGCATCTTCTACAGGGGCTGTTGAGCAACAATTACTTGATATCCTGACTGCTGAAAAAGTGCCTATGCCCCCCATGTACCAAGAGATGAGGAGGAAATGTACTTTTTTGCCCTCAGCCTTGTCCCCAGGCTAAAGAAACTGACTGCTAGGTCCCAGGCACATGCACAAATGCACACGATCCAATACCTGACAGACTTGGAGCAGGAAGCAAATGACCAACACACCCAACCTCAAATGCCGGTGTCTAGGTCACCCCCACAGCAATGGGCTCACCAACACACAACCCAGCCTCATCCCACTGCTTTTCAGCCATACCAATCAACATCCCACCACCAGCAAGTTCACACCCCACCCTCAACATATACAGGGCCAGCACAACCCCCAGCACATCAAGGACCACAACAACAAGGACACCAATTCGATGCAATGCAACACCCAGGCCAACATGGAGGGATTCAGAGGCACAGGTTGATGCAGGAGGAGCTAGAAGACCCTGCATCACCGAGTGATGGGGGTGGGGGGGCTGTGTAGCCAAGTCAAGAAACCTTTCTGTTTGCTGTTTTTATTTTACTTATTGTTAAAAAAAACATACCTTTTTTTTAATGCTGTTAAATTTGAATGCTAAATTAACGCCTCAAAGAACTTAATTTTTTAAATATATAATTTTTATCTCAGATATTGCAGTTCTGTTTAATCCTTTTTAAGCTGCTGTCTATTTTAAGCAATACTGTTGGTTCTTTTATCTTGTTATGGTTACAATAAAATATTAATTTAAAACAGCGTTTTCTCTGTTTCACTGCTTTCATATTTGAGTGCCAGTAACAATAATAATTACCTCAGTGCAACAGTCATGCTTTGTTTTTGATGGATGCGTTCGTGAAAATTAGTAGTCCGCCTGGTCAGATTGGGTCCCACCTAAGAAAGCAGATTGTCCATCTTCTCTGCGTCCATTCTGAAGTACTTCAGGTGGCTATTCATATCCAGACTCAATTCGGCCACGAGATGATGGGATACACCATTCTCGTATTTTTTGGTTTATTGCGTGGACCCAAGTCCATTTTCTCCGCTGTCGGAGCCTTTGGACCAACAGATAAAGAGCAAGAGTTCTCTTTCTGTCGACTCGCACTATGACAACCGAGAGGAAAAAATACCAGACGACAAAAAAATCTAAAAAGATACACAAACATGTTAAGGTTTTAATATGCGAACTAAATGAAAACCGAACCAGGTCGGCTATAACCAAACAATGCTATACTATGGTCTATACTATGTCCATTCATTTTTTGCATTAACACAGTAGCCTAGGCTATGAACAGTTTTCTTGTCTACCCCGATAAAACCTCATTACTACAGGCGCCCCAGAAGTGCACATACATGGCTTAAATTGACGGGAACACTAAAAATAATAAAATGTGAGATATTACCCATTATAAGTAATCAGACGAGAGGGGTTCAAGCGCTTGTTAGTCGGTGAAATGCACGTCTGGTGTAAACGGCCAGGCGCCCAATCCTACGCGAATTTGCGCTTCTGTGCGTTTTCGCGTCCAAAAAGTTGCGAATCTTATCATGGGATGATTAACATTTTAACTCTATAAGATGCGCAGCCACTGTAGGTAAACTTGTGTAACTTGTGGCCATTTTTAAATTTTAGCTGTTTGAGATCCCAAGATTTCTACAATTCCAAATGTTTTGTAGAATTACAGGAAAATGTGAATTAAATTATATGGTAGATATTTTCCATTTGATGTAATGCCGTGGCCGTAAAATCATGGCGTCGTGGATATGAATATTTCTCTCAATCTAAGTGTGATATGGCCTTACTGAGGCACTGCCATCAGCGGATCCAGAATACGTGATATTTTCCCAGCGAACAGGTAACCTTCTGGGAAAGTTCCCAATAGGTTATTTTTTTAAAGTTTTTGGAAGATGTTCCTTGAATGTCCTCTAAAGGTTTTCTGAAGTATTTTTTAAAAAACCTTCAGAGAACCTTTTGAGAACAATCCCTGGAGGTTCTCAAGAGGTTTCTTTAAGGTTTAACATCCAGAGAACGTTCTCTTAAGGTTTTCTGAAGGTTACAAAATCAACCTTCTGAGAACCGACGGAGAACGATATCTGAACGTTCTTTCAAGGTGATTTAATAAACCTTCAAAGAATCGTTGCTAAACGTTCTGTAGAAGGTGTTTAAAAAACCTTCAGGGAACCTTTAGGGAACGTTCCCTAGTGGTTAAAGGTCACACTGACTTCGACCTGTCCATCCACAAAAGAGAGAGGAGAGCGGCCTCGACTGACTGGTAACAGAAAACTATTTGGACGAGTAGATTCAACTGCTTATAGGCTGATCAAACTATCCGCATTTTTTATGTATACTGATTTGATTAATTTATGTATTATAACCGGGAAGCTGGTTGAGACACTTGGAGGCCTTTTATGCTTCATTTTTAGTGAAATGTATCCCCACAGACAGCTGCTAAAATAACGGAAATCTCCTGCTGTTCTTATCAGATCACATATGTCCTGACTTTATCAATGAAAAATGATAATTGGGCTCCCAGTGTTACGATAAGCAGTCCTGTGAAACACTGCAGGTAGACCGTTTAAAACTGTTGTGGTCAGAATTGGATACATTTTACTGTAAATATTGGGTCACACTTTATTTGAAGTGTTGGTCATAAAGGCTTTATAGAGCATGTATAATGCCTTCATAAATGAGACATAACGTCTTCATAAATCATACATAAGCAAACGTCATGCTTTGTAAAGGGTGAAATAACACATCCTTCTTCAACATGTGATGCCAGATGCGATATAACTGAAGACGTCACTTAGCTAGTGACTAATTGCGATGAAGGGTGACATTGTCAGCTAAGTGACATTGTCATTGTCACATCTGGCATCACATGTTGAATAAGGATGTGTTACTTCACCCTTTACAAAGCATGACATTCGCTTATGTATGATTTATGAAGACATTATGTCTCATTTATGAAGGCATTATACATGCTGTAAAAAGCCTTTATGAGCAACACTTCAAATAAAGTGTGACCAAATATTGTCTTTTTTTTCTTTTAATTTCGGCATGATTGTAAATCATTTCATGACAATTTCAACACGACACAACATGTATCATGACCGAAAGGGTCGCGGGGGAAGCGAAATCGCTTATCAGAGTCCCGCCCCCAGCTTCCAGAAAAAACAGTTTGATTATGGTTAGATTATGGTCTTGCAAAACATATCGGCCTATTTCTATGAGTTTGTCTGTTTTTAGTAAAAAAAAAAAGTTCAGGAAAGACGCATGGATTCATGTATTTTTTTAGCTGCGACCAAGCAGCTCTATGAACGCTTCTGTCTGTCCGTCTGTCTGTTTGTCTGTCCGTCTGTTCACAGAGGTCACAACCTTGTTTGCGGGTTTTCGCGCTGTAACTCCAGTAAGAATTCATGGATCGCTATGAAATTTTGGAAATAGCTTCTAGGCATAGAGGAGGTGTCCCCTATTGTTTTTCAAGGTCATTCATCAAATCCCAAGGTCACAAAGGCAAAAAAAGTGTCAATTTTGCCCGATTTGACGGTTTTCGCACCGTAACTCAAGTTTCATGCAATGAATGGCTATGACATCTTACAACAAGCTTCTTGGTATAGAGGAGGGGTTCCCTATTGATTTTCAAGGTCATCTGTTGAATCCCAAGGTCACACCGGTCAAAAAAGTGTCGATTTTGCCCCGATTCTTAACTTGATGGATGGCTATTACATCTTAGAACAAGCTTCTTGGTACAGAGGAAGGGTCTCCTATTGATTTTCAAGGTCATTTGCCAATTTCAAGATCACACTTGTACAAGAAACCACCAGTCATGGACACTAGGCCACGTGACGGATGCTAGGCGAGGTCGCAGCTATTAGATCCTTCTGATCTACTTGTTTTTAATTTGATCATTCATTCATTCATTCACTGAATTTTTTAAGACCTGAGACACACATTTGACTTCTCGAAAAGAAGACCATCTGATGGTCTTCTGATGGCGCGGACATGTATGCGCATCTAGCTAATACCTTACATCCTACGGAATAGGAATGCAACTTAGCCGCGAAACGCAAGTTAAGCACAGGCCCACTTGCTCATACATTGTACACTGTTAAAAGAAAAAGCTTCAACACACTGGCTTTGTGACCTGAGGCACCAGATCTGGAGGCTGGTGAGTGAAGCCTGGTGTTTCGAGGGTGTTTGCTTTAAAACCAAATGTTGATGTTTCGGCACACTCAAAATGAATTTTAAACACCGAAAACAGGGTTTCTTGTGTGAGGTCTGGTGTTTGGAGGGTGTTTGCTTTGAAACTCAATGTTGGTGTTTCGGCACACTCAAAATGAATGTTAAACACAAAAAACAGGTTTTATTCCAACTCAAGAAGTTTACTGCTGCTTCTGTCGAAGTGCAACATACCATAAACTACAAATCAATTAAAAGAATCTCCAGGGTATAATAATCAAAATATAGCCTATGACCTGAAATGATTTTTGCATTACATTTTCTTCTTGTCACACTGTTTCAAATGGAATGTGTGAAATGGATTTCTATTGTTTATGCTTCCATGTCCCGGGTAATCTCGTCGCTGACTTGTTGGCCTACACTTTCACCGAGGAACACATCTCCTGTGGCTCACCGAGGGGAATGGGAAGTCTACCTGTGGAGGCTGCCCTGTCAGCCTCGGCCTGGACTGCAGGTGTTCTTAGACGTGCACCAAGAAGTGAGGTCCAGCCTTGAATGTCCGTTTGGGGTTGTTGCCCGTTTATTGCAAAATTGATTTTTTTTATACAAAAACTAAAGTCACGCTTGTGCTGTTAAGTGCATTTAAAAAGTGCTGCTTGGCCTTTGGTTGGTTCACACGGCTACGGTGAAAACCGTGTGTTCCCCAGTCCAAGCCGTCATCAACACTAATCACAGGCACCTGCAGTTATACCTGCGCCTGTGTGACCGAAACTTAAGTGAAGTGCTTTCCCTTGTGACTAAATCTAAAACCTACACTAAAAATCGACCTATAGCTGAAAAGAATAAAATGGCTCCTACACCCCGGCCCCTAATTGTGAGTGAATACTAAACCACAATTACCCAATTAAAACTAAGGAGCCATTTGTGCAGAGCTAATCTAAGTGAGTTCCTAAGACTAAGTATCTTCTTAAGAAAGCCAGGTCATCTGGTCATCTAACCATCATCTACAGCGTCATCTTGGGTCTTGGGACTTGGGTCTTCAGCTTCCATCAAGAGGCATATCTTGGTGACTGGCCTTTGAAGTTGACATGTTCTTGTTCTTAACTGGACTGACCGCACATCGCCTCTCTTGTCTGGATACGTATGTGTGATTCGTCCCATCTGCCAAGACCCTCTTGGAGCTAGTGGGTCCATCACGACCACAATGTCACCAACGGCAAAACTTCTCTTCGGTCTCATCCACTTCTGTCTCTCCTGGAGCAGTGGTAAATATTCCCTCACCCAACGTTTCCAGAAAAGGTCAGAGAGAAACTGCACCTGTTGCCATCTTCTCTTCATATACAGGTCATCCCTTTGGAACAGCCCCGAGAAAAGGAGTGGCTTTGTCTTCAGGAGGAGAATGTGGTTGGGAGTGAGAGCTTCCAGGTCATTGCCATCTTCAGAAGCCTTTGTGATTGGTCGACTATTCAGAATTGCTTCAATCTCACATAGAACTGTGTGGAAGCCTTCATCGTCCAGGGTTTGGAGTCTGAGTGTGGAGGCCAAAACACGCTTCACAAGCCGGATCAAACGCTCCCAAACTCCACCATGGTGAACGCCTGCTGGAGGGTTAAAAGACCATGTTAGACCATTTTGTACCAGAGCATGCTGGATCTTGCTGTGGTCTAAGTTTGAAACAGCCTCCCTTAATTCCTGCTCAGCTCCAATAAAGTTAGTGCCATTATCAGATATTAAATGAGATATTTGACCTCTTCGACACATAAACCGCCGGATGGCGCTGATGCATGAGTCAGTGTCAAGAGCATAGGCTACCTCAAGGTGGACTGCTCTACTTGCCAGAAATGTAAACAAAACACCATAGCGCTTCACTTTTCCCCGGCCTTTCTTCACTTCCACAGGACCAAAATAATCCACGCCCACATTGGTGAAGGCTGGCAGGTCTGGCACAACTCTTTCCTCTGGGAGGCCCCCATCTTTCCCTGAAAGCGCCGGCATTCTGTGCAGTCTGAAATTACTTTCCTGCAAGCAGAGTTTGCATGAGTTATCCAGTATTTCTTTCTGAGAATGGGCAACATATGATTACTACCTGCATGGCCCAGACACTGATGCATATGCTTCAGGATGAGTATGGATACATTTTGATCTTTTGTCAGAATAACGGGATGCTTCTCGATTTCAGGCATAGCCGTCCTACTGAGCCTACCTCCAACCCTCAACATTCCATCCTGCAACACTGGGTCGAGCTTATGGAGATCACTGCTGCACATCACAGGCTTTCCTTCTTGCAGTGCAGCAATTTCCTCTGGAAACTTCTCTTGCTGATAAAAGCGAATAATGGCATCTTCTGCCCTCTGCAGGTCGGCTGGTGTCAATGGCTTGCAAGAAACGTTCACTCTTTCCTTCTGCAGCTCATGTTTAAAAAGCTTTCTCTTTTGTGACAATGTTAAAAGCATGTCTCTGAATTTGAGAATCCATGCAACAGATCTCTTTAATCTTTTAAAATCAGAAAAGAAGTTTAAAAACCTTTGGGTTGCATTCAGTGGTGTCTGTGTTACAAAGGCACTCACCAGTGGTTCCCTTTTCACTTCAGGGTCATCAACAGAGACCAGAGGCTGATCCAGGATGGTAGTAGGCCACTCCTCTTCTCCCTCTTCAAGAGAAACGGGGATCCCTTCAGCCACCTCTCACAGGCCAGGAACTCTTCAGCGCTCAGCCCTCTGGATACTTCATCTGCAGGGTTCAGCTTTGTGCCAACGTATCTCCACTGTGCAACACTGGTCAATTCTCTAATGACTGCCACCCTATTGGCTACGAATATATAAGAAACCTTCTGGTGTCATTGGCAATGTACTTTAAAACAGTGGTGCTGTCTGTCCAGAACACTGATGGCTGCAAGCTGCAACTCCTTTCTCAGCATCTTGTCAATGCAGGCAGCTAGGACAGCAGCAGTCAATTCAAGACGGGGAATGGTTGTTTGCTTTAAAAGGGCAGCTCTGGCCTTTCCCAAGATGAAAGCAACACTCACTTGATTCTCCTTGTTCTCCATTCTGAGGTGGGAAGCCGTCCCACAGCCATACTCACTAGCATCTGAGAAGTGGTGTATCTGCATGTGAGTAGGTTCCCCAAACTTGATGGGCTTCATGCACCAGTTCATTTGAGTTCAGCAATATGATGCAGGTTTGCGAGCCAGTTGGACCACTGCTGAGAGAAAACATGAGGAATTAGGGCATCCCAGCCGATGTTCAGCCTGCACATCTCCTGCAGCATTCTCTTCACTGGCAGTGTGAATGGTGCGAGAAAGCCTAAGGGATCAAACACAGAAGACACAACAGACAATATGCCACGTCGTGTGTGGGGGCGCTCTTCTAAGGCCAACCTAAAGGTAAGAACATCAGCATCAATACATCAGTGCAGGCCAAGAGCAGTTTCAACAGCATTTGCCTTTTGATCTAAGTCAAGGCCCATGGTGGTCTTTGATCTCTGGGCATCCGGAATGCTGGCCAAGACTTCGCTGCTATTGCTTGTCCACTTCAACAGGTGGAACCTTTGCACATGCTGCGGTCAGCTCGCTCACCATCTTCATGGCCTTCTCCTCTGAGGACACAGAAGTCAAACAATCATCCATATAAAAGTTATGCAGTATTGTGTTTAAAACACAAAAAATGGTTCAAAGTGGTCTTTGTAATCTTGTACGATTCTCCTCAGTGCGTAATATGCACAACTAGGTGAGGACACTGCTCCAAAAAGGTGCACCTTCATTCTATACTGCATGGGGGCAAGTGTTAGGTCACCATCAGGATACCACAAAAAACGTAAAAAATCTGTGTGCTCTGGAGACACTCTCACCTGGTGGAACATTGCTTGGATGTCTGCCATCAGTGCTACCCTTTCCTTTCTGAGCCTGGTGAGTACACCAAGCAAGGTGCTGGTGAGGAAGGGGCCATGCAGGAGCTGGGAATTGAGTGAGGTTCCTTGATAGACACAGGCACAATCAAAGACAACCCTATGTGTTTTCTTTTTAGGATGATATACCACATGACGGGGGATAAACCAAACCTTGCCATCTGACCTATTCAGCTGCTGATGTGGCACAGGCTCAGCATAACCATTTGCAATAACTGAAGACATGAACTCTGTGTATTCTTGATGGTATTCTTTGTTCCTTTCCAGCCTTCGTTGAAGACCAAAGAGACGCTGCTCTGCAACACAACGATTATCTGGAAGCGTAACATCAGCAGCTTTGAAAGGCAAGTCAAAGCAGTAGTGACCCTCGTCCTGATGGATGGACGACTCAACAATTTGCATAAACCTATGGTCTTCTCTAGACAAACATGAATCATTTGCTGTGACTTCATTGAAATCCTGATTGTATTGGGCAATCAACAGATCTTGTAGCTTGGCGACTGAGATCCTGTTGGCGGTAACAGTCATACATGCCCTTATCTTCACTGCCTCTCAGTGGACCACTCACGACCCACCCCAATAGGGTCCTGATAGCATATGGCCCTTCACCATGGCTATTGATCACTTCCCAAGGTTGCATAAGCTTCGGTGCATTGGTACCTATAAGCAAGTCAACATCTGCCTCCAGACTGGGAATGTCAATGTCCTTGAGATACGCCCACTCCTCCAGATCCTCTTGAGTAAGCAGCTCACGGGCATTGTTTTTTGAGTGAACACTTCAGGCAAATCCAGAAACATTGCTTCTGCCAGGCTAGAAATCTGGAGGCCTTTGAGTGAAAAGGTGGTGACAGTTCTTTCTTGGCCTAGTGTGCGAAGGAGAATGTTAGTTTTAGCACCTGCCAGATTCAGCTTCCTCATGAGTGTTTTGGTGCAGAAAGAGGCTGAGCTCCCAGGGTCAAGGAAAGGATAGGTGGTGATAATGTGACTGCCAGACTTCGCCTTCACCTGCTCAGGCACAATGAAGAGGACACATTCATCTTTCCCGGCCACTGTATGGGCGAATGTCCGCAATGACACAAGGAGCATTACTAACCGAAACATCTGGTGGTTTAGGTTCAACATGCAATACAGTTGGATGACTCTTTGTACTCACAGCACAGGTGAGAGGCCTATTACATGCTTTACTCATGTGACCTGGCATGAGGCAGCGAAAGCAGAGGCGATTTTCTTTTAAAGCATCAAGTTTTTCTCTGTGTCATTTGCTCAAGAGCAGAGCATTTCACCACTGAGTGTTGACCTTTACACGCAAAGCATGTTCCACGGTCATACCTCTGTACAGATGAACTCATACGCTGATGTCGGTGTGCAGATGGATTTGGTGGTCGAACAACATCAACAGCAGCAACCATAGCATGCCCTCTTCCTGAAGGTCTGGCCTTGGATTTAGAGGAGGGGTGTGATGGTGTGCCCTGTAAGTCTCCAAAGAGAGGGTCAGACATAATTTTCACCTGACGCTCCATGAAGACCACAAAGTCAGCAAACATGGCCCTTGTGCCACGCCTCTCTTGAAGTTCACATGCAGCAGTCCTCCACCTCTCTCTCATCTTGGACGGCAACTTCATCATCATCAAACGAAGATTAGATGGCACATTCATCTCCTCCAAGTGCTGTAGATCTTCCATTACATTACAGCAGTCCCTTAGGAAGACAGAAAAAGACTGTAGGTTGTTAACATCATCGGATTTCATTACTGGCCATTGCATAGCCCTATCAATGTAAGCTGCTGCAATTTTCATTTCATTGCCAAAATGCAGCTTTAAGAGGTCTTTCGCTCTGGCATAGCCTTCACCAGGCAGCATGTTAAAGCAGCTCCTAACCAGCTCTCTTGGCTGCCCTCTAGTGTACTGGTCAAGTTAATACAGACACTCTTCCTGGTCAGCAGTTTTCTTCTCAATAGCCTGTTCAAAGGCTCTGATAAAGATAGCATATTTAAGAGGATGCCCATCAAACTCTGTAATTACTGTTGGTGGAAGGGAGGCTAGAGCTTGATTTTTAACTAGCCAAGCAGTGATGCCATTCTGTCGTTGCATGAGATCGTACACTGTGGGTGGATGGTTACCGGAAGGCAGAGTATGGCTTGGCTGTGTCCGAGTAGGTGGATTTCTATGTACAGGTGGCAGCGGATGTTGCATCGGGGCTGGATTACGGTTCCTGGGTCCACAGCAACTGCTCTGCGCTCCAGGTCTGTGTGATGGTATCTGCAGTACTGGAGGTAGAGTGTTACCGAGCCCGCGTGAAATACGTGTGTCTTTAGGCCTCACCACCAATGGAGCTGCACTGTCCTGCTGGAGCACAACAAACTTGGGGTGAGAAACAAAATGATTAGACACCTGTAACTGTGTGTGAAGGTAGGCATTCATAGCATCCTCCCCATCATCATCATCACCATCATCGTCATCACCACCACCACCACCACCATCTTGTAGGACAGACAACTTAGCTGTAGCAGCTTCCAGTTTTGCATAAATTTCCAGCCTCTTTTTTCCTCTTCAGTTTTGCCCTCTCAATTTGGAGAGTTTCCTCCTCTGCATCTAAATGGTGCACCTTTTTTAGAGCAGCAGCAGACTTTAACAGAGCAGCCCTTTCAGCCTGTGCTTTCACCATCATTGAAGATATGCTAGACGATTTTGAGTATGTGGACAGTTGGCTTTTGTGTCTGGAGCCTTTACTCTAAACATTAGAAATGCTGTCCTCTGGGCTAACTTCAGGCACCTCATCAGCAACGCCACACGCGGAATTGTCCTCAGACACCGCGCGCACCAACCATTGACGCACATCATTTTCAAACTTTCCAACTTCCTTATTTTTCTCCATAAGCCAGTTTTGTTGTGTTTGGCATTCGGAATCTGGCATTGGCATCTCCAACAGAGTATTCTGGGTTTCTATGGCCTCCTTGCACAGAGTAGAAAAATCACTCAAGTATTTCTTGACGTCGCGGATAGTATGAGAAGTCACATTTGCCGCAATCAGCTCGTTAATTCTTCGCTTTGCCTTTCCAGCTTGATTAAACTTTGATTTACGAATCTTTTGCAAGTTCCCACACACCATTACAAACCCCTTTGCTGTTAATTTTCTCACTCGTTTTTCTGTTTTGTCATCAGTTAAATTACTTGCCGCATTTGGCACGCTCTGATGTAGGAGCAGCAGCCGTAGCCTCGCAAGACTTTTCTTCCATGTTGCGCAAAGTGCGCGTCCAGCACTAACAGCACTGGGTATATTAAAAGAAAATAATAATAATAATAATAATAATGCGGCGCAGCAGCCAACAGTATGGTCAGTCATTTAACTGTTTGAACTTTCGGACCTTTGTGTGGAGGTGGCTCAGACAATTAAGGTCTACAAGCAGCACAGCACTTTACACAACAGCACATCAAACGAAATTTTAACTATGGCAATGCCGCTACGTTTTCCTTTTTTCTTCTCAATTAAAGTCCACATCGAACATCCACAAAAAAAAAAATGGATAAAGTTTCACCCACCAGATTTAAGGGAGCAGCATCGGCTTTTCAGCAAACAAGCGTTTACTCACTCTCGGCAGTTCATCAATGCCAGTAGGCATCGCAACAGGTAAGTAATCCGGTTTCCAATCACGGCAACAAACTTCCAATTCGTGCGGGCGTAGGCCTAGGCAGATCCTCCAACTTTTCCAAGTAGATGGGAATCCCTTTGATGAGCCATCAGTGATCTCCGAAATCCTTTGTTTGTCCAGTTTCCAGTTTTATTTTCCTTTAAATCAATCTGTTGTTGTTTTTTAATCCTAGTAATGTTCGTAATTCAATTGAGCTCTTACAGTGTCCACAAAATCTTCACAAATCCATTGGAATGGTTTCTTACGTTCACAAGTCCATTACGAATGGGGAAAGGTTCTTACAATGTGGAGACTGCCCTGTCAGCCTCGGCCTGGACTGCAAGTGTTCTTAGACGCGCAGCAAAAAGTGAGGTCCAGCCTTGAATGTCCGTTTGGGGTTGTTCCCCGTTTATTGCAAAATTGATTTTTTTTTATACAAAAACTATAGCCACCCTTGTGCTGTTAAGTGCATTTAAAACGTGCTGCTTGGCCTTTGGCTGGTTCTCACGGCTACGGTAAGAACCGTGTGTTCCCCAGTCCAAGCCGTCATCAACACTAATCACAGGCACCTGCAATTATACCTGCGCCTGTGTGACCGAAACTAAAGTGAAGTGCTTTCCCTTGTGACTAGATCTAAAACCTATACTAAAAACCTACCTATAGCTGAAAAGAATAAAATGGCTCCTACACTACCATTTTCGCGGTGAACTGCGTCCAAAGCAGGATCACCGCTCATTTGCTATCGTTCGCATTTATTTCAGTCAACATAAAAAATACAGATATGCAGGAAACGTAGACAGAATTTATTTATTTTTTTCATAATTACAACTCATATACATGCATGATACAATGTAATTGTTAGAAATGGTTCATAATTATGAATTAATTACTTATCCAGTACACTAAATGCTGTTTCCATACCAATGCCAACAGTTATTAACGCATGGCTCAGCACAGTGGCTAAAGCATTAGGTTCAACATGAAAGACATTCATGTTCGCACCCACGCAAGAATGCAGTTCATGTGTGTGCGGTACTTGGCCTTTCCCAAAGGACATTCGTACCTTGAGAATTTCAGTCTAAATATAAGTACATACGTATCTGATCGTTGTAAAGTACGAACGGCAGTCTCGGAGCAACTTCATTAGATTTAGGCACTGAAAGTACTTGGTAACATTTAAGGCTGGGAATAGAATTGGGATCAGGGCATAAACTGAGTAAAAAGATGGATGAAGCAACCATGATGTCACCCACTGGTTTCAGCGTAACATTTAGGTAGCCTCGATTTTGGCACTTTGAACTGCGCCATTTTGTCATTTTGAAACTGGATGTTATTTCTATTGGACGAGAGCATGAATTGAAGATCCAGGGAGGAGCGAGGGGTGGATTTAATGCTGCGTTCCATTTGTACTCGTAAGTCGTAATTTCCGAGTGCCGAGTTGGAAATTTCAACTGGAACACCCCCCGAGGTCGGATTTCCGACTGGGAAAGTCGGAGAATCTTCACTACCCCCGAGTTAACATTTAAAGGTGGCTGCCCCAGCTGTAAACAGTAATTAGATGTGATGGCGTTGGTGGTAAGACACCAAGAGCAGTGGCCAGAAATGAAAGTAAAAACCAGCAGCGTGTTGAGAGATTAAAACAAATGGAAATCACGAGGCTCGCGCTACCAACGAACCTGATGCCATCCGTGGTAGCAAACTGGCGAGCTCAACAAAATACAAAAGAAAAGGGAAAAAAACCAAAAGAATCCCCTACTCACTAACACTATCCCTCTTATGCAGCTAAGATCCTGCCAATACTCTGTCTTCTCAAAGACCTTACCGGCTAAAGCGTCAAGCGTCAAAATGACACTCCAGCAACACGAATGAGGAAGAACAGAAATTAAATCCGGGCAACACCCCCAATCAATGCCAGCTGGTTAAGTTATCCGACGGCTAGCAAAATGATATCGTTCCGGACGAGTATAGCAAAAGGAGTTAACAAAGCTCCCAAACCATGACAGGACCCCCCCCCCCCCCCCTAAGGGACAGCTCCAGAAGTCCCCAAGGAACCTTGCGCACGAAAATCTGAAATAAGCGAGGGATCCAGAATATCCCGCGAAGGGACCCAGCACCGCTCCTCGGGACCATATCCCTCCCAATCGACAAGGAACTGGACCCCGCGACTTACGCACCTCTCGGCTAGAATGCGGCGCACTGTATAAACCGGCCCACCCTCAACCATGCGCGGTAGCGGCGGGGGCGTGTCAGCGGGCGCCAGGACACTAGTGCTAAGTGGCTTAATCCGCGAGACCTAGAACGACGGATGTATGCGCAAAGATCTCGGGAGTTTCAACTGGACCGTAACCTGATTGAACTTTCTTACAATCTTGAACGGGCCGATATAGCGGGGCGCCAGTTTTCAAGATTTTACCTTCAACGGGAGGTCCCTGGTGGACAGCCAGACTCTCTGCCCAACCCGATAAGACGGGGCCAAATGAAGCCTTCTATCAGCAAAAGATTTTTGTTTGCGCCCCGAACGCAATAGTGAAGAACGGACCTTAGTCCAAACCGACCGACAGCGCCGAATGAACCTGTTGACTGAGGGAATCTCAGAATCGTTCTCAGTCTCTAGAAAAAGTAACCCACTTGGGCTTCAAACGAGGAAAGCCCCGTGGAAAAATTACACAACGAGTTGTGAGAATACTCGGCCCAATATAAAAATCGACCCGTCTGCCAGTTGGTTCTCCGGGTGAAACCCAGAAGAGAGACTAACGGTGGCCCCCAACTGCTTACAAAACGTCTGCCAAAATCTGGCCGTAAACTGCGGGCCTCGGTCAGACACATCTTGCGGAACCCCATGCAATCGGAACACATTGTTGACCACAAGATGCGCTGTCTCCCGTGCTGAAGGCAGCTTGGGTAGCACAACAAAATGAGCCGCTTTAGAAAAACGGTCTACCACTACCAAAATGACCGTGTTGCCGTCAGATACAGGCAGCCCTGTAACAAAATCTACAGCGATTTGCAACTAAGGGCGCCTGGTAATGGGCATTGGTCGCAGCAAACCAGCGGGAAGGAGATGGGAAGTCTTATTCCTGGAAGCAACCACAGGCAGCAACGAACTCCCGAATGTCCCTCATCATCTCCGACCACCAAAAACATTGGGCCAGGAACTGCTTGCTCCGATGGGCCCCCGGGTGCCCCGCCAGGCGTGAAGAGTGTCCCCACTGGAGGACCTGTGGCCTAACTCTATGCGGGACAAATAAACAGCCAGGAGGCTCCCCCCCAAGACCAGGATCGGATTTCAATGCCTCCTGAACCACTGAATAGGTGCTACGATCTGGGCAGAAGGAATAACAGGCTCTGAGGTAGGATCGCTATTCGTGCGATCGTACATACCTGACAGAGCGTCAGGCTTAATATTTTTTGAGCCTGGGCGGTACGTGAGTGTTAAATCAAAGCAGTTAAAAAACAATGACCATCGCGCCTGCCGAGAATTACGCCGTTTGGTCAGCTGAATATATTGGAGGTTTTTATGGTCAGTCCAAACCACAAAAGGGTGCTCAGCACCCTCCAACCAGTGGGGCCACTCCTCGAGCGCCAGCTTGACCGCTAATAATTCCCGGTCACCAATACTATAATTGCGTTCGGCGGCAGACAAAGACTGGGAGAAGTACGCACATGGGTGAAGCTAATTATCCCAACGAGGGTGCTGGGACAGAATAGCACCCACGCCCACCTTCGAAGCTTCTACCTCCACGACAAATGGGAGGCAGGGGTCGGGCAAAACCAAAATAGGCTCCGAGCTAAAATGTTTCTTTAATTCCTGAAAAGCAGCATCAGCTGCAGGAGACCAAAAAAAAACGCTGAGGAGGTTTTCTTTTTAGTGAGCGCAATAATGGGGGCAGCAGCCGCACTAAAATTACGAATAAACCTCCTATAAAAGTTTGTAAAGCCCAGAAAGCGTTGCACCTCTTTAACACTCTGCGGTGCAGGCTAATTCCTGACCGCAGCAACCTTGTCTGGGTCCAACCGCACCGACCCCTTAGAAACAATGAAGCCCAAGAATGAGACAGTTTGAGCATGGAAAACACATTTCTTGGCTTTAACAAAAAATTGGCACTGAGCAGGGCTTGCAGTAGGCTACACGTCTGACGTGTTGTTTGTGCTCCGACAGTGTTGAAGAAAAAATCAAAATGTCGTCTCGATAGACAAAGACGAAACATCTCTCGGAGCACGTCATTGACAAACACCTGAAACACCGAGCCGGCGTTAACCAGCCCGAACGGTAAGACCCGATATTCGTAGTGCCCGTCATGCGTGTTAAAAGCCGTTTTCCATTCGTCCCCCTCCCGAATGCGAATAAAATTATAAGCATTACGAAGATCTAGCTTCATAAAAAATGACGCCTCCTGCAGTTGTTCAAACGCGGAATTTGATTAACGGAAGGGGGTATTGGTTTTTAATTGTGATTTTATTCAAACCCCTGTAATCAATACAGGGTCTCAGACCGCCATCCTTTTTCCCAACGAAAAAGAATCCTGCTCTGGCAGAGGACGTGGACGGCCGAATAAAACCATTGGCGAGAGCCTCCTGAATATACTCTCGCATAGCCTTACGCTCAGGTCCTGACAGCGAATATAGCGAACCCCTAAACGGAGTTGTCCCAGGATAAAGATTCATTTCGCAGTCGTACGGACGATGCGGGGGTAATATAGAGGCTCATTGTTTACTGAACACCTCAGCCAAATCGGCGTAATCTCTGGGAACATTCGGAGGCAAGTCAAAGTTCAGGGTAGCCCCAAATTCTTTACCCTGCTCAGAATCCAATGAATCCGCGACTGATTCCGAATCGCTATGTTCCTCCAAAAAGTAATCATCCTCTGGCTCTCGCCAGTCAAATTGAGGATCCCATTCTAACCCCTCCTCTGCCCCTTCTTCCAGTCTAGGAGGGTACGGAGTGATAACCTCCTCATACTCACTCTCGGTGTCAGCCTGCCCTATAGCTTCACGTCTGAAAGAACTATTATCATTAGTTCTACAATGAACGCCCCACTTGGGACCCCAACGAACGATAGGACTAATCTGTCTCCCCCAGCTGATACAAGGATCATGTTTCCGTAACCATGAATGACCCAAAACTATAGGGAAAGTGGGGGACCTGATAATGAAAAATCGAACCTCTTCAGAGTAGCTACCAAAAGAGAAGAACATTTTCAATGGTTCAGAAACTTCGGTTATAACTCCCGTTCCCAGCGGGGTACCGTCCAAAGTTCTGACAGAACGTGATTGTGAAAGTGCAACAGTAGGGACAGAGCGCCTCCTAGCCCATTTAAAATCCATGAAACAATCAACAGCGCCCGAGTCCACGAACGCTTCAATAGCAAATCTTTTACTACCAACAGTAAGTTCTACGGGGTTCCACGACAATTGATTCCCGACGACAATAGACTCTCTACGACAAATGACTCCCGCGTCGTTTGACTCCCGTGTCATTTGACTTCCACCAGTTCTCAGCCCAGATCAGAATTGGGAAAAATGATAAATATGTGAAATCTAGTAGTCTCTCGCTAGCCGCGGTTTTGAGTATCCGTGGTTAAAAACTGTATTTGGCTCCCAGTCTCGTCAACCGCGAGGAAGAGTTTTGAATATCCGCGGGTTGCCACGCCCAACTTTGTAAATGACTATTGTGGGGGACTTCCCCTTCTGCGTTGTGTATTTTAAGTATTGTAAGCAATAAGTAATAACACACTCAGTCAAAGGCAGTTGATATTAGTTTATACGTGCACGGGAAGCCACACTAGTACAGACAAAAGTCCTAGGTGGAGACCTCCTAGAAACAGGGGTGACCCCAGATCTTATTCACAACAGGAGGGGAGGAGTTACAGTAAACAAAGAGTAAGGGTCAGCAGGTTACAGTAAGTAAATCCTTATATAAACAGCGACACCTACAGTTCAGGAGGTACACACTATGAAATAAGAATTTCCACCACACTATCCCAGCGCGGCTTTTCTTTCTTTATGTTTTTAACTGATGTGATGGATGCTGGACGGGAGATCACAATTAGCCTGCGTTGCCGGCGGTCAGCGGCTAGCTGGAGAAAGGAGAGGAAAGACCGCCTGCCCGATAACGTAGGGATTTTGAGTTGTCCGTTCACCAGTGAACGGGAATTACTGATTGGCTTAAGAGGTGTCAATCAAAATTGAATTGCCATCGAATGTAACGCAACGCATGGTTACGCCATAAACTGCCAGAACAAAGATGGCGAATGTAGAGAACGACGCTTTGATAAAGAAATCGCTTTAATGTCTTGAAATTCATGACCGAAAGATTACTCTAAAGAACGAACAACCACAGGCGATCAATCATTTACTAGATGGTAAAGATGTACTAGGAGTTTTGCCGACTGGCTTCGGTAAAAGCATGAATTTTACTGTACTTAGTTTCTCCAAAAATTTGGAATCAAGGTCAACGCGAAAGGCAGAAAGCATTCTCGTAATTTCTCCTCTGAAAAGCCTCATCTCTGACCAGCTACTAGATTTACAATCTTTAGAATGCACTGCTGCAGAGCTGAACAGCGAAACGTACCAAGAACTACGTATTGGTTTAAAAAAGGGGTGGTCCGTCGCGGCTTGTTGCGCAAGGAAGTGGGCGGCTACTCAAAATCCCTATGTTATCCAGCTGGCGGTCTTTCCTCTCCTTTCTCCCGCCAGCCGCTGACCGCCGGCAACGCAGGCTAGATCACAATAAAAGGTAATTTTTCCCAACACGATTTATTCAGCATTGAAGCTGATTTTCCTATCTAAAATTTTAACCAGGACTCTTCAGATAGTTTGTAAAATCAATTTCTTAAGTGAATTGCTTACGTTTAGTGCTTTGAGATAGTCCAGGATGGCTAACGTTTACTCCCCCCGTGATTTATTTAGTTTTGGCAGTATCATATTTATTCCCAAAGCCGTAAAGCATATTATTTTAAAAACCCCTAATTCTCAGCCTTTTCCGTACCACTCCACACCACTTGGCGATTGAGAGGTACGCAGCGCATCGTGCAGGAGTCGCTGGGGGAACAGAGGGAACCATCCTTGCCCAGCACCTTTGTTAGAGCGGAACGACCTTCATTTTTATCATTACACCTTTGTTTTTTAATATTTATCAGAAAAAGACCTAGGACACACCAATCCGGCTCAGCTGGCAGTCATTTCAAAAATGCCAGGTTCCCTTGCACATCTGACTGACTCTCACGGATCTCCTGTAGGCCACTGGCAGGATCACCGACCTCTACTCTCAACTATATTTACATAATATTATACCATACTATATATAACACATATAAGAAAGTTCTTAAAAACATATCTATCTATATACCTGTACTTTTCTCGTTGAACTAACAGTACACATGGAATGGCTCTCTCAGGGGGGTCACTGCCCCTAACCCCTTATTTCCCATTATATCAAGCCCTCGCCAACCGCGGCATAATCATGAACGTAACCCCCGCGGTTGGCGAGGAACTACTGTATTAGCTTTTCAAAACATCATGAAAAGAAACTATTTAGAAAAGATACAAAAATTGGAATAAAAAAAATGACTAGGAAAAATTGTAATTGTGAAACATTTTAATGTTGATACAAAATCATAATTAGAAAATTTAATCTAAATCGCATGACTACAAAAGGGAAATCATCTCAAAATATAACGAGAGGCGTAGGAACCTGTTCCTTTTCAATGATACATTAACTTTCATACATAATTAACCCCATAATGAAAGTCCCCTTCTGATTGTCTGGTGGCTTTGGCCAGCATGTTAACGTTCGTCCAGATACTCATACGTCCATGTTTGTCAAAGTCCAGTTCAGTCCTGTATTTTTTGGGAGAGACCTGCAGAGCTATGTTGTACCAGTATAACTGAAAATTGGACATCATCGAACATCTTAACTCTGGCTTGTACACTGCCGCTTAAGCCAGATAAAGTAAACAAATTTCCCAGAAACAGTAACGTAACAGTACTGCAATATCAAGCACAAAATACAAATAAGCGAAATGCGAATTATTGTTCATGGCATTGCAAATTACCAGGAGAATTGCACCATTTTGTTCTTTATCAATTACACAGTGTAATAAAAGAATGACATAGCCAATGCAGGGCATTAACCCTTTAAGTCAGAAATGAAAACATAAGCACTAACATTTAAAAGTTGAAATTGTGTGAGATACCACGAAGAATGTCCACCAGGGGACGATCTTGGTAGGTGTTCAGAATATGGTGGATTCGCACCTGAACATTGCGGTACTTTCGCCGTTTTGGCGCAGGTGGATTTCCTGCGATGAGTCCGCTGATGGTTAGTTGGTTCAGGGCGTGTTCCTTTTTCAGAACCTCGATGAACTTGTATAGGTTCAGGTACTGAGAGCCGAGAAGGGACTTGAATCCCCTGTGCCAGCCCTCTATCGCATTGTTCGTTTTTTCCTGGTCTGCAAGAGTTCTGGCATGAACATTCCACATCTCAGAGGAGAACGTGGGGCGGCGGTGGGGACCTCTTCTGGCGGGACGGCCCAAAATCCGTCATTAAATGCTGCGGGTTCAGTCCGGGTTGCAGATTTTTAAGTTCCTGCAGAGCGTGGCGGTAGAGTCCCTCGTTTTTGCCGGGCATCAAAATGTAGACAAGTGGAATTACTTTGAAACTTAATAGAAAGTTAATTACGAAACTGCGAGCATGAATTGTATACAACTGTTGGAATGGTGCTGGGGTTACCTGGAATGTTCCATCACTGTACCATTCACGACTTTGGGCCAGTAGAGTAAGATTTGATATTGTGGAGAAAATTACTTTGCGGTTGGGGTCTGAGCCAGAATCGAACAACAGGAAAGGCTCTCCACCAGCATTGCCATCGAGGGTCATCTGCTTCTGTACGAAATGTAGCAGTCTTAAATCGTTTGGCTGCGGGTGAAAGTCGTTGGATGCGTTTCGCTGACGCTGAACAGTACGTTTCAGGGAAAGTTTTGTCGGCATCTGGGCTGCGGAATCTTCTGAAAGGCTAAGCAGGGCCTGTGACAAATTTGACTTGTTGACTCTTCAGTATACCGCGCTCCATCTTGAATCCCATCAAGCGCCATCAAGCATTTTTTCGTGCGATGTTGGATCCATGCTTATGCTCTGTGATTACTTGTAGAGGAACGTTACCAATGTTGTTCACTCAGAGCCGACCGTTGCATTGCAGGGAATTTTTCTGTTCACACACCCAACTGGACTGTGTTGGTGGGCTCAAATCTTTGTGTTTAACTTAGAAATGACCTTGAAATTCAATCTTTTCTCTTCCTCGGTTGGTAGAAAGTGCCATAATGTAGTAATTTAAGTCGTGCAGGAATGAGAAGAAAAATATGTACTGTTGTGTGCTCCCTCTAAATGTGCATAGGCAAATAGACTTTATAGATGGAGGTGTTATCGGGTTTCGCGCCCTTTTAGAAAAGTTGCCGCCAATAGCCGGTATAGGTCTCCCGCCCTGGTCCATGGTCCGGACGCTCTTCTGTGCGGTGTTTGAACCCCCTAAAATTTTGCAGATACACACATTTTAAGGGGATTCAAACATGTAATTAACATTCTTTATACCACTTTTTATTTCATTATTTAGAATCACTGGTGACACACACGGGATATATTTTGAATTTTTTTTCTTGTACTTAGTCAAGATATACGAGCTTACATATAGGAACATAAAAATTGGCACTCATACTTGGTTTCAGTCAAGACCTTTATTCAACAGGAAAACTCCCACAAAGACATGATTTCCATCTTCCTCTGAGCCAAGTGAGAAGTATTTGTTAAATTCTCAGTTGATTTTCACGTGTATGAATGACTCTAAAGACATTATTTTATGCCTAATCCTGATTTCAGGCTCAGTAATATGGCCACTGACAGAAGATAAATGAAACATGATCCAGATGTTTTCTGGTAAATCTATTTCTCCACATCCAAACGGTATTTGTTGATGTTTCGATCAGTGCATAAAAGCGGATATACTGCATATGACAAAATGAGGAAAATCTTCATTCTTACTTTGTGTAAAAATGGATGTGAAAGAAACTTTTTCCCAGCTTTTCACAACTCAGCTCCCTCAAATGAGGTAATATGAGGCCTTTTAGGGAAATCAGCAAAAACATTCCTCATTAAAGGGGAACTCCGGTCAATTTCAACACGTATCTTTGTTGTTTGAGGTGAAGGAGTACTGTCAATAACGAGACAAACGAAGAAATTTGGTTTTGCCTACACCGAGTTATGCTCCTGCTAAAGTTTGTACCTAAGCGGCTCCAATGGGGCAGGCTTTTAACGTGCTTTTAGCGTCTTAACACGATCGTGATGTCATTTCAAGTCCATAGCCATGTTCACCTAACCCTTCCAAGTGACCACAATGAATTTCACTACAGTAGCTGAACTAGAAATGTATAAAAATTGTGCTAATTTACTCAGTGCACGTACCTTTGTTTAGTTCCTGTTTTCCGATGAAGTCCACAGTAGTCGATTGTCGAACTCGAAAAATCCAATATTCCAAAATGTAATTTTTCCACCAAAAAACATGCTTACGAACCGCTGTGGTTATGTCCATTGCCATGAGTGTGTCGCAACATAGCTACACTGCAGCCTAACATTACAACTACATTTTAATACTCGCGCGCAGTCTCATTGGGAATTAGCACTACAGATGAGAGTCGGCAACATCCGACACGCACACAGATTAGATGACAGTCTGAAGACTCTCTTTTCTCCGAGCTCTTCGATGAACACAGTCACAATGCTGGTATGGGTTCCCACCTCCTGTATGAAGGCATTATAGTACTTTCCCTTGGGGTCCAGACGAGCCTGCAGACATGTGCAGCCAAGCTGGGCTCAGTACCATCTGCAGCAATTCGACCAGAATAGCTTAAAACAGCAAAAACCCTGAGAGCTGAACTGACCAATCAACCCAAAAGGGCATCAAACCAGAAGAAAGATGCTAAATGAAGCTTCCTGTTACCACTGATGGAAAAGGGCGGGCACTACATGGAGGGGCTTCCTCAGAAAAAACAGGAGAGAGAGACTCTTAAACAATTAATAACACAATATACACCGCCTGCAGAGTCAGAGTATGATAGACTCAGAACCAGTCAGAAGTCGAGGTTAATTCAGTGTCAGCCCGGATTACAATCAATGAGACTCAAACATTAAACTAGTGCAAAGATACACAAATATAGATCTCTAAATCTAAAATAATCTCTAACAATTACATGTTCATATACCTTACAGCACCTAACCTCACCGTTTAGATGACATTTATTTGGGAGACTATTTTATGAATAGAGATGCACAGTAAGTGCAGACAATAAGGTCATTAAAACAGTTACGCAACACAAGAGGTAAAATCCATACAGGGCAGTAATGAGCTCAGGCATGAACAAGCCTTCACACTAATGTCGGCGCACATCAGCTATAGCAGAAGAATACAAAAGACTAACAAACTAGGGATTGCAACTTAAAACCAATCAGTTCACTTCAGGTTTTTACACTATATAGCAGAATGGTCAGTTGAACAGTTTGGTTCAAAGGTCAGCGAGCAGCAGGAGTACAGATATCAACCCTGGATATTTCCAGATGTGAACAGCAACACTCAAGCACTACGGGTTTCACGTTTGCGAGAGAAATAATCCAGAGCGCACCTCACCCTACCCCCAGTAATGGCGCCGAGCCTTTTCACGTACCATTCAACAAGTGTCAGACATCTGGAAGGATTACGGACGATTCCTCTCCACAGATCCTTTCAAGATCAGTCACTTCTTGTGTTTGCACTGAAGTATACCCTTCAGTTCACATCACAGGTCTTCATTCAAACTGGCGTTTGCTGAGAGTCATTGTAAAACATTAAACTGGTCGTCCAGGAACAATCTGGGTGTGAATTTTGTGGTATGTTTTGGGTCAATGATTCTGGTCCTGGGGGCCCACTGGGTACATCGCTTTTTTGTTCCAACCATAATTGCAATCATAGGAGTTCATAACCCCAGGACGCCCAAATCCATGATCAACGAACATGTAACTTGGGGGCTTACTTACATATGATATGCATCTAAAAAGTATTAAAAATGAGCTTCAATCCAAAATTGAAATAATGTCACTTAACCCTTAAAGCACGGCGCAAAATATATGAAGCAAAATTTTAGATTTCAGCCTTCAAAAGGTCAACAATTTTTTCTCAATTTTTTCTTGGCAAATGAGTTGGCAGTGACCTTCAGAAGGGTGCACAGGTACCCCAGGGCTGGCATTAAGCAAAAAGAACTGCGTAGCGTTATCTCTAGAAGTCTGTAGCATTATGTAGGATTTTTCAGAACTCTGTTGTGAAAACTGAAACAAAAACGTCTGTATATGCACTTTAACCTTTTATTTTCATCACTGAGAACACTTAGCCAACAGTTACTAACACTAATATCGCCTAATAAAGACCAAGGCAGTTGAGTTACAGTAGAATTGCAGTGTTAAAACTACTTGGACTTACCAATCGGGACCCACTTACAGCTAACATGTAATAACTCGGTAATTGAATAGGAATTACTAAGTTTTAGTGGGTTCTACCTTAGCCACTCACCTGGCTCAGGCTGTGAATAGGCATGGGCCGGTTACAGCTTTCAAGGTATACCGTGGTTTTAAAAAGTCATGGTTTCAAAACCGCTAAAACTGTCCATCATACCGTTCCTGCAGTATGAGCAGTTTATGAGTTATCAAAAATAGACAGTGCAGGTCAGGATTATTGTTGAGCTGCAGATTTAGGCTCCCTTAAGGTAATACATTTTTAATATAATTGAATTCTTCTAAATAAAAATGATTTTATTATTTATTTTAACTTAACATTGTACACGTTTACTAATATACCAAATATTCTATAAGTTGTATGGAAAAAAAGTTGTTTTACCTAGACATTTCAAAATAATACATTTCAGAGCTGTAATTGCAATACTGCAATACCGTGATACCGTGCTATTTTTGCTAAAGGTTATCATTCTGTCGGAATCTCATACCGGCCCATGCCTAGCTGTGAATGAGTGACTATTCAGGACTGAGTTTTATCATACATCATATGTTTACTGTGGAAGAAATTAATACTGGTAATTAAGGACCAAAATGAAATTTGAAATATTACAATAAAAATGGTCATAATCGAGAATAAAGAGCACTGTAGGAATTCAAGGTATTCATTCTTGAAGCTGGAAGGGTCCGCTATTCAAAAACCGAAGTGGCAGCAAGTTTTGAGTGTACCAAACCCCTGCCAGCAACACCCTTTGTAAGGGGTAAAAAAAAAATTCATGCGAAGGCCGGTCTACTCGCAATTTACTCATTCTTGAAGTTGGAAGAGTCCGTTATTCGAAAACCAAAGTGCCAGCAAGTTTTCAGTGGACCAAACCCTTGCCAGTAAGACCGACTTACGAGTTACGACGGGTATGGTTTCACCTTGTTTGGAACAGCATTTGAATACAGTGTAAACCAGGGGTCCTCAAATACAAATCTTAAAGTTCCACTAAGAAATTTTTCAATGAGTCAAAGGTCCGTTTATTAGTCGGTCAAGCCACGACATATCAAAGTATCGCCCACAACCAACCAACTTAACAAAACTGAAGTGTACAGTAGAAAAATAAAATGCATGACTCAACAACAAAATGTACTTTTAATTTTAACACGTTCCCCTCCAAAATTCCTCAGGTAAATAAATATATCATGAGCTACTGTGTTGTGGTTAAAGAAAACAAAATGTCCTTTTCATAAAAGCAACAAAAAATACACACTGAAAAAAATAAATTGTCGTTTTGATTTGAACAAAAAAATAACTATACTGACCAAAAAAAGAAACGCAATTACGTAATCCGAAGCCAAATTTCCATAAACCCATTTAGAAAGATGCTCTTGCTTTTGAGTTATTTTTGGAGGTGAGTACTTCTACCATACAAATTTTTGCAGTCACAGGGCATATTCTGGAGCCGCCATTCGTTTGGAACCAAACAATTCGCAGTGCTTGGGTTTGAGTACTACCATTGCCCTAACACTGTCATTTCTGTTTTGAGTTCTTCATAAACACTTTGGCCTATAAAAGTGAGTAATGAGTAAAAAAGAAAATGAGTAAAAATCAGATGGGTTTTAATGCCACAACTAACGGAAGTTCAACGAGAAAGCACGATTGGGATGCTAAAGGCAGGAAGTTGGGTCGATAGAGTTTGCCGTCAATTCGACGTGCATTTTGCAACAATTAGTAGCCTCAGAACTAGGTTTAATGCCACTGGACACACGGCCGACCTCCCCAGATCCGGTTGGCCACGCGTTACGACTCCAGCGTCTGACAGTCGTATCACGACTGACTGTCTGCTACACACCAAACCAACCCTCATTTTGTTGAAGGAAACCTCAACGCCATCTGTTACTGCAATGAAATTCTCCGTCCAGTCGTCCTTTCGTTTGTCCGACGTCAACAACTGACTATCCGACAGGAACACACGCGTCGGCATAAGGCACATATCTGTATGGAGTTCCTTCTGGCCGAAAACGTGCAAATCACTCCCTGGCCAGTGTTTTCTCCAGATCTTTCGCCCATAGAACACTTGTGGGACATTCTGGGTAAAGCGATCCGGAGACGTCAACCACCGCCAGCTACAGTGCGTCAGCCAAGAAGAGCACTGACCGAAGAGTGGAACAGCGTTCCACAAGCAACAATCAGACATCTGGAGATGTCTATGAGACACAGGTGTTCCGCCGTGCGCGACACTATCGGGGGACATACGAGATACTGATAGTGTCATTTATGTTTCTTAATGTCGAACTTCACCTTGTTAAATAAAAGCCAACATGGCGATATTTCAACTCGATTTTCTGTCATATCTATTGTCTGAGATTTCCTTTTTCATTTGATACCATTTCATTTGACTTGTTGATTAATAACAGTTACACTAGATAAAATCAAGAAATAGAGAATTGTGTTCATGTTTTTAGTCAGTATAAATAAATAAATAATACTAAAAAACAGAACTTCTTTTTCTTTTTAACATAAATTCAAATAAATTAATGTATAAATACTTAAAACAAAACGCACCCCTACAAAGAATCCAAAACAAATATATCAGGAGGGGGGTAAATAACACTTTTCTTTTTAAACACAGACACAAAGGACACAAGAAAGGAGGAAAAATTAATCACTTCAGTCATACATTCTTTTATTATTTCTGCATCAGAGAATGGCTTCTTGTGCTTACCCAACACCCACCCCACTCTGAGTGAGCATTACCCAACCCCTGACCCACTCTGAGTGAGCATTACCCAACCCCTGACCCACTCTGTGTGAGCATTACCTAACATCCACCCCACTCTGAGTGAACATTACCCAACCCCTGACCCACTCTGAGTGAGCATTACCCGCCCGTTTTGCGTCCAATGTGAAAGCAGCTTTATGGATAGTGTACGACAGCTAAAGAGAGCTTGGTTATGTTATGAACATAATACGGGTTTTGCAGACCATAAGTTCTGTTAGCGCGGACAAGTTGCTTATGTGCAGCTAGTGAATCAATCACTTCCACAGGAAAGAATTTCCTGTTAAATCTCTGCCTTTTTCGGCTTTTTATTACCTACAACAATTTCTGAAGGGGTATGAAATTATGTCACAGTAGTGCAGAGAAATCCTTTGTTATACCAGACACATTAGAGCTTCTGCATTTCCCGATTGCTTTCACGGTAGAATCAGAGAGCTAGTCCAGATATTTGTGAAGTATCCGACTGATCCCGGTCATGGATAGGTGAAGCGTTCACTAACTGTAGTGGCTACAATCGGGCAACGTTATGACAAAACTGCCACATTGATGCTTACCGAAGTAAGAAGCATATCGACCAGAATTACTGCATATAAGGTAACCAGGGGCATTTTTAATTAGCACGACGGCACGCAAACTAACATGCAGTAGCTGGTACCCGAGCGGTCATAACCACAGAAACAAAACCCTGCAATACAGGTTTTACAGACAGCAAGTTCCATTACCATGGACAGTTGTACCAAGCATCCAAATTACAAACAAGTTTGAAAAGTTAGCTTCAAATGAGGTTTATGTTCACACACATTCTGTAGAATTTCCCCTGATATTGCTCAAGCATATTTAGGACACAAACATTAGCAACAGTAACTTGGCTACGTTACCCGCTGTGCTACAGCCACAATCAACTGGCTATCACGTCAGGTTGGCTTATGCAGTGAAAGCAACTTACACTCAGCATCTGTGTCTGTGAGTCACGGGCAGTCGCGACCGATCCAGGCTTTATCTTCAGATATTTTACAAAGTCTGCGTATGAGGCCACTTGTTAGTGCTAACTATCGCTAGCGGTCCTACTGGCCATCCCAAACACATTAGCTTCACTTACATTATTCGCTGTTTTATCGTTAATTACAGCTAGTGACTCCGAGCGCTTGATCGATGCAGCTGCTTCAGGTTTGAGAAGCAGCTGAAATGCTTATCCAGTGTGGAATTATCCTTTATTGACAAAGCTGTTGTAACGCCCGCCAATGTAATAATGTCCACAAACGTAATAAACCGCAAACGTAATAAAAATCTGCAGCTTTTAATGTAATAATCCCACAAACGTAATACATTTTCCGCAAACGTAATAGCCGCTGCCTACTGCAAACGTAATACGCAATTTCCCGCAAATGTAATAACTATTACGTTTGCAGAGATTTATTTTGTTTGTGGGGAAGTGAAAATCTTCAACTTTCAATATTGTAATAACGTCCCACAAATGTAATAACGCAATGAATAATGGTCTTTGTGGTTGTTGTTGCTTGTTTGTTTGTTTGTTTGCCTAAACACCTACTAATACTGACCGTGGGGGCAAAATCCAGCTGCTGCCTCTCCGGTTTGGGAGAATTTTAAGAATGCTGATTATGATCTAAAAGAGAACGATTATTTTCGCCTTTTATAGGATTAGTCTGCTGCCTGGATGCATTTATGTTGGCGAAACTGACTTGCGACATTAAGGATTGTGGGTTGAATTAATGATTACATAATGTAATGCGATGAATAACTTCATTCAAATGGAAGATTTTGTCCGAGAATTGTTTATTTTTGGGGCTAATGACCTCCTGTGGCACATAAAACGCCTATAATAGCTCAGCTTACAAAGTCACATCCTTCTGCGCTAATGTTTTCTAGGGCGCGACAGAAAGATGTTTCTATTTTAAAAGTAAAAAATGCTGAAACAGGAGATGGAATTCAGAGATGGGGAAATAATTCTGTAGCCTATACCACCTCAACTTTTTTAGGCTTTTTATTTTCCAGAACAATTTTAAAAGGGGCCTCGCCATTATATTTTGGAGGGTTTTATCTCTGAGATGGGGGGTACTTGTCATCCCTATAATTATGTGCGCGTTTTCAATGTAGTTTGTCTGTGGTATCTTGGTCATTTCCTAATTAATAATTTCTTAATCATTATGCGATTATGTATTGGTCTTGTTAATTCAAATTATAAATGGTTTGACTGCGAATCAGGCAATATCAAACTGGGAGGCGTCGTGAGCCGTAATGTGTGAGACAGGCGAATCCCTTAACGGCAGCATTACCAGGAGTTGGGGTTGAAGAGGTTGCAACGAATAAGGCAACAACCATAATTGCTTTTTAAATGCCACATGCGTACAAAACAAAGGAACTTATTGGGATAAAACATAGAAAAAAAATACAGGCCCCAGGACAACAAAACGATTATGAATTATTATTTTTTTGCAATCACTTATGATTTATATGGCGAATATTCTTTTATTCCAGTACCCGTTTGCACCCTAAGTCGCCCTGACCGCTGTTGTAAAGACCAAAATTGTCATAACGCCCTCATGCAAAAAAAAAAGAATAAAAAAAAAAAGACGTCACTCTTCTGCTTTTGGTTGGCAGCCCCCCTAATTCAAACATCTTCCAGCGCGCATGCAAGTCTATTGCTTTTCCCCCTCCACTCAAAAATGTGTTTTTCATATTGTTTCTACGCTTGAAAGTGAGATTTTTAAACTTTTGGGATGCCATATATTTGCATCGCAATTTTTTTATTTTTAAAGAGAGACAGTGGTACAGTGGTCGCCATGACAACGGGACAAACCAGCAACAGTAGGAGCGACCGTGAAGCAAAACAAAATCCAAATCGATTTAAAACTATACAAACATTATAAAACAACAGTATCATACAAACAAGCAAAGAAGCTACAGTGTCAACATATAACAACGGTCGTCAACTGCCGCTACTTAACTTTGACATCTTCACATTTAACAAGTATAAACATCAACGAACACAACAGAGGAAACAGAAAATATCTAAACATATGGATGCTTGTGTAGACATTTGAAACACGCCTGTAATTAATTAAGTGTTGTGTTAACAAACAAGCTATTAATCCAGATGTTATGATTCTGTTTCTGCTCATGTTTTGTCTGTTTAGTTCTTGCCATGTTTTTATTATTGCCATATTTTGTATTTTGCCATTATTCACTTTACTGTTATTATTCCGGTGGATGTTTTTGCATTTGCCATGCATTGTACTTTGTCTCCCCTGTCTGGTCTTGTGTTGAGCTACAGCTCGTTCCCCTAGTACTGTGTGTCACATGTTTCGGTGATTTCATGGCTTCTGGGTTTCCACACATTCCTTCCAATCTCGTTTACTTCCTTTGCCTTGCTTTTTTATTATACGAACCAATACTAACAGTTTGTTGTTTTTGTTAAAACCACTAACCTAGACTAACATTGTATATAATGCTAACTTACTAAGGAGCACTAGGGATTGTATAGCTGCACCTTACTAATTGATTAACAAGCTCTCAGCACTCGCCCTGTTCTAGTCTCCGCCTCTTGCCTTTACCTAATCTTTGCTACGTTCCAGTGGATCCTCCGCACCTGCTCACGCTGTCCTCTCTCTCATTATGTATGCACGTTAGAACTCCCTAACCGGAGCCGTATGTCTGTCCATAGGCTGTCTTGTGATCCCTGTCCGCGTTTTGGCTTTTGCCCATTTCATGTGATTAGGTTCTCCCTCATGTTTGCTCCTTTGTAATTAGTCTGATTTCCTGCACCTGTTTTCTGTTTAGCATGTGACCTCCCATATGTGTATATTATCAGTCTTCTCACAGCAGTTCCCTGTCGGAATGTTTCTCTTAGTTTGCCTGTGCCATGCTTGTCTTCGCCTGGTACTCTTTGTGATTCTATTCTGACTGGACCGTCCCCAATTATGATTTTTGGCTCTGTTTTGGATTTCTGTCTGCATCTGTTTTTTGAACCCTTTTCTGTCTGACCACGAGTACTGTGATTGCTGACCACGAGTACTGTGTTCGACTCAGATTCTGCCCAACTGGATTGTAATTTTTGGATTGTGGACTTTGTACCTTTGCCTTCCGCCCAGCGGGAGGTTACCCCCTCGCTTAATAAATTCCCATCAACTGCATTGCTTGGTTCTCGCGTCTGGTTCCTGAGCACTACATCACACCAAATTTCTTCATAGGGATTTTTATTGCAAAATCAAAGTACAGATCAGGAATACAGGGGCAGATCCAGAAATTTTGGAAAGGGGGGCGCAGCTCCCACACGAGCGCCAAAGGCGCAAAGCCTGGAGGGGTTCTCGGAGGCCCTCCCCCAGAAAAATTTGAAATTTAAAGTGCCAAAATACGCATTTTTCTGACATTTGAGAACAAAATTCAAGGTCTTATAGTAAGCTGAAAAGAATTTTTTTCATTAACAATTATTTCCATTTAAGGTATAAATTTGCACTTGACTCAAAGAGACTTTGGTCCTATTCCGATAGAAATGGACAAACTGAAAATGATCAAAGCATCCATCAGGATACATCATGGATTAGACATTTGAAACACAACACTAAAGTTGTTTTCTTTCATGGAGAATGGTATTTAATTCACTTTGAAGTGAATTTCCTACTTGTAAATTAGGCATGCAGAGCAACAAAATCATCTTCTGGAAATGTTTAATTCTCACTGAATAGGTTGATGAAGGGCACTCTTCAGGGGTATCTATGGGGGTACATATCGATCACTTTGTCATAATCAAGTTTAAGATCCAGTTGCACTGGCGGAAACGTTACTCCAAGATAGAGCGCTGTTATCACTACTTAAACGAACATTATGGCTCGTCTTATAGTTAATCCATATGGGACTGCATACAACAGACGGTGTGCAGTTGTCAGAGTTGAATAGTCACTTGCTATTTTACACATTCAGCTATAGAAATCATTAGTATTGAAGAGGCCTATTTGTTCCCTGTTAAAATATAACATTTAAACTGTAGTGCAATAAATACTCAGAGTATTAACTTAACTGAAAGTGTCAATATCACAATATAAATGCTTTAAAAGTAGAAGTCCTGCATTTAAATTAGGAGAGAACTCATCCATAAAACCGTGTTTCAGCTTGGCTTGCTTGTGAATATTCAATAACTGATCCTGGTGTGCCATCTAGTGATAGAATATTGTAACTGCGTAAAACTTGCAGCTTCATATCCGTTCGCATCAACATATGTACCAAGATGCCCTGCCAAGCACCGATGTGTTGTGTGATCGTAGAGCGGAGAGGCAGCAGGTGGATTTTGTCCCCACGGTCAGCATAAGTAGGTGTTTAGGGAAACAAACAAACAACAACAACCACAACGACCATTATTCATTGCGTTATTACATTCGTAGGAAGTTATTACAATATTGAAAGTTGAAGATTTTCACTTCCCCACAAACGTAATAAATCTCTGCAAACGTAATAGTAATTACATTTGCGGGAAATTGCGTGTTACGTTTGTAGTAGGCAGCGGCTATTACGTTTGTGGAAAATGTATTACGTTCGTGGGATTATTACATTAAAAGCTGCAGATTTTTATTACGTTTGCGGTTTATTACGTTTGTGGAAATTATTACATTTGCGGGCGTTATAGCTGTCTTTGGTGAAATGCTGAGCACAAACAGCTAACGTTCCCTTTGGCCGTGGCTGTTCGCTGCCAGCAAACAAAAAAAGCTACCCAATGATTTCTGGTGGCATCCTCTTCTGGAAGAGAAATAGGTGTTTTTCTTTGCGTCCAAAAGTAAACAGACAAACAGCTTTGGGAGAGATACTGACAAAACTGCACCTCAAATGATCTGCGGTTCTTCTTTGGTATTTCCAAAAGTGTAGACACTACTAAGGCATAGTATCATCTGCCATTGTTAGTGCCTATTAGAATAGTTTCCAATGTGAGCAGGTCCAGCGCCATGATTGGCTCTGGCTAGGTCTGTACTAATTGGACGGCACAACCTGACATCAGGTTTTGCCCAGATCTCGCGAAGATCTTGGGAGGAGCTGTTCAGAGAGGAAATTACGTTCATGAAATCACGTTTTTGGATTTCATGGAAAATGAATTTTTGTAAATAGTGTTTTTTCTTCCATTTTTAGCCAAATGTGAAAATCTCCTTTTTTTTGATAGGTTCTAAACATTTTATTAGATTTGATTTGTACCAGATTAGAATTCCTGAGTCCCTGCCTTGGGGATTCTGGGTATTTCCACTGAGGGTACTGTTAGTTCTTTGTAGCCGGAGGGGCAGCCTGTGATTGTGTGTCCTTCACACCAGGTTTCCATTAAAATTATAATATCCAATTCTTTAACTTGTTCAAGGAATTCTAGGTTTCTGCTCTTGAGACCAAAAGCAGAGGAATTTAGTCCTTGAATATTCCACATCAAAATACTAAGAGATCTCATTGCATTAGTTATCATTTAACTGTAGTTTTAAGAGTGGGACAAACTCTAAAAATCTGTCAGAATTAATGTGTTAATGAAAAGGAAGATAATTAAAATAAATAAATGAAAATACAAAGTAAATAAATACTATTAATAAGTAGATAAAATTGTAGGATTTTTTTAATGTAATCATCATTAGAACTTTAGTAAACTGAAGATGGCTTAGGATTAAATGTGACAGTTTAGGAAATAGTGTTGTTTTTACAGCACCTAAAACAGATGGGAACATATCAGGCTCAGCATCTTACGAAGGTCCACCAGTTCACTGGAGGCGGGGCTTGCGGAGCTGCAAAGGGCCTGGGCGTAACGCAATGGTCCAGGCAGTGGGTTCTGCTGCTGGAGCGGGGTGGGGCTGTAAGTTGGGGGTGAGGGGGCAGGCCTGGAGTGGCTGCGCCCTGTGGAATGGGCTCCGGGGTGTGGCTGGGGGGATCCTGTGGGGGTCGTACTCCGGGGGCTGCAGTGGTGGGTAGTGCTGTGGGTCCAGCGGGGGGCGCTGCATCCTGGCTGTAGTGCGGTGTGCCGGTCCTGATGGGTGTGGCGCTGGTCTTTGTGTGCTGGGGGCTAATCAATAAATTTCCCGTTTGAGCCGATGAGAAGAACAATTTTGGCAGCTTCAGGTGCAGAGGCATTTTGTGATTGTGCCGCTGGTTGTGTGTCCCTGTCCCTCTGCTGCTGCTGTAACAGGGCTGCCCGGACACTCTTCTGTTCTGATCTTATTTGGGTGATTTGGTCCTTTAGGTGCTGTGAGCTGTCTGTAGCACACAGCTGTGAAAGCACCAGCTCCCTTAGCTGTACCAGCTCTAACTCTAGCTGTGTGACGTTGTCTCTCATTACAGAGACAGTGCTGTGGAGCTGGAGGTCTTGAGCAGAGTCTGAGCTGGGGGTGTCAGTCTCCTCAGGGTTCAGGCCTGCCTCTGGGTGACTGCTGCAGGCAGCACAGAGCTTTACTGGGGGCCCATTTGTAGAGGGGCTAGTTTTCTCTGCTAATGCCGGCTCTTTCACATGAGGAAATCTTTGAGAAAAATTTGGAGATTTCCTTGTGCCATTACTGTTCCATTTTTGTACAGGTTTACCGTTGAAATGAAACTGTCAGGGTCCTCAATATCACCAATTTGTAATTTTTATCCGTTACAAATACCAGATTATTTTACGGATGGAAAATGCCTGCAGATCGCTGAATGGAAAGCGAGAGGTTCCTCCGTGTAAAAAAAGGTTGCTGACGTTTCCATTCATGTACATATCAGTAATCAGGGTCTCAGGCCTCTCTCTCATGAAAGCGTGTTTGTATTGTTTCCGGGCAGCTTCACTCTTTACCTCTGCAGGGTACTGAAGTTCTGTGTGCAGGGGGAGGGGCTGCTGTTGCCCAGATGTGATTTAAAAGTAAAATTTTTACTTCGAAAAGTAAAAAATAATGGCAGTTTAACTGTCACTTTTAACTGACTCTTCTCCCCTCTCTAAATGCCTCAGGTAAATTGTTTTGCTGTTATATTTTCCGCTTTGAAAATGATCTTAACTGTAATAAAAATAGGTACTCACTGCAGAATTTCTTTGCTCTTTTTTGTCCTCTTAATTATCCACTTATTGAATTGTTCAATTATTCTTCTTTTGATTTAAGGTTGTAGTTCAATGGAGGCGTTATACCGGATGCAGAAACAGTATTGTAAGACATGTGATACCCGAAGTAAATCAGGAAGATGGCTTTGATGGGATGGGAATGCATCAATTAATTTTTATTTATTTCTACAAAAAAAAGGATTTCCTTGCTCTGAAATGTCGCATGTATAACTGGATATTGATCCTCAGGTCCAAATGCTCCGCCTTATCCGCGGCAGTACCTTAACAGGCTATATATTCACTGGTCGATTTAGCACTTGTATAGCTGTGCTGTGTTTCAACTTGAGCATATTGGCGCAAGGATTCTCAGTCATAAACTGGCTTTGAAAACAACAGTTGAATAACTGGCGGTTAATTATAGCAAAAATACTAAAAACAAACTATTTAAGTGATTATACTGCTGAGGTCGTCCAGTGCATAGCACAGCCTAATGGCGAGAGGACTCTCAGATAGACTGACTAGAACAATAGGAAGCGCAGATGTACCCACAAACAGCTTTTATGACTAAATATCAAAGGTAAGAAAAAATTTTGCTCATCTCTGTAGCATTTTAAGAGTATGCCTGCTGTTCTTTGAGTGTGGTGTCAATTTGAAATGACAAGGCTTATATTTGTAATCCGTAGGACGTTAGGACCCAGCACATCATTTTGGGTGTGCTGCGTGCCTTTAAGAGGATCATAGGCCTATTTCACATTTCTGGGTATACAAACCGGATGGTAAGTAAACTGACTTCCGCTTTCTTGATGCTCCATGTATTTACAATGGCAGAGAGCCAGTAGTCGTTGTTCCCGGTCCTGACTGTTCAAACTCTAACTCGAAGAAGCACGCCAACCTCTCTTTTCTCGGTTTGCCCACTGAAGATGACGTGAAGAGATATATTTTGTCCATAAGAAAAGATGACGGAGGAAGATTTACGATTATGAGATGTATATAGCTCAGGGGTGTCAAACCGACCCGTAAACCGGCCAAGAGGCTGCAGGTCTTCAATCCTACCAAGCAGAAGCACACCTGAAAACACTGATTTAATCAGCTGATCTAGGCCTGCACAACTGATTAGTTGTATCAGGTGCGCTTCTGCATTGTTGGAGTGAAAACCCAGCTAACACTTATGTCGCCAAGACGTCGTGACTACGTAACCGGACGACCTTAGATTCGTCGTGGCAACGTAACTACTTATGTCGTGACAACCGGAAAAGTGAAATTCCTCGATAGGTTGTGGCGACGTAACTTCGTGACGTTGTCAGTTCGTCTTCTGCACGTTGTGGCAACGTAATTTATTAAAGGTCGCCAGTTTGTAACCTAGTAGTACCTTATTGCGACCGCGATGCTTGCACTCGGCTCTTCCTTCCTTATGCTTATTGGTTGGATTTCTCGTGCTGTAAATAGCATTTGCCCTGCACGACTTAACAGGCCTACTAGCATTCAAAAATAATAATAAAAGACAATCAACTTGGCTTACATTGGCACATGCTTAACCCTGCTCAACTGAGAGCACAAACATTGCCAGTCTGTTAAAAAACAATTTAGTTTGCCACAAAACTTCTTCAGTCCAGGAATACCCATTTCGGGTGGCTCAGGATGTTACATGCATAATGTGCGTCATAAAACTGTTAAACCCCCTGCTGAGTCAGACATTTCAATTGATGATAATTAATACATGAATATAAATTGTATATGAACTGTATACATTAGGTCTATTTTAAACAGTATATACTATTTTAATTAACAATAATAGTACTTTAATGAATTACAAGACAGAAACATGCATTTTGCACCACAAACTATTTTATTAACATTACAAATGGAATATAGTCTCTGCAGAAGTATCCAACACTTTCCTTTTTCACTAAGGCAAACATCAGTTCAGTTAGGTAAACAATCTTACATTCAGAAGGAACCTGATTAGTTGGGTGGTGTATTGCAGTGTATAATAATAAAGGATCAGAATGAGCTATCACAGATTTCAGTAGAATTCACCAGTTTCAGAGGGGAGGCCCGGTCAGTTCATGAAACTTGAGGCAAAGATTCAATCATGAAAACTGTAACTTTCCAGAAAAGAAAAGGATCAGGGGCCTTATTTATAAAAATTTGTGTGAATTTCATATCCAAGTAATGTGTACGCACAAAAAAAACAAAAATGACATTTTGTGGACAATAAGCCAATTTATAAAACTATGGGTAAAATAAACTGCATGGAATTTTCATTTATTTAATCGGGATGGACTTAGGATTCATTTACATTGCGCATAGTCTTAATAATTTCTCTTTTTATAACGTCAAGTTTGTTTTTGTAAATCAGAAATCTGCAAAGAAAGTGACGTACGAATCTTTTTTGTGCCTACGCACCATTTATAAATGATGCCCCTGGTGCAGTTCAGTGTGAAGCTGTAGTGGCTCCATAGCTGACAGTAGACATTGTAACCATATTCTGTAAGAAAGAGTATGACCTATAGTTTTGAAACTGACCGTTAATTTCAGGTACAATTCCCCACTAATATAAGACGGGCTCAGACTACTTGAGTTTTAGGCTGATGTATCCCAGATTCTCCCCTCCCAACAATCACAGAAAATGTAATGTAAGAGGGCTGAGCATGAGTTTGGAAAATAATAACAGTTCATTATAATAATTGACATTATCCTGGGGTGCTGAGATGAAATTTAGGGGTGCTTGAGTATCCCTACAAAAAATATAAAATCACAATTTCTTAATTCAGTTTAGTTTTTTTTTTTTTTAACGCATTTACAAGTCGTCCTCTTCTTTCACTGAGTGCGCTGTGCATTGCGTCTTCTGCAAGGGACAACACAAACACAGCAAAAGAGGTCAGTGAATGAAATTATTTTACTTTTTCCCCAATTTTTTTTTAAGCAGTGAAGTCTGAGTCAGCAGTTTGGGATGCAGCTTAAGGCTACTTCAAAGCCCCCTTCAGTGACCGTGTGACACCTATGTCGAAACTTCTCCTCTAAACATTAATCCTGAGAGAGAGGAGTAGGGTTTATTTACCAACCAGGAGCCTGCCCTGGATAGCGTTTCACCTGCCTGTACACAAGTACACGCTCCCATTGAATACTCCCATTTTACTAGTTAAAACAATGATTCAACCCTGACCTCAAAGCCCCTGCCCTGCCCTAAAATTAAGGACTTCTGACATGGAATCAGTAAGACACCAGAAGCGGGGTGAAGGGAAATGAGGATTTATTCAAAACAAAATAAAACAGGCACGAGGGCCAACGAAAAACCTGGCCCAAAGGGTTGCAAAAAGACAAACTAAGGTAAGCTACACAGAGCTGGGAACTAAGGATCAGAAAACAAAAGCCACTGGAAACTCCAGGGAGATAAGCAAGAACAGAAATGAATAACAAGGCTATGGCCATATATATACTCAGCAACAAAAGTTTCTGTGACACCAATATTGTTAATTATTTTTCATAACGCAATTATGAAATTGTCATACATGGTGATATCAGACTGAAACAGTACACGTAAACACAACATTGAAATGGAAATCATGAAAATGCGAGAAAATGACTTTGCACGTGAAAATGTGCGTAAATCATGCATGTGGATGGCAATAAAAGAGGAGAATTTTTGGAATGTTCACATTGTGCCTGATGAACGACGGAAGCATCACTTATCGAAAACACAGCCATTTCCGATCAGGAACTCCACCCTCTAAATGCCAAGACTGTCTGAAAATGATTGGTGGAGGGCCATTGGGATGATTGAATCCGGAACCTCGCAGAGGGAAGTTGCTCATCGCCTGAATGTCCACCGAAACACCATTTGGAACTTATGGCAGCGTCATCAGCAGACAAGACATGTCAGAGACCGTCCTCGCAGCGGCCGTCCACGAGTAACCACTCCCAGACAGGACAACTGGA